>VWYH01005944.1:39306-219980 GCA_013399365.1 Pampusana beccarii
ATTTGTTCCTCTTCCTGCTTATCAGTAGCAGGAGTCATTCTCTCTTTCTTTCTCCCTGTAAAACTTATACCTTTTTTTTCTGCAACGGGAATCATTCAGTCATTCTGGCATTCACCGCATTGGCGTCGCACGTGATCCGAGCACGGGCACGCGCGTCCCGGGCACCGCGGCCGCGCGCCGGAAGTGACGCCATCAGGCGGCGCGGGAGCNTCAACCTGGGGCTTTTCGCCGCTGGAGTCTGGGTCGCCCGGAACCTGACGGACATCGACCTGATGGCCCCGCAGCCCGGCCCGTAGCGGCGGTGAGTCCGAGAACGGGGGGACCCCGCAGAACCCCCGGCGGCAGGCGGCACCGCCAGCGATCAGATAAACCAGAATAGCGGGGACCGGGCCCTGCGCCCACTCGGGACTAGAGCCTGACGCAGGCTGGTTTGTACCGGGGGTTGCGAAGCTGTTAAATCGCTGCACGGCCCTAGTCCGAACTAGAAACAGCCTTGTCTAACTCCGCTTGATCTCCGATCTAGGAAAGAACCGGAGCTGCCAGGGAGAGGAGCTCGCCCTGCACACGAGGACAGGACACGTTCAGCCGTTCACGCTGCGACGCGCTCGGGAGCCCGTTCTGCCCCTGCAGAGCTGCTGCTCGCGCTTCAGAGCTCCTGCTTGAAGCAGCAACAAGGGGGGGAAAAGACACTAAGTGTGAGAGGGAGAATTTATTTTCAATTTGTTCTACAAGGCACAATGAGAATATTCCTCAAGGATGTGAAGCCATCGTGCGTGAAATTTGCGTCCGTACCCCCCAAGATGTTTAATAAATATTAATGTAGAATAACAACATAACCCACTGGAATTTCATTTTTTTTTAATAAGAAACTTCAGCTTACAAAAAGAAGGTGTAAAAAGAGTAAAGATTTACAAAAAAATCATAAAAACATGATTTATATTTCACACCCAAAAGACAAAGGGACGAGTCCAGTCCTGGGCTGTGAGCAGGACCCATCAGCTAATTATTCCAAGGACAAACGAACCTGTGAGAAGCCGCAGGTGAACTCGGCACCAGGAGGTGTCCTGGGTGGTGTCTGGAGGAGATAAACCTGGGACAGGTGCTGTACGGGATGAGGTGGGGAGGAAGAAGCTGTTTGGTGTTGCATAGCATCGGGGGGCCCTGGACTGGGACCAGTTTGCCGTTCCCAGCTGTAAAGTGGGTGGTGAAGCTGCGGAGGGGACGGGGGAAGCGCCACGTGAGGCTGAGGGAGCTGCGGCCGCGATTTAATGTGGTGTGAACCCACACGACAGCTCCTGGGAGATGCTGTTTATAAAGCAGAATTAATTTCCCAGCCCTGAGTGTTATGGCAGCGGGACCACAACGCGGGCTCAGGTTCTTTGGACGCGTTTGTGCGGGTTTTCGGTTTAAGACGTTCTGCGCTCTGTGACCAAGAGCTGCCCCACACCTGCCCTGAGCCAAACATGCCGCTACCCAGAAAAACACAGTTTTCAAAGCGGGTTTTCTAACATCCTGTAAAGAAATGAAGCTCTTTTGAAGTACGGATAATCTGAGTTATACAGAAACAATTTCTGCAGGACAAGGGGATTAATTAGAACATTTAAATCATTTTATAGTTAATCTTAGTTTTGATTTAGAGCACACTAATCTCCTCCCAGGGCCCGGGTTCAGGCAGGGGGCAGTTCATGCAGTTAAGTATGTAAGGTTGCCATAGGTGACTTACTAGATGTTGTCTTAACAAACCTTGATTAAAATAAAAGCTGCTGAACCTGCGATTAGGAGCAGCGTGGTTGCCCCAAGCTGTGAGACAGCTGCACAGATTGCCAGAAACATTCGGTAATTAATTGGATTCTCTCGTCACTCGCTGCTGCCTGGGAGCGTCCTTGAAGCACCGGCGGCCTCGCTCAGAGCACAGCACGGCATCAGCTTAAGTCATTAGTGACGCAAGTACCAGAAACGTGAGGCAGAAACCACAGGCTGTTCTGACTTAAAGACCCCACAGAGTCACTGAAAAAGCAGGAAACCCACCCTAAGCTCCATTCTGGCTCTTCTCCCCAGCACGTGGCACAGCATTTCACATCAGAGGAAAACTGCCCGCCTTCTCCCCACAGCCTCTGCCAACTGCTCCCTCCCAGCAACCTTCTCTTAGAGCAGGATTAACTTTGTAAAGTGCTGGAGATGAGCATTAATTCTGCCCTGCTCAAGTCAGGAGTGACACGTCCAGGGCGGCAGCAATGGGGTGTCCCGGCAGCAATGGGGTGCCCTGGCAGCAATTGGGTGCCCCGGCAGCACCCTGCCCCAGCTCAGCGCTCCTCTCTGAGAAGCTGTTTTAACTTTCTAAGATGTGTTTAAGTTTCTTTTATGGAAAGACAGACACATTTAAAAAAAAGTTTTATAGGAAACAAACTCATCCACTTGTTCCTTTCCTGTAAACTGTTCCTTAGATGTATAGATGTGGCTTAAAGAGTTTGACTGCTTAACCAACACGAAGTTAAGCAGGGAAGAAATAGGACCTAACTCTCTTTTACATGGGCTCTGGGTTGGCAGCGGTAACTTACTGTAGTTTTCGCGTCTGATAAATGAGGTGAAAACTTGGTTTTCACACGGAAATGTGTCGTTCCTCTTGCAGCAGCAGGAAATAGCCTCGAGGGCCAGGCCCAGTAACTTCATTTAGTAAAGGTGAGCAAAAATGACACTTATTATGAAAATGTCACCGTAAATCAGAGGCGGGGAGTTCCACAGCCCAAACACCGCACTGTGACAAATACAGAAGTTTCAACCATCTGACACTAAAAGACGAGCTGCTGAGCTTGCTGGTAAACTTCAGTCACAGAGATAGGAAATGGAAAAACATCAGTGAGCCTGAGTACGTGTAAAAACACACAAATCCACTGCTTCCATCAGGAGGGGGGAAATTCATGACTTATTTCCCAAATGTTTCTGTCCCGTGAAAAATATTGTCGGGTACAAGGCACCGAATCAAAGGAATCATCTGAAGCTAGTTCACAAAACCGTACTGGCGGGTCAAACTCCTCTCCTGTGCACATAGACTGGAGCTTGGCCGGGGACATTGGCAGCAGCCACAAGTTTCAGTCGTCTCTCTCACTCAGATGCAATTAAGCATGTTCAGGCCTGGGGATGTTACAATCAATACAAGTTTCTAAATCACCAATATTTACGCTAGAAGCTTTTAGCCTTCTAAAAGCAAAAAACCCCACCCAAACCCTGATAGTGTGTCCATAGGACACACTTAACACATTTACCATTTTCAATTTTATTCCTACGCTCCAAAAGCCACCTGGAAGCCGCTGAGTGGGGGCGGTACAGCCACCCAGACCAGTCTGACGTCAAGCAGTTAATACGTGCTCTTCTGTTTGCTGTCTCACATTAACAGCTTCAAAGCCAGACCAGAGAATTATTCTGGTCAGAACTAATGGGGAAAAAACGTTTTTTTTCTCAGTGCTTTGCAGAGAAACTTTTTTTGCAGTATGCATAGTTTAAATTGGGAACACCGACAGTAACGGAGTAACATAAAGGCAAATTTATGTACCTAACTTGCTAGTGGGATAAAGTGAGCTAAAATAAAGTGTTTTCCAACTACTACAGCACGTGCTGTATCATACCTGGCCATGAACACATCAAGACTCTTCATTCTTAAAAACATAAAGTTAAGGAATGCCAACTGGCTGGAACAAGGACACCGCAGGAACGGTTCCGCTCGCCCCGAGTGTGATGGTCCCTGTGTGCAGGAACCTGGCGCTGGCTCCGCGCTGGAACTGGCACAGGAGCCCGGCACCACAGACACCAACTCGCTGCCGCCTGCGCCACAATAAAGGTTTTCCCATTGCAGACACTGGGCTCGTGACTCAGCCGTGGCCACCGAACCCACACACGAGTTCAGCCACACCACCGGCCCTGTGTTTGCAGAAGCAGAGCCTAAACCTGGAATTATTCTAAGTACGCATCAAGGTGTGAGCAGGATTTGAAGCCGTACCATTAAAGGAGGGACAAGGTTTGCTTTACAGGCAATTCACTGAGTGGGCTCCACTCTCGCTGCAAGGGGTGTCTTCACCTTATGGATGCACAGAGGGCACTATCAGTCAGAATTTCTGGCAAGCAGAACACTCTAAAACAGTGTCCGCCACAGAGGGAGCACTGGGCGATGCTTGTCTAAAGGAGCCTGCAGCAGACAAATATAAACCCAACAGCATAAAAAATGCTATACGCTATCGCTTCCAAATAAAAGCTAAATGTTACAGAAACCTCACAGTGTTGGAAAAAGCAAGTTTATTTACTTCGAAGTACAATTCACTCCTTCCCTATCAGGGCAATCACTTTTCTGCCTGCAGTATCTCCCCGTCCCAGCACGACCAGGCTAACGTCACACGGAGAGGCCACTCACAGCTAAAGTTGCCCCCAGCAAATGCTACAAAATCTGCTCGGGTAGCCGGGTGCAGCGACAGGAACCTCCCCAGCTCCGCGTTACAACTGTCATCACTACCTGAATTCAGATACTAATGCAAAACGCTCAGTCAAAAGATGAGCGTTCATAGCAAAGAGTCTCAGCTCGCTGCGTTAACAACCAGCGCTGCACTACCGTTTGCCTTTCTATCACACTTATATAAATGGGGCCGGCACAGCTCAGGGATTGAGACAGCGAACGCAGCAGAGTGAACCCTGACGGCCATTTAGAAGAATATAATCCTCTTAAAGGGCAGGCAGGCCGGGAAGGACAATGTTGAGCGCTATTTTTCCTTTCATTTTCTTTTTGAGATTATACATAGTCTTCACAGAGCATGTACTTGTCCTAGAAATGCATCTGATAATCACAAGCGCTTGATTTTGATTCTTCCAGGAGCGTCGACTTCTACCTGCGCTGAACCCAACTCGGCTTCCCCCACAATCAGCAGCCACGTTTACTTTAATTGGATTTCAATTTGGCCTACTGCATTTTTATTAATTGTATTTACTGGTAGCACAAAAAAATCCCCTACCCAGTAAATCCACAGATAAACAGACATTCATCAGAAATCCTTCCAGACCCTGCCACGTGTACAGAACCAAAACCAAAACTTCTTAATCAGTTCCCATAGGACTGTTTCAAACTCTCAACTCCAAAAAAATAACAGCATATGGTCTCAAAGCTATACTTAACTGTGAAAAAGGTGGTTTTTGTGGGCTCAGACGTACAAGAAATGGGAACTTGAAGGACGGAGGAGACCGAGCGCGTCACTGTGCTCTGACCAAACAAGAGTTTCTTGTTTGCTGTGCTCATCTCTACGTGGCCGGAGCAACCAAGAGCAGCCAAAGGAAGAGAGATCCATGTGCCCGTAGGAGAGGAGATTAAAAGGTGTGGTAGTGGCAGTGGAAAGAGAGGAATGGTATTGGGGACACTTATCAATTTTTCAGAGCCTCATATTTTAGATTACTTCACCTTTAACCACTTTAAAAAAGCAACAAGCCATGATTGAAAAAGTCATGTCTCTTTGCAGGTACACATTCAGATTTGATTGAAACATGAAATGTGAAAAGCCAACCCCAAATTATAAAAACACCTGAGGTGCAAATGTAGGTTGAGCAGTGACTATGCATAGTCACCTAAGGCCCTACGTTTCACACAGAATTCTCAAATCAAGATGATTATGGATACAGACATTTTTTCCAGCCTTCCAAACTCAACATAGAATTTGAGATTTAATTACATTCCTTCCCTTTATGTCCCAGCAGAAATAAAGACTTCGGAGGTTGAACTGTGTGCAACCTCCCTGCCCTTGGTCAGCCTGGCTTGGTGTGATAATTGCAATTAACGACAATTTCTCATCCAGGAGCAGCAACAGGAGGCAGCGCTTGTCTCCCAGCCCTGCGGTGTCAGCACTGCGTTCCCCTGAGGACAACGGGCCGCACTGGCACCCAAGCGCTGGTTTGCAGGGTGAGACGCCTCCACGTCAGCTCCTGCCGCCCGGGCTGCGCCAGCCAGGGCTCAGGTTCCTTCGAACCTGCTCACCAAAGTCGTGCCAGCAGGAGCCTGGCACGCAGGCTTTGGTTTTGCTGCCACTGTAAACAGATATGACACACAGGTACATTCCTGTTTTATTACAGGGGTTTGTTTTTTGCTTTTAAACACACTTTCTCCAGAGCAGAACTGTTTTTAAAATCACATTCTGAGTGAATTTAGCTGCCAATTCAGTTCAGCCCAGAGAATAAACCATCCAGTGTGCACACAGCCTCAGTAACGCTGAGAAATGGAGCTGCTGACAATGCTCGCCAGCCTTGGGTTTGCCCTCCAACAATGGCAAAGAAATTGGTATAGCAGAGATGGCTGGGGCCTGGGGGAATATTTTCTCTGGTAGAAGAATATTAAACATTTCTCCATCAAGAATGGCTCTGCAGACAGTCAACTCCATCTATCCAACAATGGTTCAAATAAATATCTGGGTGACTGCTTGATTCAAACCATGGAAATCTGAATGGCAATTAGAGGGGAGGGTACTGTATCAGTTCCTTCTGGAGTTTTATCAGCATTACTGGGACTGATGGGGTTTGAAGCCAGTTGAATGCTTCTGTGTCCTGGTTGTGCTCATTTGTTACACACCTTATGCCATTCCTTTTTGATACGAGATGAATAATACAGCATCGAACTTTCTCATTTGATTTTGTGAGCATAATTTAACAAGAAGATGCTTTAAAAACAAGATTCTGATGACAATCTTACGTGTTAGAATTGCACAGCTCGATAACGCTTTTCCAGACCCTGGGCGACAAACAGGACCCGATCCCTTCCTGCAGCCTTTTTCCTACGATGAGGAAAGATGCGAACGCCAACGGTTTTTAAAAAAAACTGAGACTTGATTGAGCTACAGAGCTCCCCATCACGGGAACGTCAGTCTTCTGTCCTTATCGCTATTTTTGGACGGCACCTGAGCTTGAAGTTGTTTTTCTGAGATTCTTGCTTTGTCCTGCACTGTTCTTTGAGTGTAAAAAAGGATGTAAGCCTGGGTTTTGCACACCTCCTCCACGCTACATACATTCAGTTTGGAGTCATTGCAGTGGACCCAAAAACCTGGGAATCAAAGTGAGAGAGAGGACACGAGTAAGGGAGGCGTCGTTCCTTCCGAGTGCATTTTGGAACTGTTCATAGGAAACATCCACAGAGAAAACTGGAGACAGGCATCGCTGTCTCTTCCCCTACAGATGCTTTGGAAAGGAGGTTCTAATCTGGAAAACATTTTGATAGTTTCTGTGCTGTTAACTGAGTTTAGAAATACCAAATCATAATGTAACCAATTGTAAATTATAGCCCCAAGACTCAATTAGGAAAATAAAAATTCCCTGGGGACAGCCAATTTGTACCTCTTTCTCTGCAAGTCAGAAGGCAGAGTCAATACTAATTCAGCTGCAGAAAGAGACTGCTGGAAAATCACAAAACCCTGCGGATGTTATTCATGAATAGTCCCTGTCCAGTTTCAAAACACTTGCTGTTTATCTCATCATCCCAAGGATACTGAGAAAAGACACCCAGCTGGAGCAGCTCCACAGAGTTACATCGCATGGGAAAAGCATTCATGCTGTTAACAGCAAGCGATAAAAGGGACCCGCAAAGCAAAGAGCAGCAATCCGTGGCTTTACGTAAAAAAAAAAAGAGGAAAAAAGAAAACATGCTACTAGCAATACATTCTGGGAAACAAACTAGCGTATGTCAGGAAACTTGATTCCAAACAACTTTGATGATAAAGCTTTACAACGCACTACGTCTATGGAACAGCACACGAGTTTCTTGCATTTGTTTCCTCGTCACAAGGCACACGCACCTCCCTCTGTGTTGTAGCAATACGCTGTGTAGTGTCCTGAGCCAAACCCTTTCCCGTGATGCATCACCACAGCGGAGAGGTCATAGACAAAGGTCTCTTTGTCAAGAGAGGAGAGAGAGTCCCTGCAGCAGTAAGGTTCCATGTTTAATACCTGGTCAAAGAGGACATGGACCCCAATCTTCTCACGGTGATTGCGTTCAGACCACCTGCAAACACACGGGCACCATCAAAGACTCGTCTGGCCGGCGGTTCAGGGCTGGGGGAGCCGCACACACAAGCACCCGCTGCTGAACAGCTTTCTGTGCCACGGTCAGGCAGGCGGCACGGAACTTTTAATTTCTGCTTTCACTCTAACATCGTCAGTTTTTGCATACAGCTGATTTTGGCATTGACGCCCATTTGTTATTTGTTAGGATACTGCTGAGATTTGCAGCAGCCAGAGACAGACACGCACCTACTGTGACAGTCTAACAGCATTTTAAATACTCAGTTACATAAATATAAAACCCACACACCTCGATTGCCTGTGCTAACCATTTTAGAAACTTTTCATAACATTTTGAACTTTGTCTGCTACGTTTAATTCAACAGGCAAATGCAGAATATTGGGATTTAACTATCACAGGCTTCCAGCTTCAACAATTCTTTCACTCATCAGTTCCCCCATCTCACAGCCACTGTTTCAAATTGCAAACCCAGACAAATACCATTGAATACAATGCAAGAAAATCAGTATTAACATCTACAAAACATTATATAGTGTGTATAGTAGAAAACATGCTCCAAACAAGGTACTGATTGCAATGTAAGTAGTACCGACAGGGTATCACACATCTGGTTTGGGTAAAATGTTTATACACGTGCATTTCCCGGAAAGTGAGAGATGTTCCGCACCCACATGAGTCCCTCCTGCCCCACAGAGCGCGCCCCACTCACCTGAATCGTTTAAGGTGCAGCCGGAGGACCTGAGGTAGTCTGTAGATCATTAACTGCTTTTTAGCTTCACTCAGAACAAGAGGTTTAGGGGAAGACTTTCGCCGTTTGCCTACCAAACAAACAAACACACACACACAATCAAGGCAAAGATGGTGAGGGTGTCATTAATTTTCAGAAGGGGAAAAGAGCACATTGTGAACTCTTTTTCCAGTAGCAGTGGGCCGGCTCACACGCACTCAGGATGGACACACGAGGAAACGTTTCTCATTAATTCCTTCACAGAGCAGGAACTTCTCTAGGATCAAAACGCACACAGTTAAACCACAGCAGCAGCGTGCGACTCACTGTTGCACTGGTCGCACGCGTATATCCTCCCTTCCAGGGCTTCCGTCTCGGTGAACTTGGCCAGCATTTCGGTCAGCATGCACTCCGTCTGGTTCACAGGGACCAGCCCCTTCTCCATCGAGTGATAGCGCTCGGGGAACTCCAGGGAAAGGTCCCAAAAGGGCTCAACCGTGTTGGATTTGTAGTTGCATGTTATACAGGTGACCTGGGAACAAAATGTTTAGGCACAGATGAAGTTATGAACGTATACACCTGCAGACAGGCATTTATACCCACAATAAATAGCCAGTTTATGCCCAAAGGGCAGTGCAGTGGTGACCTGTGAGTCAAGAGAAACGCTGCTTATTTCCAGTCTGAAAGCCGTCTGTCTTCAGCAGGTAATTTAAACTACTTTCTCAATTCATTTTTTTGAACAGAGCCAGTATTTCCCTTCACTTCCTCAGATAAACACCATTACAGATAAAAACACCATTAGAGATATAACACCAATTCACAGTTGGGTAACAAGCACCCTGGATCTGTTTTCTACTATAAAAAGTACACGTTTGCATTTATCATGCAATCTTCCTTCCACATTTTCTCTACTTTCCTTGCATATTTCAAAGTGTATAACTCCCTTAATGTTTTATCTGCTAACTATATAAAAATTATTCTTGAATGGAGCAGGAAAGGACAAATTTCAGGTGCATTTGCTTCCTTATGCCATCCCAGAGTATTAAGTAAGAACAGCAGAAAAGTTTTCAATTAAACTCAGAGGCAGAAAGTGAAAACATGAGGAGGTAACAAAACCAGAAAGCAAATCTGCTCAAACTCTGTTATTGCGAGAACCATTTGCCAGAAACGAACTTCCAACCCTGCAGCTTCATCCACTGAAGGCACCGGTAACTTCAAGATGGATTTGTAGTTGGGGAAGGAATTCTTCTGCACATAGAGGGGTTTGAAATCAAATACAGCATGTGTATGCAAGAGTTACATAAGTAGAACAAAAAGCTTGGCAAGTTATTTATAGTGTATCATAGTAGCAGACAAATTACACTGATCTGCGAGCATCTTCACGCTGTTAACAGAGACCTACCACTGAATTTAGAACACGCGCCACTTCCAGAGTCAAGAGACAACCAACTAAAGAGCTTTCAGTTAAGAAGCCCACAAGAAGTTCATGCACTGCAGAGATGATTCAAATGAAGCACAATTTCAAACATCCTTTCCCTGAAAAGCCAAAAGCTTTAACTTGAAAAATACACCTTTTAATCTTTAATGTGCACGTAAGTTCTTACGAGCGGTGAGCTCAGTAAGATTGGCACTGAGAGGGATGATATAAATAGTAATGAGAATACACACACACACGTAACACTGTGCACGGTCTGGTCCTGCCAGCCTTTGGGTGTCAAGTGATGCACACATTTCATTTATCCTGGAAAGCAAACGTAATTGAGGACTTTGACCTGGGCTCCCAAGGTCTGCCTCGTGGGGAACAACGAGTTTCAGACAAGGGAACTGCACAGGAATACGAGAGTGAGCAGCACGACAGGCACTTTCATCTCCTACAGAAACCTACGTTAAGCACGGTCAGTATTTCAGGATGACTTTCACATGGCTGCAAAAAGAAAAATGATCAGAGAGCTTATTCTTTATAGCACAAGACGACTGCTCGCTCTGTCCTTCATCATATTCTTTCTAGCCACAGAAACAAAACCAGGCAGGGACAAAACAAATTACAAAGACACTTTAAAAACACAGTAAAAACTTAAAACGAAGGGCTGTAACTAACTACTGTACTTGTGCAGATTCCATTCTGAAGTGTCAGAAGTCAACTGCATTTACAATACACGTGACAAGTATCAAAAGGATACTTTACGTGCAAAAGCAGGTGCCTACCTGACTAAGCAACTGCCCATGAAAAATGGTGTTCACCACCTTCAGGACCTGCTTGGTGAGCTTCCTCTGCGAGAACGGGATGAGGATCCTGCGCTTCGTTCCTTCCGACTCCAGCTCCTGCTGCACTTTGTCCAGCAGCTCGCAGAGGAATTCCTGCGCGTCCTGCTGGTCGTAGCCTCGGAAGGCGGGGATGAGGCTCCACACGGAGTGCAGCATGGCGAACGGCGACACCAGCGCCCACTTCCCCGACCACATCACTCTGAATAGGGTGTGCAGTTCGTGACAGAGGGAGATGTGCTTTGAACTCGGTTCCTTGGGCTGTATGAGCTCTAAACTCCTGCTTATCGAGGAGCCGCCGTTTAAGCCAGCTGGCAAGCCCTGCGCGCCATAGGATCCCACTTTGTCAGTCCTCCCCGACTCGTTAGTGGCCGACCCATTTGCCAATTTGCCAGGCATCCGAGACTTCCCATTCACAGTTTTGGCTAAGAGTTCTTCTGTTTCACAGAGATCAAGTGTCAAAAAACATTCTCTAAATTTCTGGAGGTGACTTAGCACTTGCAGAATAGAATTCATATAACATGTGTTTCCCAGGTTCCTTAGACCCGTCACCCCGGGAGTCATCAGAGGTTTACGCCGGATAGAATAAAACTGTTTGAACCTGCTGCTCTGCATCTGCCTTGAGGTAGGGGAAGCGGCCGCCACCTCCCTGAATTTCCTTGGAATCAAGTTCTCCCTGTGCACGTGAGACAACAGCCGAGCGCTCTTGCGCGGAGGGGTGTTCGCCAGCTCCTCCAGGAGCTGCCTCTTCATCTCCTGCCGCCGCTGCCGAGCCGCCTCCTTCTTCTTCTCCAACTCCTCCATTTGCTTCTTCTGTTTCAGTTTCAGCTGGCCTCTCGAGCTCTTATCGAACCAGGTCCGCAGCGCCTTGGCAAGCAGGGCCTGGCGCCGGTGCCAGAGCGCGGTGAGCATCTGAGACTGTCCCTGAGGGCTCCGTGGATGGCTGCACACGTCCTCTCCCAAAGCCATCGATCGCAACGTCCTGCCGCTCCTTGTCGACGGATCATGTTTTTGACTTCTAATCGCCGACAGAGAACTTCTCAGCAACTTCAAATCACCCTCCGGATTATCATTCAAGACGTAATCTTCACAAAGGTAACAAAAGACATAGAGATCGTTGACTTCCATGGCCAGCGGGTGCCTGGTCTCTTCGAAGTGTTTGAGGGCATGCTCCTCGATGTACGTCCCGCACGCCACGTGGGAGCACTTGAGACAAGCCCAGAGGGACTCGGTGGTGCGGCAGTCCACGCAGTGCCACTTCTGCGGGTTCAGGATCGAGTGGTCCTGGGCGAGTCGTAGCCGCCCAACATGTTTGCATCTATCCATGTCTCACAGGAGTCTGCGCTGCTTTGACCTTGGAAGGCAAAAAAAAGAAAGGAAAAGGTCTCAGAGCCACTATACGCATTCAAAATTATCTCTCTTGTACCAGCTGTAAAGACCTATAAAAATACAGATGTCACGTCTTGTCAATCCCAACTGCAGTTTTCCTTCATTATTTCCGCACAATTTTCTAAAAGCAGTTTTTAGTACCAGCAAAAGATATTGGATTGACAAGGTCTACAGAATAAAAGTGTCTATCTGTCTACTCAGGATGGCCCAGGCAGCTGCCACCACCTCACCCAAGCAGAGCGGCCTCCAAGGAGAACAGGATTAATTCAGTCCACACACACGTTTGATCTTTGGCTGCCCTTGTGAAATTGATACATATGAAATGAATTTGGAATTGGAATGCATGCCATCAGGAACCAGGCTGAGGTTACCAACTTTTCACAGAAGCCACAAAAATATCAGATAATTGTCATAACCAGAGCATTTGCAAGTCTGCAGGCTTCACATTCTATCCTCAAATTCCCCGATTTCCCACAGCCTCCCACACATTCCGATGTTTAAAAAAAAAAATCAACATGGAAAAAAAATGAAATGTGTAAGACCATGTTACAATAAACCTAAAGGAACATCTGTATGTGTGCATGTTTGCGTGAGCACACAAACAGTAAGAGCAACTGACTTACTAAATTACTATAGTGTAAGTGGAGATAAATCAAACTGGGGTTACTAGAAGGCACAAAAAGCTTTCACTCCGTGTCCTGCGCCCAGATGTTGTATAAAGATCCCCAGCTGTACAAAGGCTGTCTGAAACGCCGCGTGCCAGCGCCGCGGTTTATTCTGTAGGGTCCCTGCCCCGCTCTGAGCCGAGGGAAGGAGCCGGGGCGCAGGACGGGCCCGCGGAGCCGCTCGTGCTACTCACGGGGTCCCGGCTGAACATCCTCCCCTCCGCAGAGCAGCGTCCGGGGCGCCCCCCTGCCCCATGGCAGCCACGGCGGTTCTTCCGGGCTTTAATTACTGCTGAAGTCTTCGTTGTGAGGCAGCTCAGCTCCAAAGCCCTGGAGAGAGAATATTCTTGTGATGCACATACACAAACTAAGAACGCTGGCAGAGTTGCTTTTCAACACGATTAATTCCCTTGGTGCAAGAGCTGCTGTGGAGAACACGTTTATTACAGAAAACAGAATTTTCTGGAAGTCAAAGCATGAACACACCTCGGAACACAAATACGTAGATGTTAAGAAACGTCACATGGAAGAGGCAGCCTGGAATTTTCATTTTCTGATAATCTATAAACCTGCTGACGACATGGAGCCTCTTCGTATGTCTGTTGTAGTGGGTGACCCAGCATATGGCAAAGAAGAAATCTGAGTTAAAAGAACTGAGCACAAACATGCACCTCCTGTGATCGCTCCCATTTTGGCTGCTTCAATAAGTTGGTGAAAGAAGCAGGGCGGAGATGGGAAAAAGAAAAAAAAATCTGTCCTGAATTAAATTTTGTTTCTAGATGATTTTGCAAACAATAAAAATGAAGTAATGAATAGTTGTCAAATGTGAACGGCAACAAAATAAGAACTACAGAGGAAACAAAAACAGGACAAACCTGCATTTTGCCTAAGGCAGGAAAGATTTTTAAAACATATCTGTTGTAATAATCCAAGAAAGACCAAATTCACTGGCTTACACATCTACGACTACAGCACTTGAATGCAATACAAAGTGGTGACAGGAGGGACAGCGATAACACGCACAAAGCGGTTACAGATGTCACAGAGAGCGTCAGGTCTGGCATACAGAATATTGAGACAAAAAATAATTTTACGAGGGGCAGACTTGAGCACCGCGAAGGCCACAGCGCTGTCCCAAAGCTTCAGGGCAGATACCAAACAGCTGCCTCGACTGGTCTGCAGAAAACCCATCTGACCAGGTTAAGAAAACATCTTTTTAGCGGCCCCCAAATTATGCAAATTTACTTAAATGACTCTGGTTTTCCAATGACACTGCTGCTAAAGATGGAATCTGTTAAAGAAAAAAAAAAAAAATAATCAAAGCCCTTCTACTCTTTAACTCTTCTGAACTTGAAAGCACAAGTGGCCACTTCAGCATCCACCTCCGCAGAACGAGTCTGCCGTGCCTAAATCACCATTTTCATTATTGATTGAAACCAGTCCAGAATCTGCCCAGCTCTCCTTCGGGCTGCGCTCATTCCCTCACAAATCCTGGGAAGACACTTTGGGAAATCCTACATTAAACAAAGGACCCATTTGGTCTCCTCCTTCCAAGTTGGAGACATCCCGTCCCACCTTCTTCTCCGACCTTTTTTCCCCTCTTCGTTCTTAATTTTTCTGCTCAGGTCTCGACAGAAAACTGTGGAATAATCCCGTCTAGCCTTGGTGAGACCGAGTGGCACAGATTCCAGCTCCAAAGAATATAGACACTACGGTAACATTGACAGCCTTCATTTACATAAAAGAATACTAATTATGTTGTATCATCAACATCTGTGATTCTGCTCACTGCCATATGCGACAGTGCTGGGAATTTAACCCTTGAGTCCCACCAGCATATCCCAGATTCGTACCGCCTAACAAAAACCAGGCCTTATAAATACAATTTCCTAGAGACCGATTGAACAGCTGCTGAGCGCAGTTGCTCGCCAGCTCCGCAAGGGCTCAGGCCACAAGATTTTCAAAGAGCACTGAATTTATCCTTAATTTCCAAGGAAAAAAAAGAAACACCGCTGATATGTTGCTGCTTTCAGCTGGGTAACAGGCTGCACGGCAATCAATCACCCGGCAGAGCCGCGGCGTTACCGAATCATGTTTAACAATGAAGCAGCCTGTCAGGATATAAATTACAAGCCTTTTGTCAACTGCTTTTGCTTTTCCTGTGCGGGCCAGCAAGATTTCCTGTTTGAAAAAGGAAAGAGAATTGAACAGCGTTGGTCAGTTAACAAAGCAGCTTTGTTACACCTTAATTCAGCAATTCTCAGCACAAAAGCAGCTTTGATACTGCATGTGATATTCCCCACCTGTTTCTCTTTAGGCATCTCTGGATACTCCTCTCGCAAATCCAAGCCCTAATCCCACATATATTCGGCTGCTCTACAAGTCAGAAATGAACGGTGTTTATTTAACCCAAACCACTGAAATGACGCGTCTTTTCACCCTCCTCGAGCATCTGCTGCACCAGCAGAGCCTCTGCACCCGCCAGCTCCGGGTTCCGCCTCCACGTTAAAGGATTTGACCCCTTCCATTAAAAGAAATTAAAATAGGCTGTGTGGTACTGCGAAACACAAGCACTAAAGGGGTGTCTGCATGTCCAGCCTCGCCAGCCCACGCACAAACAGACCACTAAATAAGTCACTGAAAGACACGCACGCGACTAAGAACAAAATTTGCTCCTCTTTTCCACAGGTAAACAAATGGCTTGTCACAACCTACTAGC
This sequence comes from Pampusana beccarii, assembly GCA_013399365.1. Lineage (NCBI taxonomy): Eukaryota > Metazoa > Chordata > Aves > Columbiformes > Columbidae > Pampusana > Pampusana beccarii. The sequence goes on from VWYH01005944.1 coordinate 55,104, forward strand.
AAGAATAAAAAGGACGCACCAACGGGAGAAATTACAGAGCTGTGATTGAAGGAAAACACAAAGATGAGTCAGAACCTGTACAGAGTTGCACAAGGGGGAAAAAAAAACCCAAACCAACCTTGCAAAGATGCCAGAGCTGGAAGTATTTAAGATATTGCAGCAAGTGAACAGTAATTCATGTGGTTATGTGACAGCCCAGGACAAGCCATGAGCAACATGAGAGTTGAATGATGGAGAATTAACACCTCAAATGTTAAGGTCTTGGAAACGAACAAACACAACTCTTTACAATTACAGTACATGTACAGTTTTGTCCATCGAGGTAGATCTCATCTTAAGAAATACCTGTATAGTTGTCCTTTCTCACCTACTTAGATCCTTTCTTTTCCAGATAAGGGCTGGGGGAACAACTTAATTGCTCTGTATGGAGAAGAGGTACCAGAAGAAGGATGGAGCTGCATTGCAATGCCACGAAAGGTGAGTTAAAGCTGAAATAAAAGAATAGGAAATAGAAGGAAAATAAGGACACTAGATTCGCCAGTTCTTCTTGGACTACTAGTGATATTCTAGAGACAATTTGAAAAATTCTTCCCTTGCAAATCACTTATAGTGTTTAAATACTGGGTCAAACCCTGCTTTCTTTTCTTGCATGCCTCGTAATCCTGGAAAAACTTATGGCAAGATCCTATAATAGCTTCAAGAACCAAACGCGGCAGAAACATTTTGGCTCTTGACCCTAAAAGAGTGTTAAAATAAACCACATGACTTTATTATGTCTCTTTGTACCATTGTTACACATTTGGAAACTGATTAAAGACATCTGTACAGATCTGTTGACACTAGGTACTTTCTTTTTCTAAATAAATGTGCACAAAGCACAAAAAAAAGTGATCAGGAAAGGTCCTGGAGGTATTCTTGGTGTCTGTCAGAACTACGTATCTTACACAAATATATTGCATTTGATCAAACAGGTTTGAAAACCTTGGATGCAAAAAAACAAGTGCCTTCCACTCTCGCCCCCAAGAAACAATTTTTTAGGTGCCAACCTAGAGCAGAATTCCTAGCCTGCTGCAAATACTTAAAAATGCAAAGATGACGATATTGGAGAGCATATATGTATTTTTAAATTGCATAAAACTACTCAAAAACTTTATTCCTCTCGTTGTTTTAACCCACCCATTTGTGAGGAACCAATTATTCAAGCAGATGTCTAATGAAATCACGGCATCGGAGCTGCGTGGAAGACGGTGAAAAAACCTTCCCGCTGAGAACATCGACGTTCCTCTGCTGGCAAGAGCCGTCCTGTCCGGACTCACCGCAAAACCCCCATTTGCTTCTCAGAGCCACCAGCGACGACACTTCAAACAGAAAGGCCGTGGAACTGCTGTTCCGCTGGAGAGGGAAGGGCTGCACAACGCGTCCCGGCGTCACCGCAGCTCCGTCACTGCGGCTCCGTCACCGCGGCTCCGTCACCACGGCTCCGGATCGGCACCCTCGGCAGCCAGAGCAAGGACAACACCAGCAAAACACCCAGAAAGCTCCCGAGCCTCTTTGCTCCCAAGAGCCACCCGCTCGCCCAGGCAGGCCTGAGTTTCTCCCTTGACTCCTCTAGTTCAAACCCGGCTGGTTTCAGACTTTCAAATCGCATCTCCAAAGAGTAACAATAGCCCTAGAGAATTTTTTCAATTATTCTGGAAGCATATTTTCTTGAAAACTGTCAGCTTCATATCCCACGATTGCTGGATTCTCTCTATCCAGGATGACACGCTATCAAGTTAGTTACAGGCAAATTAACACAGCTGACAAAGGGAAAAAAAAAAGGAAAACACATGAGGAAGAGTTACAGATGACTCAAGATGCAGCGTTTCTTTGAAAAGACAAGCAAAGCAACGGATTAAACAGAACTGTGAATACATGAATAAACCCCAGTTTGACAGGCAGACAGACAGACCGACCGGAGCTGCGGCAGCAGAAGCGGCCCCTGACTCCACCTCACCCCGCGCAGCCCCAAAACACGGAAATTCTCCCAAATTCCGAACCATCCCCTCCGCGGGGCAGCTCCCAGCACAAGGGAGCCTGACGGAAACGGGACTGTCCTGCCAGCTTCCACAGCGGGCTCTGTTTTACTAACTCCTCAAAGTTAATTATAACTATGTCCATGTTAAACTGTTCCGGGAGCTCAGTGTGCTGTAAAACTCTGCTCCAGGCTCAAACCCGGAATATCGGGAATCAGTTTTCAAAGAAACATTCAGTCATTGCAAAAAAACCAAAACAAAACCAAAACCACCACCACCGCCACCAAAAGAAACCCCCCGACGCATTCAAAAGCACCAAGATTAAGAAAATCCTATTTCCTGCACAGGCTTCCTCAGTGGAAGTAAATGCAACTTCTGCAGGACTTCGTGCCCTGAATCATCTTAGGAAGCTAAAATAAGCAGATATTGGTCCGTACCCAATTTGAGAGTACACCATAAAACAAACTGTCCTACAGTTCCCTGAAAATGTGGGAGGTTCCTCCATAGCAGCCCTGGATGTTAAAAAGCATTATTAAAATGCTATATACCTCTTAGCTCCTGGCTTTCTAGAAGTTAATGTTTCTTCATTTATTGCAACACATAAAGTCCCCTCCCTCCCCTTTCTTTTCACAGGCTTCCCAGGTTTTATTTTTGGTTTGGCGTTCTGAAGTGTTAATAAGCTGGGAAACACGATATGGACAGGCTGTACAGAAGAGGCACTGCTTTCCATCACACCGGTTGGCAGCGCTTCCTCTGGGCCGGGGGGGACGGGACCCGGGCAGTAACTCCAGCGGTACTCACACCCGCAGAGCCCGGAGCAATTGGAGCAACGACATACGACTGGAATTATCAAACGTGAAGAAATGTTTTGCATTACAACAATCTGCAAGTAGATGCTAACTGCCCAATATAAAGTAATAATTTCACTTTATGGGTCAAGCAGCTTTATAGAATCCATGAATTCCCAACGAATTCTATTTCCATAATTGTGACAACATGATTTCATACATTTTTCATGTAATTTCCATAATTGTGACATGCCATAGCATTTTGAAGTTTCCTGCATGTTTGCCCCTGAACAACACTCGGCCAGCACAGGCAGTAACAGCTTTAGCGGATGCAGAATTAGTGGCGCTGACTCCCAGTCCAGAGCTACAGCAATTCTCACTATTTGCAAATCCCACCATCCTCAAACTGCTGGGGTTTGTACCCAAACTGGTGTCTTTTTGTTTCCTTTCACACTGCCCAGTTCAGCAAGTATTCAAGTTTAGTGGGACCGCTCGAATGGACAAGAGAACGAGCTGACCTGTTTGCAGGTCCAGACCCGGGCACGGTGAACACCGCAGTTTGAGAATAATTAACAAGGTACCAGCTAAACAAAACCAGCCATGTTATATTCCAACGTGGCCGAACAAAGCAGGAACAGAGGAGATAAACAGCCATTTTTTTACGGCCCCACTTTCCCTACCTTATTATTCCTTTTAGTCATGGCCTACTACACCACAGCCAAAACGCTACATTCTTCAGAACACAAAAAGCATTATTTCTGTTGACTGCCCTCTTTAAACATTATTTCTCACATTCAGTGTGTATCACATTCACCAGCGATTGTCACGTGAACAATACTCAGTTGACGTTCACAGCAATAGTTCAGACATTAGATATTAAAAATATTAAAAACCACACACTCCACCTTTGATTGGGAAAATTATACACAATTTCCATCCATTTTCACAATAACATCAACAAAATTAAACATAACTTTCCACTGCTGGCAAAACCATTAGCAAGGTCAGAACCGGTTAGATTTTGATCTACAGTACCTTGCTCCGTTCCCCCCTCATTTGCAAAACCTGATTGTTTTTGTATCAAAAGACATGCAACTTTAATAAAACCAAACCAAGCCCAGAGCCTCCGTTGCACAGGTACGAGGTGAAGTTTTCTGGCTCCAGCACATCGGAGAATCCTCGCGGCTGCAGCAGAGGATTGAACAGCCCTGGCATTCAGCGGCCTCTTTGCGATCTCTTTGTGATCGACACAAAGACGGATTATCCCAGGCACTGAATACTTGCTAAGTTATGGGTAGTCCTCTGCTGTTCTGCCTCCCCCATTTTAATTCATATTCATCCTGGCAAAATCTTAGACAGACTATTAACTAATCTAAAACAACATCGCAGCTGATACAACACATAAAGCGATCAGTCAGACGAACATGTCAGTGCCATCTACTGAAGCAATAAAGAACAAGACAACCCAGCAGACTGGGGCTTATTATCTTCCCAGCCGTCATGAATAGGCAAAGAGTATTAAATATAAAGTGCAACATTCCACAGCCACATTTGGCTGTGCTTTGAGCAGGGAAGGTGCCTTCGAGATGTTTGAGGAGCAGGGATTACCAGATGAAATAACGACGGGTTTCCACACACCTCTCCATCATTTCCTTCCCTTCCCTTGCCAATCAACTCCTACTGAGCCTTTTAAAACCCCAAGTGAGCGAAACAGAGCAGCAGCTAGAACATTTTCTATGGGTTTTAATAAACGCTGTTAACTGGCAAATGGAGTACATCAGAGCGACCGATTTATCCAAAGGCAGCGAGGAGCTCTGGTGTTTTATTTGTGTGACCAGCAAAGCCCAGGCAGCTGCCCCAGATGCGGCATTTCTCCATCCAGCATCCACATCCAGCCTCTATTTCTGGTACATATGGAATATCTCACTTGCTTATATGCACCTTTTTTTTTTCCCCTGTTCCTGATGGAATTACTCCCAATTTGCATACTAGGAATCCTGTTCGGGCTGAAATCCTTTCCTATAAATCACAGGCAATATCTGAGTAGTGCCTTTGTCCTCACCACAACACGTCGACGTAAGAGAACGATGTAGGAAACAGGAACCCGATTTGCAGAATATCAGGTTGTTAATCTTCTTTAAGAATGGAAGATCAACCGCGGCCCGATTCTATAGCATCTGTTATTTTAATAAATTATCCTCCTAAGAGGTTAGAGTTCATCACATCAATTTGTCTTGAGCTGAAACGACAACAGGACAAGGAAACGACAGACAGAGGTGGATTTGGTTTTGATGCCACGATCCAGTGCCCCAAAAACCTGTTCCTAAAACCTTCCAATTTTATTACAAACAGGATATTATCTGCCTTATTCATTGACTCACTCGTTTGCACAGTGTCCGAGCCAGCAGGCCGGGCAGCCACGCTACCGAACCATCCTGAAAAGTGCAGAAAAAGAGCAGCGCAAACGTCAAAGCAGAATTTTCGAGTCTGCCTTCGAGAAACACACGCTGTGTTCACTATCCTGAATATTACATTTTCTCAAAATAAATCAACTCTTGTGAGAAGGATCTTCATCCTTGCTCTCATTCAGGTGAATTAACTATTCTTAGTTAAATAGATTTGCTTCTAGTCTTAGTCTGATGACAGATTAACTCATGACTGGTAGGATTATAGACTTACCTCTGGAACTAAATCACTTTTGAATCTGAGTTACAGCTATTAGTTCTTTAAAGCTTAGCTGAACAGCTTTTAGTACCTCCTTTGTATTTTTGAAAGAATGATTAAACATCATTAAATCCAAGCTAAGGGCCCTTTCTCACAACTCCAGCGAATAAACAGCTGATTCAACTTTTTTTTTTTTTTTTTACATAGAACAGCAGAGTTTTACATGGATTTTTTTGAGAATAATTAATACTCTTCTAAGTCTAGAATATTCACCCTTAAAATTAAAACATGTTTTTCATGTTTGTGTGGGTTTTAAGCACATAAAAAACTGAAAGGCACTGGTAAGGAAAGCGAGGAGCAGTCTTTCCCCGTACTTTTGTATCTTTGCAGAGGATGGAGATATTTAACCATCATTCTCTCCATTTAATTCAAAGTCCAACAAACTGCCTTAATTCATTGCTCTTGCCTTCTACGCTTCCATGAGAGGAAGCACGGATGGGACAGTGAGGAGAGAAAGCCACCGATCTACAGAACAGGGTTTAATTTTAAGTAACGCACAACCCAAGTTTCGGTTAATTTATCGCTAAGTGTCCCTCTGGCTCACACTAAGCCAGCTGCCACCTCCAAATTAGAACACATCACTTTTCGCTGGTTGGTAATGATTGAAAAACCCCCAATCAGTCCCAAGGCAGATTGTCCTGTCCAGTTCCAGCAACACATCTATAGATACACACACAGATATACAGACATATAGTCTGTTTAAATCAATATTTAGACCTCTCCCTCCACCCAGAAAAGCCACCAACTATTGTCAAGTATACCCCCCCCACCCAGTGAACACAAATGCAAGGCCAAATCAGTCAAAAAAGACGTTTGCTCCTCATTTGACTGAGTTACGCAAACCTGCGGGGGCGGGAGGGCAGGAATTCATGCAGAACTGTTTTTGCTGAAGTTTAGTGGACAAAAAAGTTGTTGGTTCTGATAGACTACAGCTCAGTATTTATGCAGATAATGCTCAAGCTAGAGGGCAGCCACAAATCTCTTCTCATTTGCTTAATTCACAAGGCTCTTGTTATTCCGCTGGAACACATTTAATATACAACATAATGTGGAATTCTAAACTATCTAAAATTAGTGGGTAAAGTTAGCTTCAGCACCAGGCAAGAGCCAAACGGGTCCCACCACACTAAAATAAAGGATTTCGTATAAAATACAGTTTTGCTGTCTGAAGAAAAGGCAAGCACGTTTGTCACAAACGCATTGGAACAGAGCGAGGCGCAGCGACACGGATCCCCCAGGAAAGCGGGGAACAAAGCGGAGCAGAAACACGAGCCGGCGCTCACTGCCCTGCTCAGGACACGAGCGTTTCTGGCTCAAAGCTGCTTATCTCTCCATCTGCATCCCCACCCCGCAGGCGGACACCAACCTCCTTCGCACCGCTCCCAGAGTTCAAAACCGGGAATTGTCTGCCGAGGCTTTTCACGGCATGAGAGAGGGGCAGAATGCAATTATGGGACAGTATTTCTTCATCAGATCTAAGCCGCCCACTGAAAAGTGAATGGGGAAATATGGCTGCAAGGCAGTGGTTCTCAATCAAGTGGACGGATTTGCCTTTCAGAGGGAAAAAGGGAAGGGAGCTGTGGTCACCATCTCTTAATCAGCTCAGCTGATGCGCTATAGAAGGTCTCAATGGAGGAACACAGCTGTGGCCCATAACTCTTGGCTTGATCTTCCATGGTTTGACTGAAAAGCCTGAAAAGAACATAAGTGAACTAAAGCTTTTCTCCATGAAATTGGTCCTTTCAAAACTGGCTTCACCCAGAGAGGGGGAAAAAAAAAGTTTCTTTTTCAGGGTGTTTGTTTAGAGATTGAATGCAAAAGTTTTCGTGATACATACAACAAACGGAGGTACAATATGAGAGATCAAACTATTATTTTCTTTTAAACATTGAGATGGAGCACGTTATTCAGTAATTCCTGCCTTCTGTAGGGATTCCTACATCCAAGTACGTGGGTTTTGCTTTGGCTGAAATACCCTTTCGCATTTCAGCTAGCAAAATTACAAAACATCAAGAAAGCATCTCCTCAGAATGTTTTTTTTACAATAGTACATTTGTCACGACTGACGCGTTACACAAGATGCACTTCAGCTGCACTCACACTAACTTTGAGCTGTCAGAGCTGCGTGTTCCAGTTTTCCGTCTTCATTTGAAAAAGTGGCTGAATGACACAGCCAAAGCAGCGAGACAAGCAAGTGTGCACATGGTGGGGAGGAACGGGGATGCACTGAAAAGAGCTGCTGCTTTTTCACACGCCTGCCTGTATTTTTCTTCTGCTTTCCCAGTGAAGTTCTCAAGAGGACAGGCCTGTCAGTGCACCACATTATGATCACCTAATTAAAGGAACTTCTCTAGTGAGCCTTCTTTAAAAAACCTGAAGGTATGCCCTGAGTTTGCCATTTTCTGAGAGATTCCATACTGATCTTTGTAATGCATTGGAGGCGTAACAGTTAATGGGAGCTCGTTACCGTCTCATATGCAAAAAGCTAATTAACAACACTTAGCTCAAAGCAGCTAAGTTTATTTTTTTTCTACCTAGCTCATGTCCACTGAAGATATGAACTCACTTCCTAACACTACAGCAGAAAGTAAAGGGTTTTTTTTCCCCTTCAAAACCAGCAGAATGCAGTGTAACAGAGTGCGCATTTTAATTAATTTTTCCTCAATATGCCATGATATGAATTACTGCAAATGTCAAGTAACTCGCTTTAGACCACTTAGAAATTATTTCCCTACGACCCTGGCAATGGCCAGAATCTCCCCCTCCATTTTTACCTTCTCTCCTCACCCCACTGCGATGGTTTTTGTTCCAGGGTGCCGGAGCCGCTCCGAGCTCTGCTGCCGGTTACTGCAGCCGGCACGCGGGGCTGCAATTCAACGGCTCGGCCACAGACCACTGAACAGCCTCGCGTGAGCCATCTTTGATCTAAAGACTAATAAAACCAAAAGTGGAGAGCATTAGTGTCAGTACACACGGAGATACGAACAAACCACCGAGACGTTCTGATCTGTAAATCGGATTTTTAAATGGTAGTGGTTTCTGTTAAACAATTTGTTGAATTTGCTTAGTATACTCCACAGCAATGATTCGTTAAGGGTTTCATGCTAATGAGGATGGTCTTCTATTCATTGACGTTGAAGGGGGGGCTTTTTTCTATACAACCCACCCACATCAGCAGCCTGATCACTGTGCTAACGGGTTTAGGAAAGGTGAAGCGTCCAGACACCAAGAAACTAACACCGGGCTGCTGGGGCAAGAAGGGCTCCCAAGGTTTCATTCCCCAAAGGAAAACAACCAACCAACCACCACCAACAAAACCAACCCTTGATGAAATATTCAAGCTGAAAACCACAAAGGTTGTTAAATAAAGTGAGAAACTTCCAGTGTCCCTCACGCACTGGAGAGGATTCCTGAGCCGAACACAAAGGCGACACACCAAGCTAAACGTGACCTTTGAGGTTTTTATCAGTGGTATTCCTACGATTAACAGTATAACACACAAAAGAGATGCTTTGCCGTTCCCTTCGAGTTTACCAACCCAAGTACTAACAGGAGCAAGCGCCATTTGTTTTGCAAGCCACAGCACATGAGACTTATTCACCATTTCTCCATCCTTCAGGCCTCCCGCGTGCCTCATCAACCACAGCGCTCTGCACCACACACAGGAACTGCGGCCACAGATTCTTTACTAACGATCTTTGGACACACAACAGCTAAATAAATCCCTAGTTTTGCCATACTAGTTGTAACACTCTCTAAACCGTTGCATATGTGACTATTGTTAAGCCGTGATCACGAATAAGCAAAATTCTTTGTAACAAACAACTTGCACAAGACCAAGAACTATTCCAGACCTGAAAAGCTGCCAACTTCAAAACACCCTTTTCACTTGAAGTCAGCTCATATTAACAGGAAAAATGATTAGGGGAAAAATAAACAAGCATTTACCGTTTGCAGGCTCGTGTTTGAAAGCACACGTAGCTCAGAGACATCAAATGCTGCTCATGTTTGGCACATAATTTTCAAATATTTGCACCTAGAATATTTTCAAAGCAATTAAAAACACCAAACGCTTTGCTGCCCGCCCCCCCTTTTTTTTTAACCATGCCAACTCATCTGACAATTGTAAAACAAGATCAAGCCCTGAGCGTCACTGCCCAGGGCAGAGCAGCAGAAATTCAGCGCAAGCCCCAGCGCTGCAACTCCAGCCGCTCTGTTACACCAACACTTGTTTAATCCCAGGGCAAGTTTAATCCCCAGGGTTCACACATACACAGTTTTTATATTCGCAGTTCCACCCATTCACCCGCTCCTGCAGCTCCTTCTCCCCTCCCCATTTTCACATCCCAGCCGTGCATCTCCTCTCGAGGAGCAGCTCAGATCTCCACCTTCCTCCCCCTCCTGACACCTTATTTTTGCTTCCACTCCCACCTATCATCCCTTCTAATCTCAGCCCTATTTTTCGCCTTGCCTTTGCATAAGAATGACCGATACTGCCCCGGAGAAGCTCCCGCCAAAGTCAGCTGGAGTTTTGCCCGGGCTAAGGAACTGGTTGCTCCCATCGCATCTTTCCCCGCGCACTCCTGGGGTCCCAGCGAACGCCTCCTCCACAGCAGCGGGACATAAAAGAACCAAATTTTGCAACATTCCACACGGGATGAGCTCAGCGCCTTCAAGAGCTCACAGCATCTTTCCCTGATTAAAACTACAAGTGTAGCTCTGAAAAGTAAAGACACTTCTCCCTCCTCCCGCTGTATTTTTCAAACCAAGCGGGTGCTTCCATCGCAGCGTCACCGAGTCCCCGCGGGCTGTACCTGCACATCAGGAGCTGTTCTGACACACGGATCGCGCTTCTTTTTCCTACGTACAACCGCACGCAACACGATTAGCGGGCGCGTTTCCCAAAATCAGCAGCTTTGCTAAAACTGACTCGTTATTTGCTTTGGTTATTCAAGCATTTGCAGGGTGGGGGTACAAATCACTGCCACCCCCTCTGCTTCGAATTCTGTTTAAAACGTGATTTTAAGGGATGCTTTGCTCCCTGGGGCAGACACCAGCGATCGAGAGACCCAACGCCAGCCCCCCCGATTAACTTCAGCGTTTTACCGCTGCGGCGGGTGGATACCGCAGCTTTTTCTTGTTTTACACAAGCATAAATCAGCACCGACTTTCCCCATTTTTGTGCCCTTTCCACCCCCCGTCCGAGCGCAGCAAGGGGGTTTGGGGGCAGGTTTTGGGCGCTCTCCCCCGCTCCCCGCGCTGTTCCCCCCCCGGCCGGCGGGGGGCGGCCGAGCCCCGGGAGGGGCCGGTACCGGGGCACAGGGACGGGGTGGATGGGGGGGGGCGCTCCCGCGGCCCCCGCGCCTCAACAAAGGGAAAGTTGCGGAGCCGCCGAGGCCGGCGCGGGGCTCCCGCCGGCAGACAAAGGCGGCGGCCGCCGGGGCGGGGGGAAAATCGGGGTTCACCTCAGCCCCCCCCCCCGCGCCCCCCAACCGCACTGAGGGGGGGGGGGGGCCCTTTGGGGGGACGGGACCAAAGACCCCTGAGCACCCTCCTCACAGGGGGATGCCCCCCACTCAGCCCCTCGCCCCTTCCCTCCTCCCCTCGGGGGGGGTCGCGGCCTCCCCCCCCCCCGGCCCCTTTATTTACCGCCATCATCAGCACGCGCGAGCTGTCACCAGCGCCAGACACCCCAACGGCCGCCGGCCACGCCCCTCTCCCCGCCCATTGGCCGCCCGCCGCGCCCCGCCTCGCCTCGCCATTGGCTGCAGCGCACGCCACACAGCACTCTCGCCCGCCCCCTCGCCCCGCTCCGCACTCAGTGCCGCCGCTTACGCCGATTCCGTAGAGCGGAGCCGGACGCTAACGGCGCGGCAGGGGCACCGGCGGACGCCGTTTGCGCAGCCTACGCCGCGGCGGCGAGAGATCTGGAGGAGCTTACGCGCTCTGCGTAGCCACTAGGGGGAGCTCTTCAATGGCTTACGGTCGAGTAGCGGGAGGGCCGCGCCGAGGGGCGGGGACTGCGCGGGCCACGCCCCGCAGGGTGACGTACCGGGCTTTGTGAATGCCGGGCTGAAGTTCGGTTGAGTCACAAGAGGGTAAATAAGGATGTTTCGGAGACAAAGAGACTCTCAAAGGGGAGGCGCGGGAGGTGACGCGTTCCCGAGGGGCCCCTGAGGTGGCTGCGTGGGGTGGGAGGTGCCCCACAGGGCCCCTGAGGTGACAGGAGCCCGTAGGTCACAGGGGAGGGACCCCACGGGGGCTCTGAGGTAAAAGAGGGGGCCCTAAGGTGAGCACAGGTCAGCGGTGACACAGACACAATTCCTCTGCACAAGGACAAAGTGTCCCCTCCCGTCCTGTCAAGTTTTTCGGCAGAGCGACAGGTGGGAGCCCGCTTGCTTATGCCGGGGCATGAGGACACTCCACAGCCTTGCAGTCTCCTTTGTGAGCTCCTTCGCCAGCCTTCCCACAAATTCCATTTCCTGTGAGATTTGTTGTCCTTCCTCTACACCTTCCCTTTCTGAGCAGTGCCTGGTGTGTTTAGAACCCATACCTGCACAGAAATCCAGTCGCACACCTCTCAACTCCGCCACAGCTCGCCACTGGAATGAGCCCTGAGTCCGTAAAGTCTGCTAAGAATTAAAACTGAAGATTAATGAGGCACTTATGTCCTCGCTCTCTTTGTAAAGCTTAGCAGGGTGCAGCAGTAAGTGCCTCCTCATAAAAAACGCCACAGCACAAAACAGGACAAAAGCCCACAGTATCCCCAGGGTGGCAGCAAGACTTGGACTCAGCTCTGAAGGACCCGTGACCCTGGAAACGTCACCCAGGTTCTACTTAGAGCCAGGAGGGGAAAAGCTGTAATGACTCAAGAGTGAGACCCACATCCCCAAGATCCTCAGTCCCCTCTAGGTCAGGCTTCAACTCACAGAAAGCAACACCACTGCCAGCGATTTTGAGAGGTACAGGAGCAGAAAAAGGATCCACAGTGGTACAGGACTACAGCTTGGCCACCTCTCCCTCTAGATCTTGCATTCTCTGAGAAAACACTGGGCACCAACAGGAAAACAACCTTCCAGACCATGCCTTGACAAGCAAAATTAGGGTGGTTTTCAATTACGCTAGTTCAATCCATTAACGTAACACAATTTAAAGCCCCCTGAAGACTTGTTAAGATGCAGACTAGCACGTTCCAAGCCATGTTAACCTGCCACGTAGATGCTGGGGGTGGGGGGCAGAATGAGGATTACTGCAGCTAATAACACTGAAAAACAGTCATTTTGTCCATCAAGAAAGTAAAAAGCCTCAGCGTAAAAGCAGCTCCTCACGCGGGGCAGCTGATCCCGTTGTTCACAGAACGCAGTTACAGCAACAGACGTTTTTGCCAAGACAAAAAAGGCTAAATCCCACCCATCCTCACACGCGTGGAAACCTGCTGACGTCAATGGCTGTAACGGGTAATTGAAGGCAGAATGTAGCTCAAGGGGTCCTGTTTTATTGCTCTAGGAACAGTACAATGTATTAATAAGAGCACTGAAGTCCCCAGAGATTCCAGCACACATTTTATGTTTCTAAGACATGTGACCGGAGTTTTGACATCTCTGGTTACAGAATGCATCTTTCAGGAATTAATAAACCATTAGCAGCATTCAGCATGATTAATCTGGTCATTAAAAGGTGTTTTTTTTAAACCTGAAAACTTAAAATGGGAAACACCACAGATATAACTACCCCTACAAAGGCTACAGTTTGTTTTCCTAAGTTTTCCCAGCCACATTTAACTATGTGGAACAACAGCAGGTCAGATTCTCACTGAGTTTTCATCACTGAAAATTAATAGTCCCACTGAAGTCAGTGCACACAGTGCACAACTTGAGCTAAGAGTTGCAAAAATTCAGTATATTCAGCATGCCGGAATTTCTAACACACTTTTGGCACATTATGCCATTTATTATGGCTCATTAACCAGATCTTTCTGGATCCAGTGCTGTTTACATTTATTAAATGCCCAGACTAAAAGCTACAGGCACTTTAACAGTTAATTAGACTTAAAGGTATAAATGCAAATAACTAGTTCTCCACCAGCCAGCAAATCATGTAACAAAACTTCCTGCTTCAGAAGGAAAAATCCATTTAGGAGAAATCCATTTCTGTTTCACTTGCTCTTCAGACTCTTCAAGACCCAACCCCAGGGACAGAAAAAGATGCGGTGGCTCCAGCTCCAGGACATCCCCTCACCTGATCCCAGCCACAGGCGCCTGCTGCTGCTTGCGGATCTTGTTGAAGAGCTCCATGTACTGAACCATGGTGTCCGCGGGGCCATAGATGCTGTCGTGCTTGGTGCCGAACACGGAGGGGACGCCGGGAGCGTGGCTGCCCATGAAGCTCTGCATGAACTCCATGAGCAGGTTCCAGCAGTCGTTGGCGATCACGCAGGGGCAGTACTCCACCTGCAGCGAAACCACGGCCTCAGCCACGCAGGAGGCAACGCGCTTTCCTCTCTACAGAGAATCCTCTCCACAAAAACATCTGAGAACATTTTGCATGTAACAAGGACAAATACAAATGGAGAGGACATGCAAGCCATCCCTTCAAAAGGGAAGGGAAGGTAAACCATACCCTGTGAGAGCACTGTTTTCATTAAATCCCCAGTAACGAAGCTCTTGGGACACCAGTTCAAACATCACATTAACATTACCCCCGCCAAACCCAAACTTCATTCCCATGTGCTGGCAGGTCCAACCACTCGTGTGGCTGGGACATCTTTCAGCTGGAAAAAGCCTTGGGATTGAAAGAATGGAAGCATTTTACTAAATATGAATCTGGCCCAAAACCAGGAGTAAGTTCAAATGCAAACCCTGAAAAAAACCACTAAACTCAAAGTACTAAAGCACCTGCCTAAATTAAACCTTGTTGTGAAAAGGAGATAAGTACTCTGCCTGCCGCGTACACAAACACATCCGGGACAAACCACCAGCAACAAGCAACACACCAAGACGCAGAAGGGACTTGGGATTTCTCATCTAGCCTCCAACACGGGATTTCACCTTCTGCACTTGTATTTCACGCCCTCCACAGATGACTCTCACCTCCACAGATATCCCGCGGGCGCTGGGCCCCATGGTGACCGTGCCCACCTTCACCAAGAAGTCGCAGTACTGGTAGCGGGTGCCCCGGCTCTCGATCTTGTTGGCCTTGGCGTTCTGGAAAAATCCTTTCAGCTTCACCATCAGGATATCAAAGTTGGCGTCTGCGATGAGGCAGGGGCCACTCTCAAAGAGGGCGAAGCAGCTGAGGGGATATTCGGAGTTGTGCATCACATACATCAGCTTCCCTGTCTGCCCTGAAATGAGAGCGAGGGTATTTGGGCTCCTGCCTCCCCTGAATGCCAGTGCCAGCTCCTCAGAGATGGGCACGGCAGGGGCTGGATGGAGGGACCCACACCCACCCTCTCTGGGAGCAAAATGCAGCCCCTAAGATGGCATTTAAAAAAGTTTCACAGAAAAATCCACAGACAGCAAAGAAACCCAAGACACGGCCTGGAGCACAAGTGTGATGGGAGCGCCTCAGGGACCTGGGGGCTTCAGCCTGGAGAACAGGAGCTGAGGGGAGACCTTCTGATCTCTGAACTGCCTGAAAGGAGCTTGGAGCCAGGGGGGGTCGGGCTCTGCTCCCCAGGAACAAGCGCCAGGAGCAGAGGAAACGGCCTCAAGTTGCACCAGGGAAGGTTGAGGTTGGATTTGGGAACAATTTCTTCCCCAAAAGGCTGTGGGGCATTGGAACAGGCTGCCCAGGGCAGTGCTGGAGTCACCATCCCTGCAGGGTTGGACAGATGGAGATGAGGTTCTCAGGACATGGGGCAGGGACAGGAGTGGGGGAACGTGTGGACTAGATGATCTTGAGGGTTTTTCCAATCAAAATGTTATGTGAATCCCCATAGGAAGGCGCCGCCAAGGGCTGGGCAAGGCGGGGCTGCAGGGAGCGGGGAAATGAGGGACCCGGGGTGTCCCGGTGCTCCCGGGGTGTCCCGGTGCCGACCTTGGCTGCCGATGGTGGAGGCGGCGGTGTGGTAGGTCTCGCAGTCCACGCAGAACGTCCCCTGCTTCTCGGCCCCCAGCAGCTCCAGCTTCCGCGTCAGCAGCTCCACCGTCTGCTGGACGCTCTTCCCCTCGGCCACCGGCACCTGCGCCACGCTGCAACCGGGAGAGGAGCCGCTCACCGACCCGCCGGGGGCACCGGCCCCTCCCGCCCCGCTCCCCTGCCCCATCCCGGCGCGGCGCCCCCGGCCCGTTCCCGCCGGTACCAGGTGACGCCCATGCTGCGCCGCCCGCCGCACCGGGCCGGAAGTACCGCCGCCCCGCCGGAAGGGGCGTGGTCCTCTTCCCGCCCCACCGGAAGAGGCGTGGCCCTTTCCCCGCCGGAAGGGGCGTGACCGAAGCGCACGCGTGTCGGTCACGTGTCCCGGTCCCGCTTCCCGGCCCGCGATGCCCAAGGCCCGGCGGGCGCGGGGCTCCGGCTCCGGGCCGGTGCTGCCGCTGGCCGAGCAGATCCTGCAGGACGCGGCCCCGCGGCTCACGGCGCGGGGGAAGCGGCGCGGCGGCCCCGAGGAGGCGGATGGCGGCGGGGAGGCCTATGTGGAGCCGCGGCTGTCCCGGCGCATCCTGGAGCAGGCGCGGCGGCAGCAGGAGGAGTTGGAAGCCGAGCACGGCCCCGGAGAGCCCGGGGGCCCCAGGCAGCGCAGCACGGCACTGGGTGAGCCCCAGATCCCCCGCCCCTCCCGGTCCTCCCCCGATTTCCCCCCCTGGCTCCCCCCGGTCCTCTCCCGCTTCTCCCCGTCGTCCCCTCCGGTTCCTCCCCCGGCGCTCCCCCCTGGTTTCCCACCTGGTCCTCTCCCGCCTTTCCCCCAGTTCCCCCCCGATTCCCCCCTGGATTCCTCCTGGTTCACCCCCGGTCCTCCCACGGTTCTCCCCGGTCGTCCCCCCCGGTTCCTGCCCCGGTCCCCCCCACGTCACGGTGCGAGGCCCTGGGCTCATCCAGCTCCCCCAGGCCCGGCGCTGGGCGGCTCGGACTCGGAGGACGATGAGTGGCCCTCGCTGGAGAAGGCGGCGCTGGTGGCCGGACGGAGTGGGGAGTACGGTGGGGAGGTGGCCGTGGACCCCGAGGACGAGGCGGCCATCGAGATGTTCATGAACAAGAACCCGCCGCTGAGGTGAGGGGAAGGGGCTGGGCCGGGGCTGCCGCTCCCTGGGGTGGTCTCTGACCGTCCCCCTGGGGCCCAGGCGCACGCTGGCCGACATCATCATGGAGAAGATCACGGAGAAGCAGACGGAGGTGGAGACGGCGCTGTCGGAGCTGTCGGGCTGCCCCATGGCCCAGCTGGATCCCCGTGTCCTCGAGGTCTACAGAGGTGTCAGGGAGGTGAGCCCAGAGCCGCTGCCTCTGCCGTCCCCATCCTCACTCTGCACAGGAACTTCTGTGGTTCGTGTCGTATCAGTCACTGAAGGATTTCTGAGTGATGATCTCCTGAGCACTGTGCTTGGCATGAGCCCGAGATGGTCCTCTCCTAGGACCTGGGATGGTCCTTTCTTACCAGAAGTGCCAAGGGAGGGGACAACTTTCTCATGGTCCCGAGACATGTCCCGCAGCCCTCCTGTCAGTGCCCCTGTGTCACTGCCTGTCCTGTATCCCTGTCGTTAAGGTGCTGTCCAAATACAGGAGTGGGAAACTCCCCAAGGCGTTTAAAATCATTCCTGCCCTGTCCAACTGGGAGCAGATCCTCTACATCACAGAGCCGGAGACGTGGACGGCAGCTGCCATGTACCAAGCCACCAGGTACAATCATCTCTGGGAGCTGCTGGTGTGGGACTTTTTAGATTTTCTTTCTGTAACTGGAACCAGATTTACAAAACACCAACCCGTCCCCCACTCCTTTCCCCACAGCTCACTTTGTGCTTGGCTTTTCCCAGGATATTTTCATCCAACCTGAAAGAGAGGATGGCCCAGCGGTTCTACAACCTGGTGCTGCTGCCGCGGGTCAGGGACGACATCGCTGAGTACAAGCGCCTCAATTTCCACCTCTACATGGCTTTGAAGAAGGCGCTGTTCAAGCCGGCAGCCTGGTTCAAAGGTGGGGACTCCCTGCCACCTGGGACCCATCTTGGTCTTGTCTGGTGATCTGAGGGTGTTTGGAGCTGGTTGCACAGTGGGGAGATGCTGCAACCCCAGTGCCAGCAGCTGTTGTTCCCCGGGTCCAGCGTGTCCAGGGATCGCAGGGTTTTGCCGTTAACGCAGGCACTGCCTCTTTCCCCTCCCAGGGATCCTCATCCCCCTGTGCGAGTCGGGGACCTGCACGCTGCGGGAGGCCATCATCATCGGCAGCATCCTCACCAAGTGCTCCATCCCCGTCCTGCACTCCAGGTAATGCACTGGGGACCGTGGGGGGCAGAGGCTCTTTGGGGACACCGGGGCTGTCCCTCAGCCTCTGTGGCGTCTCAGGGTTTGGGGATTCACTCACCTCCCTCCGGGGTTGAGTTTCAAGGTTCCGGGACGGGTTTGTCACTTTTTCTGGGTGGCTCCTGCCCGCCCTGCCCTCACCTCGCCGCTCCCTCCGTCCCCACAGCGCGGCCATGCTGAAGATCGCTGAGATGCAGTACAGCGGCGCCAACAGCATCTTCCTCCGGCTGCTCATCGACAAGAAATACGCGCTGCCCTTCCGCGTGGTGGACGCCCTCGTCTTCCACTTCCTGGCCTTCCGCACGGACCAGCGGGAGCTGCCCGTGCTGTGGCACCAGAGCTTCTTGGCCTTCGCCCAGCGCTACAAGGAGGACCTGTCCTCGGAGCAGAAGGAGGCCTTGCTGGAGCTGCTCAAGTTCCACAGCCACCCGCAGATCTCGCCGGAGATCCGGAGGGAACTGGTGAACTCCAAGACGCGCGATGTGGAGGGGCAGCAGCCGGCGGCCATGGAGTGAGCGGGGAGAGCCAGGAAGAGCGCAGCCTGAGCTGCTCCCAGGACGCTTCTCTGTGCGGTTGGGAGCTCTGTGGGGAGCAGCGCGGTTGCGGAGCCGGGATCCTGGCGCTCCCCGCGGGCGCCGGGTTCCGCTGTGCCCGCAGAGCCGGACTGTGCTCCCTGCTGCTCGTCATGGGCAGGGCAGCCCCTGTCCCACCCGGGAACCTGGTGGCACCAGCACCCGCGAGGGTTTGGCCTGTTCCTGTATTGGAAAATAAAACCCAAGCCGTGTCTGTCGGTCACATCACTGCGTGGTCCTGCCCTGTCCTGTCCCCAGCAGGTGGCAGAGCAAAGCCACCAGCCCCAGGGTTCTGCAGATGGAGTCGCTGGTGCTGTAATTGCAAAGGGACCCCTGCACACCTGCCCCAGATTGCAAAGGGACCCCTGCGCAGCCCCTCTGCCCTCCCTGGATTTCCCCAAAACACTGCCCCATCTGCCCCCGAGCTGTAGCTCTGCTCAGTGCAGCTGAAGCCACGTGCCCAACCAGCCCACGCACACGGGCCACCTCTGCTGGAAAACCCTGCGGGGCTTTTCCTCCCGTGTCCCACGTGGTGCTGAGCTGACCCTGCGGAGGTGCTGACGGTGACACTGAGGGGTTTGCGTGTCACGATTCCCCGGTCTCACCGCCGAAACCGGCACAAAGTCCTGCTGGTGCTGCCTGTGGAGAAAAGCCCCTGCGGCAGTGGGCACTGCTGGGACAGCTGTGCCCATCCTCGCTTCTCCCGGGAGCCGCCACCTTCTCCCATGACAGCGGTGGGCACGGAAGCCACATGAAGTGGAGCCGCACGCAAAGTGGCCACCCCAGGCTGGTCACACACTGCAGCGCCTTTTCCTTGGCTTCATGATTTCTATCTCTTTTCTTTAAAAAGAAGCCAGAAGCCGATGAGCGCCAGCGATAGCCTGGGCTCGCACGCACCCCGCGCACCGTCGGCGAGAGGGAAGGCGGCTCGAAGCTGCTGGGGGGTGAAGTCGCTGCCACCTTGCCCACAGGAAGGCGTTTGGGTTCCGTGTTCATCGCCGCCATCCACGAGCTGCCCCGGGGCCTGGGGAAGCACAGTGACTCCCTCGGGCGCTGCAGCGTCGGTGGGGCTGGAGCCGTCCTGCCCGCTCCCTTCACCCGCGCTTGCCCAGGGAAACGCGGGGCTGGAGCCTCGGGGAGCAGCCCCGGGGCTCCCTGGCTGCTGGGGCTCCCGGCTGCTGGGCCCCCCGCGCGGTTCGGGGCAGATCAGCAGCTCTGCGAGGGCAGCGCAGCCCGAGTGGATCGTGCAGGGAAACCCTCGAGGCGTTCGCACTGGTTTAAAATACTTTATTGCAACATCATCTGGTCCTCTGATTCTCCCAGCAGCGGGCCTCTTGCGTGTGAACACCAAACCACTTTACTCTTAAATTAAAACTCATTTATACATAAAAAAAAATTTCTTTTTGTACAGACAGGCTCTGCGCCCCGCAGCCCCCACTCGCAGGAGTCAGCAGCAGATGGCTCTTGAGAAATCAGGCTAGTGGAAGAAAAGCAGCCCCATCCTTTTCCACCTGATACGACTTTTGTTTCTAGTGGCATCCAAAAAGGAAGATTCCTACCTCCTGTTCCACAGCCACAGATCCAGAGCTCATGGAGCAGCACGTCTGCCTCCCCTCCCGCAGAGTCTCTCTGGCTTCTCCTGGTTAATACAATCCTACTATTTAATGGTTTTCCTCTTAGAAAAGCAGCATTATTTTTTTTCAAACACTTTTTTATAAAACCTAACAGACAGGATCAACAACAATACAAAAATTGCAAGATTTGCTTTTCAACTCAAGTGCGCAGCAAATTTTCCGCCGGCTGAGGACACAACTTGGAGCCACCCCCAACGCAGCCCCCGAGCGCGATCCGAGGTCCCTGCCTTGGAGGAGTTGAAGACGCATTTCAGACCATAGCAGCACATTCAAAGGGGTTTCTTAAAACCTAGTCTGATGTCTAAGCTACCTAAAAAACACAACCAGCTTCCAAGTGAGAGTCTCCCCTTGCCCAGGGAGGTCGGGAAGGGGACAAGGGCGAAGGCACTCGTTGGGAAGGAGAGGAGACCGGCGTCCAGGCCCCACAGCAAGAACGGCCGCGTTCTCCTCCCTCCCCGTTTCCCAGCAGTTAACAATAAATTAAGCAGCCTCAGTGGGGCAGCGGGGAGCCAAGGGGATCGCGCCCAAGCCTCACCTGGGAGGCTGCTCCCCGAGGCCAGGACTTTGCTGTCTGTGCAGACGGGGAGCACGGCCCCAAGCAAGCCAAAAACCCACAAATCCCAAATCTAACGGCAACAAGAAACAAGCCACACGTTTCCCCCTCCAAGCAGAAGCAGCCGCACCACCCGCCCGGGAGCCGCAGCAAACGGGCACAAAGCGATGGAGACCATGGGGCCAACAAGCGCCTGCTCCCTCCGCCCGGACACTCAGTTCTGCCTCAGAGCCGCGTGGGTTGGGGGGTTACAGGGATTTTGGTCACGGAGGCCGGGGAAGGGGCTCGTTATCCATGATTGGTGGCCCACGCGGGGCTGGAAGGCGTCACGGCGAACGCCCCCACGCAGACAGCGAGCAGCGGCCAGCCGGGCTCCGCGGAACACAACTGAGGAACATTTTACAACGGCGTTTTGGGTCCTGCTCCCCCTCCCCAGCTGCCCCTGTGCCCGGTCACGGCGGAAACCGTCGCTTCACCCCGGCCGCCCACAGGAGCCGCGGAGCAGCGCAGGGCTCCGCCGGCCCATCCTGCTCCGCGCTGCCAGTGAGCGGAATGGATCCCGAGCGGGCGGCGAGCTGAGCGGCGGGCAGGGGTGCAGCGACGTGTGGGTGCCCGGGGCCAGGTCCGGCTGCGCGGGGCCGGGCGGTCTCGGGAAAGGGGGGCCGGTCACAGGTTGACGTCCGTGACGTCTGTGGGGGTGCCGGTGGGCTGGCTGGCCGGGTAAGCAGCAGTCTTGGCGGCGCTGTATTCCTGTTGGCTTTGGGACGCCTGCTTCAGGCTCTCGGCTAAGGCCGCCTCGATCTTCTCCTGACAGGCCTTCAGGCAGTCCTGCGGGACAGGAGAGGGACAAGCGGCCTCAGTTCTCTGCTGCGCAGAGGTGGGAGCCTTATCAATAGCTCTGAGCAGCTGCTGGGCTACGTCTGCGGCTGCCGGAGCATCTAAACACAGCAGATAGAGCCGCCCTTCTCCGACAAGGGGCATCTCCAGCGTGGCCGTGCTCTGGGAGAAGCCCCACACTCTGGTTGTCTTCTCCCCACATTCTCAAGGAACAGACATGCCCATGGGAGCTTCCCAAAGCACCCGGGCTCTGCCTGGACGCAGCGTGCGGCTCCAGCACCGCGGCAGAGCCGACGAGCTCCGCAGGGCTGGGACCAACTCAAACCCCCCAGCCCCACAAGTGATGGTTTTACGAGAGCGATGCTGCAGCCACAGAGCTTCTCTCAAGGCTTCTCCCCTCCTGCTGTCCTCGGGGAGCCCCGTTGACTCCCTGGGGTGCAGGGAGCCCCGTGCTGGGACTGCAAGCAGCACACATCACTCGTAACACAAGCAAACCCGCTGTTTGTTCCCCACACGAGCTGTAACCAGAGGAGGAAACTCCTCCACTTCGACACCAGAGCACCACGATGCACCAAGAGCCGCGGAGGCATCGCCAACGGGTTCATCCCAGCCCTGCACCCGTGGGGCTCCAACCAAGGGGCCAGAGGTGACATTTTGCACCCAGGGCCGGGCCGGACGCCGCGGGGCCGCGCGCGCTGGCTGGATATTGTCACACCCCGAAATCTCTTACCAGGAATCTGCCGCCGGTTCTTAGAAACTGTCAGAGGATGTGGGGAGCGAAAATAGCAAACGCCCCAACGCCCACCTCCCCTTCCCCGCGCCGCTTCCCGTCAGCGCGGCCGCCCCGGGCAGCTCGCTGCAGGGCCTCACGGGCTCTGGTCGGCAGTTTCGGCAGAGATGCCGAGAGGGGGCTGCCCGTGCAGCTGAGCTTGCCCCAGCCTGCGAGCCCCCTGCTCCACTGCCGTGCCGGGGGCTCTGGGTGACACCCGGGGCTCTAGTCCTGCTCCACGTGGGATGAGGATGGTCCAGAGCGGCCCCAAGCCTCACCCGAAGTGCTGTCACTGCCACAAGCCAGGTGAGCGCGATGGCACAGCTCCTGTCACCCACAGACCTGCGCCATCGTCCCCCCCGTCCCCGCCGAGCCAAAGGGGAATGGCAAGGCCAGGTTTGGGGAGCAGCACCATGCCCCGGGAGCCCTGAAATGCTGTGGACGTGTCCCCAGGGCTCCCCGTGCTCCGGGAGCTGCCGCGGTCCTGTTTGTGCGGCACCTCGGCCGGGCGGGCCAGATGCTCCCAGGGGCTGGGGAGGGGGAGCGGAGGCCAGGGGCTCCGTTTCGCTCCCTCTGGTGCCCTCCTGCTTCCCACCTGTTCCTGCACCGGCCCCGACCCAGCGCGGGTTTCAGCCCCAGCCCCATTCACCGCAGCAGCTTGAGAGCACCTGGCTGCACTGATTCACTCTTTAGAAAAGATCTGGTAAACAAACAATCAAAAAAATGCAAGCGCACAAATAGACCAGGACGCCCTCCTGCCCAGACAAAGCCTCATCGCAGCCTCCACCGGCACCGGCACCTTTTCCAATTCCCGGCGCGGCTGTCAGGGGACTGTAACCAACCCGGCCCGGCTGCCGGCAGCAGCGCTCGGCCACAAGAAAAGATCAAAAGGGGCCCCTGGCAGCAGAAAAGCTCCCGATCACCGATCACCGCACTGCAGCAGGAGAGACCTGGGAACAGGGAGCCCAAGAGCGAGGCTGTGCCCGCGTCCTGGAGCGCTCGCTGCCCCCGGGCCCCTTCCCGCCCCAGCCTGGGCACCTGCAACCAGACACCAGCACAGGCTGAGCAGATGCTGAGCCCGGCTTCTGCTGCCCCATCCCACCGCGTCAACCCGATCCCCCGGCCACCTGCCCGCGGGGAACAGCCGCTCCCCTTTGTGCTGCCGCTCAAAGGCTCCCGAGCTCGTCCCGCTTGGCACAGGAGCCAACTGCGGCCACGGGACTGACAAACCGCGTTTGGAGATGCTCCCTCATCTCCAGGCGTTCCTCAAAGCAAAGTCAGCGTCACTACAAACAGCCGAACTGCTTCTCCCTCTAAGAACGAGCAGCAGAACGAGGAAAGGTTCCAGCAGATCCAGCAGCAAAACCGCCCCGCGTCCCCCGCGAGCACTCACCACCTCCGTGCCCGTGATGCTGGCCAGCAGCTCCGTGATGGCCTCGCCGCTGAATTCGTTCACAGAGACCGTCAGGCCGTGGATCGCTGCCCCGATGCTGCCCGTCGCGATCATGGAGGGGGGGTACATGGCAAAAGTGTGGTCTAGAGCCAGGGAGGGGACACAAGAAACAGGCATTAGCAGGGATGCACGTGGTGAGTTCTTGTGACTGATCTCCCTGCAAAACTCGAGCGGGGCAGACAGAGGGGACTCAAACGGGGGGAAGGAACAGAGGCAGGCTGAGCACCAGAGCGGCTGCACGGAGCTGTTCCTCTGGGTCCATCCCACCAGAAGAAATCCTGAGGACGAGGTTGCTCTTGTGACGCAGAGCGAGGCCGACGACGGCCCAGATTCAGCCCAGCCCTCACCCTGGCGCCTCCCGCAGCAGGAGGGGCGGCTCGGTGGCTTCGCTCTTCCCTGGCATCTTTCGGGTACCCACTAAGAGCCCCCAGCACAATTATCCCACTTGGTCAGGGACAGAAAACACGTCACTGAGCAGCCAAACGCTCTGATTTGAAGGCAGGCAGGTGCTCAGCGCCCCAGAAAGCTGGGGGGTGGATAGCAGCCCCCGGTTACCACCCCCCAGCACCGCGGGGCTCCGGCCGAGCAGACACCCACCCGTGGCACACAGCGCGATGAAGGTCTGCGCGTGTTTCTTCACCAGCTCCATCTTGTCCTTCGGCAGCGGGAGGTGATGGAGGATGTGAGCCAAGAAATCATTTGCTATCACCGAGACCAGGTCCCACTTCAGCTGCTCCAGGACGAGAACCTCCCAGTCCTGCAGAGTCAGACAGACAAACAGACAGAACATTACTCGGTGCGGCTCAACCAGGCAAAACCACTCACCAGATTCAAGGGCAGGTAAGGCCAGCACGTGGGGAAGGGACAGCAGAACAGCACAGCCCATGAGGCAGCGGAGAAAAGGGGGAACGTCCCTGCCCTACGACTGTGGCCCAAATGCAGCCTTGAGCTGTCGCAAAGCTGGGAATAAAGATCAGGAGAGGAAGTGATAGATCTGGTTTCTTCTTCCCAAGATGCAGTCGGGTCAGCTTTGAGACCCCTCTGCGCTGCAAGGTGGCTGCAACAGCCCGCAGAGGACAACCCAGCGCGAGGAGCAGCAGACACCCCCTTCCGCATTGCTTCTCCTCTCGTGCGGACGCACACCCAACAGCCGCGGGCGCTGCCCAGTGCCGCGCCAACCGCCCCGTCCCGTGCTGTGCCTCTCCCGAGCATCTCGCAGGGATTTCTGTGGCACTTTCCATGACCTGGTCTCTGCACAAGCTGCAAACAGGGGAGCAGATGGCGGGAGGGCCGGGTGCTCCCCGGGGGCTCCTCTCGTCTGCTCAGCCCCTCGCGGGCTCCGCCAGCTCTGCGCGTTAGTCCT
Organism: Pampusana beccarii; assembly: GCA_013399365.1. Classification (NCBI taxonomy): domain Eukaryota; kingdom Metazoa; phylum Chordata; class Aves; order Columbiformes; family Columbidae; genus Pampusana; species Pampusana beccarii. The sequence goes on from VWYH01005944.1 coordinate 80,265, forward strand.
GACAGCAGCGAGGCCACCGACGCGCGGAGCACTCGGGGAGTCACCGCCCGGCAAGCCCGACTGGTTCCAGGTGCCACCCAGCACGGTGTAAGGAAGGGGACCCCGCAATTCAAGCCTTAGCACAGAATTTGGGACACCTGTGCTCAGTTCCCCGCCTCGCCATCGATGTCAAGGTCTATGTGAGTTAGACGAGCAGCTGGATCAAACCCGGAGGCCACACACGTACTGGTCTCAATGGGCTGGTGGTTTGATGTCCCATCTGGGTACAACCATGCACCGACAGAGCAGCCTCGGGAGAGGCGAGAGCAGCATCTTCCCAGGACGGTTTCCTGTCCCATCCCAATGTCACAGACACCCCTGCACCCCCTGCTCGTGCCACTTCCCCCGCGTCCCGAGCCACGGTGAGATCTCCAGTCCCCAATCTCTCTCATCCTCTGGAGCAGCAGCAAATCTGGTTTGGGGAACAGGATCCAGCTACGCCAGAACAGCCACAGAAATGCCCCCATGTCCCTCCCCTGCAAGCAGAGCTGACAGGGGCCCCGCAGATGTGCTGGGAAGGGAAAACACCCTGCAGGGCTGGAAGGACAGAGCTGAACTGGGATTTGTATCAGATGTCTCCATTCCAGGGCCCAGTCCTACCCAGCAGAACATCTATTCTATTCCCAAGCAGTCTAGGATTACGAGCTCAGTGCTGCCCACAGCCGTGCCAAAGGCTGCCAGAACAGATGGCTTTGAAGAAGTGAGATTTTTCGTAAGGGCACATCTTCATTTTCTCTCTTGTTGTTTTTTTTTTTTAAACCCACTCTTTTCCCTTACACAACACCACCAGTTTGGGTTGCTCAAATGAGCAGCATTGCTCAACCTGCCCCAAACCCACCATGAGGCCAAACGTGCCATTTGCCACTTCCCAACCCAAAAGCTCACACACGCTCTCTAGTCGCCCATACCAATGGCCAGCCTGCCAGTCTTCCTATATTTTTAAGCCAAATTCGCAGAATAAAAGCAAAAGAAACCTAGCTCCGAGCACGGAGGGGACAGCAGCCCAGCGCCACCCCGCTCTTGCTCCCTGCCTTTCTCCCCAGAGCTGCGGCAGCTCCCGGGGCCACCAGAGCACGCGTGGCAGCGAGCCTGGCCCTGCCGGCCGCGCTTCGTCCTCGGGAGAGCCCGGGCGCAGATCAGCTCAGCCGCGAGCCCTCACCTGGGACCAGCCGGCTCCTGCCACACCGGGACTGGTCGGGGACAACAGCCCGTCCGTTTGCAATGTACAAAAGCAGCTCTTTTCCAGGCAGTACACGGGTTCATCGTCTTCTTAAAAACCTCGTTGTTCCAAAGGCCTGATCCCGGCCCCAGCCGGCGCGGGGGGTGCCAGCTGAAGGTGCCAGGCGCCAAGGACTGTCACCGGCTCACAGGATTTAGCTCAGGGAAGCCGCTCTCCTGCCAACCCACCCTGCTCCTCGCCTCTCCTGCTCACCCTGGGGACTTCCCGCTTGCAGAGCCGCATGTCAGAACCTCTGAATCACTTTATCTGTGGAAGAAGCAGAACAAAAGGCTGCAAGAGATAGCCGAGCAGGTTTGCAACGGCACCACTCAGTATAGCAAACATCCTTTTCCTGGCATTTTGTTTTGCACCTAATTAAATCAGCCTCTGCCTGGCTAATGAAAGAGAGGAAGAAAACGGAAAACGTCCCTTTGTTTGTCCAGCTTGGGGAGCCCACCCTCCTCGGGGAAGGGCTGCGAGCTGCCAGCGCTGCCCACCGAGCATCCCTGCCGGGAATGCAGCGGGTCCCTCCTGCAAGGACCCAGGGCAGAGCTCCCCACGCTCAGCCGGCACCGGTGGGGCGCACACTGCCCAGGGCAGAGCTCCCCTCCATCCCTCCGGGCTGCATCCCACCAAAAAGGTCAGAAGGGAAGGGAAGCAGGGAGCACTTCCCACTGCCTGCCCTGACGAGGTGGTCTTGGAGCTCAGCCCCACTGCACTGAAACAACCCCCGGCTGCTGCCTCTGCCCCTCTCACCGAGACAGACCCGCCGCACAAGTAGAGACGGTTTTACTCCATTTACAGCTCTGCAAACACAGCCGGGGATGTGACAGGCGTGCCAGTTTCTCCCCTTTTCATGCAGCGACAGTCACCCTGCACATCGAGCTCTACCCTCAGCACACCCACGCACGCAGGAGTCGGTGCAACCCCGGCGAGGCGGCGCGGGAGCAGCGCCCAGCTCCGCGCTGCAGCAGCCCCGGCTGCAGGAGGAGGAGGTGGCGCTCGGTTTTGTCACTCCGGTTGGTAAGGTACCATTTCACATGATCGCAGACCCGATGAGACCCCGGCGAAGCGGGAGCAGGCCGTGCTGCGGCGCCGAGCTGACTCAGAAAGCGGGTGGAAAGAGCTGCTGCTGATGCTGCCGGTGGCCGCCCACCGTCCCCAGCCACCGAGACACAGCTACAGAAATGAGCAGCCATGAAAGTCCATCTGCAAATAGGAAATCTGGGGCAGGCAAACGTTTGTTTCCGTCGTCTGACCAGAGCTCAAGTCTGGATGCCAAGGGTAAAGGCACCAACTTCAGATGCAGAAACGGTCACGACTCTCTGACCTGTGCAATGCGCAGTAAAACACAGGCACGGCTGCTGGGAGGTCAATGCTCTGCCACAAGTGAACATCCCTTCCTAGACAGCTGTTACCTCCTGCTCTTATTTTTGCTCTTTTGGCCTCCCGGCACTGCTGCTCCGTTGTCTGCCCAGTGGCTTGATCCTGCTGAAGGTCTTTGCTAGGAAACACCTGGTGGTCTGCAACACTGACCTTTGCTCCAAGACCTCAGCGGCAAGACAGTGTATTAGGGGCAAAGCAAGAGGATGAAGGTGACCTACAACTGTTCTCCCCAACCTTCAAGCAGCTGAACACCCTCTTGCGCAGGCCAGAAAAGCCTTTATTAAAAAAAAAAAAGGTAGGTTAGATAACACCCTTGACGGAAATCCAACTTCCTCCAAATGGACAAGTCCCTCGTTGCATCATTTCCTTCTACCTAGAATAACTTCATCAAGATTTTGTTTCAAATGTGTCCCTTCCAAAACGCTGAGCTGGTGCCAAGCATCCCTGCAAGAGAAGGAAGCAAAGCACTGGGAAGGGAGCCGGCTTCCTCCGCAGGGCCGCGAGGACGCGCTGGAGGCTGCGATGGCACCGATCCAGGATGCACCATTGTCCAAACCTTGATGGAGAAGCTCCCCTTCCCCTCCCCACCCTCTTCCACTGCAGGATTGTGAAAGAGAAGTAACATTACCACGATTAGCACAGAGGAAGAAAACAGCAGCTCGCCCTGGTTTTGTAATCAGGGTATTAACGCTCGTCAGGTTCCAAAGCAAAGGCAAATCCTTCACGTATCTTCAGATGTTACCTTCAATCCCTTTTTACAGTGGGGAGCGATGGGAGGCTGGAGCAGGGTCTGCTCCCAACAGGGTTAAATATCCACCCAAAGCCTTGTGGGGAGCAGGGAAAGCTGGCCCTGGATCCGGGGTGCAGAGCATCTCCCGCCCAGACACCCGCAAACACCTCTGCACCTCTGCTGAAGGGCTGGGGCTGGTTTGTGACTCCTGCTCGCACCGACTACCAGCAACAAACCCCACGTTACTGAGTCCTCACGGGCATCCCATTGGGAAAGAGAAAAAGGATGCCAAGCTGTCTCGGGCTATCCCAAGAAAGGACTTTTAACCCCCAAAATGAAGCGATTCTTGTCCACCTCTACTGCACATAGACTCGGGAGCACAAGGATGAAGGAGCTCGGTGCCCAGTGTCAAGCTGTGAGTGTCCCAGGATCCCAGTGGGGAAAAAAACGCCAGAAAGGAGAAGGAGAGCTCCGGTACCAAGAGCTGCACCAGCGGGAGCGAGCAACAGGCGGCAGACAGCGCTTCTCTCCTTCCTCCCACCCCGGTACTGCCCGGAGGGAGAAAGGAAGATGAACATTGTGGCACTGCTTGGCCACAGCTTCCTGCTGGCAGACCTCAGGGGGAAAGAAATGAAAAAGACTCTGAGCGAGGAGGCGTTAGCATTTGAGTGCGAGAGTGAAGGAAAAGCTCCAGGGATGACGCACGTGCTCTGCCCGCACATCTCCTAACTGGTCTCCTTGGGAGAGCCTGCTACAAACAAAGGTCCAGATTCAGCTGAAAAAATCCGACCCTCGCCAAGAATAAAGCAACAAATAAATCAGAATGAAATACAATCGGGATCATGAGAGATATGCACAAGGTGCCCACCAAGTCCAGTTCCTTGTAGCCCAAGGTCCATGCTGCAGAAATCACTAGAATTTGCTGGGATGCTCTGCCCTCGTCTGCAGGGGTGATGACAGCAGGACTCCCTTTAAAGCCTGAACCAGAGAGGGAGATGGAGGTGAAGCGCGGCAGTAAGTTCACCTTCCTGCAACCCATATTCCTGTTGGACAGAGAGCCCATCCATCGCTCTGAAGAGACACAAACCTGACACTGGCCCACAACATGCGCTTCGATCAGCTTCACGCTCCTGAGAACACGGAGAGCAGCGGCCTCGCTGGGACACGCAGCCCGCCTGTCTCCAAGGAGGCTGCTGGGCACCTCCTTGCTCAGCTTGTTGCCTCTGCAACAGGGGCAACTTTTGCCGGCCCAGCAGAAAAGTGCACGCAAACTAGCTCCCATTCCCCCTCTCAAGGGCGAAGCTGTCCTGGCAAAGCAGGAGAAAGCCTTTGCACACCAAGGTTTTGTGGCAGACCCCGCAGCCCGACCACAGCTCAGCGTCCAGAAGAGCAACGAGCAGTTGTGTTTCCTCTGTGCATTCCCATCCCTCACCACTATTCGTGGTAACGATCCACGTGCTTTTTCCGTGAGTGCTACTTAAGGCAACAACCACCCACAAGTGAGTCCGGGGAGCGAGGGATGGCGCTGAGGGGGTTTTCCCCAACCTTCACGGGCACTTGGAAAAACCACGTTCATACAAGAGTTCCCCAGTTACCAGAGCTCCCTTCCGACTCACATCTGAAAGTTTTGTGGGTTCACTCCCCACCCTGGGGACAAATCACACTCAGATCATCTCACCCACCCGAGCCTGAAAAAAAAACAGATATTTAATAAGGCGATGACTAACCCTGAGAAATTCTCGTAGACAAACCGTCTCCAGGGATGTTTGTCACTCGAAGCGAGGTGGCTGCTTCCTCCCAGCACGGAAGGCCCCCAAAAAAAGGGGTTCTCCAATTTCCTCCCCCATTGGCAAAGTTGAACTCTGAGGTTTGGATCTTTGCTCTGAACTTTTATCAGATGAGAAAACGTTTTGCCTTTCAGAGCCTACACAGCTTCTGCCTGAGCGTGCGACGGGGGAGGCAAAGCAGCCCTGCTCCAACTGGAGGGCGCAGAGCAGGACGTGGGCAGCAGAAGGTCCCGCTCATTCTTTCCCCTGGGCATCGCACCCACCGGGATGAGGAGGGGAGAAGAGTGGTTGGGGAATGCAGAGGAAGGTGAAGAAATGGGAAAAAGAGAACAGGAGGAGACACAGAGGCCAGCGTGCTGCCAAGCAGGAGATAAAGAGAGCTGGGGAGGAGGCGGAGGGCTCGAGATAGGGGTGGTTACCAGGAGCTGCTGCGGCGTGATGGAGTTGTCTGTGTAGATGCAGAGCTTCTCCACGGTCAGGGGCATGGTTTCGCGCAGCTTGGAAGCCAGGAGCATGCAGACCGCTCCCAGCAGCTGCAGGTGGCTTTTCCGCATGGAGACGGATGACAGGTAGCGATCCACGTAATTCATGGCCAAGGGGAAGACCTCTTCTTCGCACTTCTGCTCCTCGCACACCTGACAAAACCCAATTACAAAAATAAATAAAATAAAAAGGAAGTTTTAATCAGCACAGGACTCCCCAGATCCTGCCTGCACCGCAGCTTCAAAGCTTTCGGTTATGATGGTGTTTCACACGTATCAGCAGGGCCCTGGGGGCACCTCGGTGCTAAGGAATAAATGAGCTATGGGTGCGAAGCCGATGACTTCAGGGGGATTACATCAGCAACAATGTGGACCAATGCCCTAAGACTTCATCTTCTTGTGGAAAGAAGCAGAACTTATATGTTGCTAGGAAAAGTGCACAAATAAGGTAAGACCAAAATTGCATTTTTTGGCCCCTTTTTTAACGTCTCCAGGCAGCTGTACAGCAGAGCTGACACATTCTGCTCTGTGGGGACTGGGGACCTATGCAGAAAATGAGGAATTTTAGCACATCTCCAGCTGGAGACCAAACAGCACAGGATCCACAGTTACTTCTGGCAATTCCACCTTAAGTGGTCCAGAGACACAAGAACCAACAGCGGAGCCCAGAGCAGTGGTTGAGCCTGACAGCTCTCCTCCCTCAGCCATGAACAGAATCCAGGAGCTCTGAATTTCAGTCCTCTGCTCTTATCTCCTAACCAATATCAAAACATATTTAACTTCCTTCTTTCAATGCAACCATAAAAATATTGAGGTTTCCCCTCACACAGCAGCAGCCGTCTCCCCCTGCACAAGCTGCCCCGGGGACACCGACACGGTCCTGACAACTGCCAAGTGTCACCCGCTTCTCCACAGCCCTCAGAGCTGCACGGGAACAGGCTCCAAAGCAGCATTTATCTGACTACGTTTCTCAGAAAGGGAATTGCAGAAACAGAACAATAATAGCAGGGAAANAAAAAAAAAAAAAAAAAAAAAAAAAGGCAAAACGTTCATTATTTCTTCTCACAGAAGCAGGCAGCTTCTTGCAACAGTGGCCGGGGTGCTGAGGAGGCAGGCTGGATCCCAACGTCATTTGTCCTTTGCAGAATATGTTCTTTCTTTCTCTATTGAGACTGTTCGCTCTGACGGTCTCACTAAGAGACCCATGAGGTTTCCCCCCGCACTGAACTGCATCCCGCAGAGAGCTGCATTCATTTTTCATTTAGGGAAGTAAATGCTAGTGATGTTATTTTCCCCCTTTAATCGAGCGTTTTCAGCCCCATTCGGGACTCGCACGTCTCCAGCCGGCCCGTGCACAGCTGAGCTCTCCGCCCAGTTTGGGGGAGCAGGGTGCAAACTGGGGGTCCCTCTGCAGCGGGGCAGCACAGCCCCGGGGCGGGGTGAGCACAGGCTGTGGGGTCGGGGTTCTCTGCTCCTCCTGCATGGGACAACCGCATCTCCCAGCACAGACACTGCACGGTGCAGAGCACCTTCCTCACCCGCCTCCAACCCTCCATGTGCAGCCCCGTTCCTCCCCACCGGCACAACCCCCACACCGGAGACCTGACCGCGGGCGCACACCGAGCCTTGGGACTTCAGGACTTCCCTGTCCCCATGACTGCTCCTTGCAGCCCTGCACACGGTCCGCCCGCCCCTGCCCCGCGCTCTCCCGCCGCAGCCGCAGCGCGCACGTTTGCAAGCGCGGAAAAGCGGCGGTGGCCGGGCAGGGAGCGGAGGCAGCGAGGAGCCCCGTACCTCCAGCATCCAGAAAGCCAGCATCTTCCGCATGTAGGGCTTGATCTCCCGCTGCACGCAGTGGAAGTAAGAGACGTTGGGGCTGTAACGCTCCTCCTGGCTCAGCAGGTTCTGCAGCACCCGCCGGTCCCCCAGCAGCTGTGGGTCGCGCCCGGCGCGGGGCACACGGGGGACGGCTTCCACGCACAGCAGCTCCATGGCCGCGGGCAGGGCGGACACACAGACGGGCACCGGACACCCCGCCGGCTCCGCTGCAGCCGCCGCGGGACGCCGGGAACTGGCCGCGCTCCCAGGAGGCGGAGCCGCCGCCCACCCCGGGGCGACCCACCGAGCCCGGGCGGCCGGAGCGCGCCGAGTGGGCGGAGCCACCGCCGCCTCCCGGCCAATCCGCGGGCCGACCGGCAGCGACGCGCCGAGAGCGGGCGGAGGCCACGCCTCCCGGGGGCGGGGCGAAGGGCGCGCCGGCGGGCTGGCAGCACGTGGGGCTGCTGCCATGTTGGAGGCGCGGGAAGGGGGTGCGGGACCGGCCGCCCCCACGTCTCGTCCTGTCCCTCCGCTGCGGCACCGGCGACGGCACGGGATCCCCCCGTGTGTGCAGGGGCCGCGCCCCGGTGCCCAGGCGGTGTGGAGCTCTCTGCGGGCCGGCCAGGCTGCGGAGGGACTCCCAGAGTTTGCGGGGAGGCTTCTGTCAACCCAACATTTGCAAATTTCTAAGAGTAACTTTTTCAGTATTTAGTCCTATACATTTTTTGTATGTGTTCAACCAAAGTCCTTCAAGGCTATGAAAATAATCGGCTGTGTACGTACTTGGAGCTGGTCCGTACTAAGCCTGTTGTCTTCCAGAAGTTACTGTGTTGTTACTACTGGTGCAGCTCCATGGGAGATAGCAACCTCAGTGTCTTGACGAGATAAGGGCTTGTCAGGCTTGGCTGGTTTCTCAGAATAATTAACAATTGTTTGGAAATACCTTTGCAAATTCTACACTGAATGGCTACTTACTCTAGGAGTTTTAAAAGTCTTTCGAGTAAGTTTGCACTGTGACTTCCAGAGCACAGGATTTGCTCGGAATTAGTACCCGAGTCTGCTTCTAGTTGACCCAACAGTAACTGCTTTCTGGTATGGGAAACTGAAGACAATGAGCTGCAGTTCTGGCCACGTTGGCACTGGCTACAAAACTGCAATGTCTTGACTTTGCAAGTGCCAATGGGAAGGGTCAGAAAACAGGATAAAATGTACAACAGATTCTCCAACTGGAAGGGGGAATGGATTGCCTTTAAACTTGCAAATGAGAAGCTCCTCACTGAGTTGAATGAGCTCAGGAGGTCCATTGTTAGCAAAAGTTGCCCATACCTCTTGCAAAGGCAATGTGCTGCATGGGCTGACCTGCCTGGTGATGGTGCCACAATGTGGCATTTGCAGCAGCAGCTGGAACCAAATGATTATAATCGCCAATGTGAGAAGTGGGAAATACTTTCCAGACCACCAACATCTCCCGCTCTGCTTGATTCCATCATTGCCTGCCCGTTTTGCCCACCGTACCCTCCAAAATGGAGCACCACACCTGTACGCACCGTATTGCACAGGGCAGTATGTTCCATTTTGCAGTGCAGGATTGTGGGGCTGAGAGCATGGCACAGGGAATCGATGGAGATAAACCCAGATTCCACTCACAGCAGTAACCCATATCTGCAAACCCGGGGAAGAAGCTGCTTGTGTTCAAAGGGGATGGAGCAATGGAATTTGTAGAATCTGGGGATGTGGTATCATACAGAGGGGACTCAGCTGGAACATCTCCAACCAGTCCTGCTGGAGTTCACCTCAGTACATGCACTTGTGTGTATTTAATGGCTAATGAACAGAGAACCGAAGGAGTTAGAAGTGGAGTGATTGGCCACAGTAGCTACTCCCCACACACAAGTCACTTCTGTGTGTGCCATTTTGACACATTTAGTACTTTTTTATATTTTCAGTCATCTAAAAAGAGTATCTTAATGAAGAACAAACATATGAAGTTAATAAGCGTAAGTAAAACAAGACTGAAGTATTTGTTCTCCCTGCTTGGGATTTTTCTGTGTGTGTTGGAAATGAAAAACATCTTTTTGATCAGGGGTTTAGAGGTTCAAAATACTACTCCTGACAGTGAGCACAAAGGTCACCTACATAACACACATTTCACACGCTGGAATCCCATCTCTACACTTGTACAGATGGCTTTCCTTTTCTGCAAGGTACATGACACACCAATTTGTTCATGATGCCATCAGCATTGATTTGTTGTGCTGAACGCCCTGTGAACACCATACGGCACAGTGACGCAGAACTGGAGAAAAAGAAGGGGGAGAGAATTCCATCAATCCCATCCTTGCCTTAAAATGAAAAAGAATTTTTGTAGGTGAGATGAGATTCCCAAATCCCTTTCCCAACTATCTTCCTTTCACCTTACAAATAAATCTGCCAGTGGTGTGGGCAATAAATATTCAAAGAATCTATGGGAGAGGTTTCTGTGGACCAGTCAGCTGGTTTTAATCCGGGATGACCCCCCCCACTCATTGTGAGCCGCATCCCCCATTTGTGCAGGGGAAGAGAAGGGCCCCATGTCCCACATTTTTAGTAAAAATAGACAGCAGCTATTTTCTTTAGTCAGGCAAAGGGAAACCACAGCACTGGGGTCTCGGTCCTTTTGGTTTCTGGGCTGTGCCTTTTGAAATTGAAAGTTTCGGGCCCTTTCCCAGACTTCACGGTCGCCCTCCTGTGTCCCAGTGTCTGCCGGTGGTTCTGACGCAGCCCGTTCGGCTGGAGCACGTTGCATAAGAAAGCGTCCCTTCCAGATGATGACTTGGCAAAACTGGTGCCTCTGCAAGCCACATTATCAGGCCAGAAAGGCAAATTACAGACTGCAGGCATCCTAAAAAGCCTATTGTGTGGGTGTGCGGAGGGAAAAGGAGAAAATTCCAGGAAAACCAAATTTTGGTCACTGCTGTCCATAGATAGTCAGCTTCCTGGTTTGGCAAGAGAGAACATAGCAATATTATAAAAGGAAATTCCTTCAGAGTAAAAATGAAAAAACCCTGATAGCCTCCAGACTTCCAGGATCTCGAACCAGCAATGTTATTCTTTGCTGAATCATAAAGGGCGCTCATTTTTTTGGTATGTTGATGATGAATTGAGAAAGAGTGACCAGCAGCTGGAGTTTTTAAAGGGGCGACGTGGCCGCAGGTCAGGCTGAGAGGGGCAGCCGGCGTCAGGCCTGGGCTTGGGTCCAGCCTCAAGCCCATCACTGGGCTGGCTCTTCCACAGGGGCAGGTCTGTCAGCTCTTCTCTGCAGCAAGTTTTTCTCTGTGTGGCTCTGCAGCAGCGGGCTTGGCCCCAAAGGCTGTCGACAAACACGGTCAGTACCTTTTCTACGCTGGTTTCTACGCCTTACACTTTATATCTCCCTTCTGCCCAATTTTGATCTACCAAGAGCTAAGCCATCTTCTTCCTTGGTCATACTGCAACTACAGCATCATCAGTGACATCAAAATGAAACTGCTTAACATACACGAAGGACTTGAAAACCAAATCCAATGAGCAAATAACTATATCATTTGCTGTAGGAAATCCCCAAAATAAATTGAAAACCAGGTACCATTTTGTGCATGTGTGAGAAAGAGCACAGATGGTATTTCACACTTGCTGGTGTGAGGATTTCAGAGCACTCCAAACACCCTGATCTGCTCTATTTCACACTGTTTTTCCCGCTCCTCAGCCATTCTGCTGGGCAGGAGAGCCCAGGATTTCCTGGGCTCAGTCCCAGGCTTAAGCATAAGACCGTCCCCCGTAGCTGGCTCTCTCTCCTTTCTCATATCATATTCATTTGTAACTTAGAAAAAACGCTTTCGCTGAATTGAAGGGAAGTTTGGTGGAGTACAAATTCAACATTTGACCCCGGGGATGTGTTTCCTAATATCTTTCCTATTACTGGCAACCACTGCCTTCCCTTTCCTCTGAGTTGGTCAGACTTTTGAGCACAATTAATTAGTTCGGAGTGATATAATCTGAATGCTGGATCTCAGCAATGCTTAAATAGATCCAGTGATGATACACATGAGAATTCTGAAGAAAGCTTGCTGCTTCAAAGGTCAAAATGTAACTTTATCATTGACTTAAATTCCCTTATTGGAGCATCTTTGCATACAATTTGGACCAATTGTCTATTTAAACACAAGTGTGACTGTTGATACTGTTGGGATTTACGCTCTATCCATCACTTCTGTATCTGAGTGTGCCTGTTCCTGGGATATTTATCAATTTGATAATACGAGTTCCTTAACCGGGATTATTAAAGAAGGGAAAGATCTGGATGTAGGGAAGCCCTTTGCTTAGGTGGCTTCCAGAACAGAACAAAGAAGTGATTGGGAAGAGGTATAAATGGATGGAAAGAGACGTGTTTGTAAACAAGCACTTAGCAAGCAATTCGCTACGTCTTTTGGCAAATCCTTAGGAGAAAATTTCCAAAGCTTTGGCTTTGGAGCGTCTCCATTTCAGAGCAGCTGGGCCAGATTTGACTCCAGTGGCGTCACCCCAGTTTGCCCCAGCTGACGATTTAGGGCAGAGATTTAAATGTAGTTTCACCTGACTTTTTATGAAAAGCATTAGAACAAGTTTGTCTTTATCTGTCTTTTTAGCAGCTGTTTTCTGCCTTAGTTCCCTTTTCCTAACAAAATCTAAAATTAAGTCACATTTTCATTGACTCAAACTCGTACCATAGTGAGCCATCCCCAGGTGAATGTTCAGTTTTGCTCCCAAATCAGGCATTTTAGAAACCAGGCAAATTCAGCTGGTAAAGATAGAAAGACAGACCATAGGAAAAAAAAAATGCAAAGCTGAAACCAATCAATTTCAGAAAGCAAACTGGGCTTGGAAAGCCCCCAGTTGTGATATATTTAGCTCATTTCAGGGGATTATCTGTGGTCGCCAATTATGCAAATTGTTAAAAAATACTGCCCTGAAATTTTACATATGAAATACATCTTTTTTTACAACACCCTTCCCTTGTCCATCCTTCCTGCCCTTTCCTGCCCTGCCCTGATCTCGTTGCCTACATCTTGCACACCCTATTCGGCAGATTCGATGCCTTTGGGTTTTTCTAAGAATCTTTGCTTGCGTACTGTTTTTCATTTGATGTGGCAAGCCCGGTGCCTGTTTGCCAACGCAAACTGCCAGTTGGCCACTCAGGGCCAGCTCAGGGCTTCCCAGGCACACGGGCAGAAAGGGAGCTTGTGCTGGAGAAAGGATCGGTCGAGCCCGGTGCAGCGATGGGGAAGGGAGGAGGGAAAGTCCTTGGAAAGCGAGCCCTGGCTCAGGCAGGACTGTCATCGCATCAGCGGAGCCTGCGCTAGAGCTGGTTCTGTGGAGGCAGGGCTGCGCTCTGAAGTACGCTCGTCCCTCCAAACTGCAAAGACAAAGGAGGAAAATTTCAAGGACCTACAAGCCACAGTGATTAAGTACGGGCAGAAGGGAATGTCACAGCCCTGTGTTGATAAATGGAAATAAAATGCAATCCACACAGAAGGACGACCATCGTTCAGAAAACCTGCAGCTTCGAGAAGTCTCCTCCTCAGAACACCTTTCCCTGAAGGCACAAATGTCTCTGTATTTCTTGTGACGGTCACAGCCCAGTACCTCTGTATATCCCAACAGATGCAGAGAGATCGAATTCACCGAGATTTAGTATCTGTAATAAATACGGATGTGTTTCTCCCAGCAGTTCTGGTTGTTGTATATTATCTACATATGCTTCTGCATTCATGTCATCAATAATTACTGACATTAACAACACGCTAATGAGATACACTCTGTGGACACATACACATCACTGGGCAAGCAGCATTCCCCCTGTATTTAGGCAGATCTTGGGCGGAGCGATTCCAGCAGTCGCCTGGTACATTAACCAGGTCTTCCAGCACTAACCTACTGCTTTGCACTTGTTCTGAGCCTGCAGCACAGGAGTTGCTGCTCCTGCCTCTCCCAGCATCACTGCAGCAAAGAAGGTCCCTCCTGAGACACCACAAGCTGAAATTAGTAGTGGTTTAAAGGGCTGCATCCTATACTGGTGTTGCATCCTATACTGGTGTTGCATCCTATACTGGTGTTGCATCCTATACTGGTGTTGCATCCTATACTGGTGTTCCTACTGGACAGCCAGGCTTCAGCCACCAGAACTAGACCTGCCACCAAAAGCAGTTCTTCAGTTTACAGCCCTGCCCTGTATGTGTGAGCAGAAATATTGCCATTGTCACTTGGCTACAAGAGCTGGAGCAGAAGGGAATCAGATCTACTGTCGTGCAACACCCGAGTCAGCCTCCTACCAGGATATGGTCTGTAGCAATTGAAATACAAACTTCCTTCCCACTGCAAACTGACAAACAAAGAGGTTCCTGCACTCAGGCATGAGTGCTTCTGAGTTTATTTTTGTAGCTCTTCAGCTACAAGGCGAGCTGGCAGACCATGTCCCCAAAACAAGCGTTAACGTCTGGGCAGGAGCAGCCTGCGGCTGTCAGGGCTGGAAGACCCGAGGTGCTGCTGGATGTGCTCTGCTCTGGGCAGCTGCTGGCACAGGGATGAACACACAGTGCCTGCTCCACGCTGAAGAACCCCCTGCTCCTGCTGGTATTTTGAAACTGCAGAGCACTAGGAGCTGCGGGAGAAAAGACGCGGGGCTGGCAGCGCTTAGCAGACCTGCAGAGGAATGCAGGAGCATCCCTGCTTACGGATGAGGGAAATGAGGCACTGAAACGACTTGCTCCTCGCTCCCTGGCGGGTGAAAGCCAGGCCTAGACAGGGAGCCTGCAAATCCCAAGTCCCCGTGTGGGGTGCGTTCCACAGCCCAGCAAACAAGGAGACCTTGCAACTACTGTTGGCTCCTCTTCACCTGTGTGCTGGGGGAGCCTCCCCGCTGCCCGGGCTCCGAGCCACGCTAAGTGCAGAACAGCCCCTCGTGGAACCACCGATTATCTGCACAGCGAGGAGCGCGGGGCTTACCAGACCTCCTACAACAGCCATTACCATGAAAATGTCTCGGTAAAAGCCTGTGAGGGAATGAGGAATATGTGACAAACTCATGAGGAACATGGGGACAAGGACACAGGGGTTGCCACGGCCCGGCGGGCGCAGCGGTGTCAGCTTTGCTGTTCCTTGACCTGGAATGCCCCTGCCTTTGTTCTGCAAGCGTGACTTTGGAACAGATCTCTGGAGTCTCTCCTTTGGATTTTCTTTCTGTTTGGGACCAGCCTGGTCCCCTGGCCAAGCTGGACTTGCTGATGTGACCCTAAGGAGAGGAAGAGGAGAGCTACACCTCCAGCTACACCTCCAGCAGAGCAGGGGAGAACCCAAGGGGTGGAGAGCTGCAAACAGCAAGTGGAGGAAACGTGCAGAGAACCGGGCAAAGCGAGGAAGATGAGCCACATTGTTCTGCTCATTCTGTGACAAATGCGTGAGGCTCAGCTGGCAAGGTGACAGGAGGGGACGGCTGCTCAGAGCCAGCCAAGGAACTTTCATTTCCCAGGCTGAGCTCTGAGCAGCGCACACGATGGAAAGTAGAGTGACTTGTTTCTCCTCCCACCTGAGCTCCAGGGCCTTCTTGCATTCAGAAAAAGCAAACGTCAAATTGGCACAAGATTTTGACTTCTCAGCCCAGGCAGACAGAAACTGGGAAGATGCATGCATGCTCAGAGAGCCAGAAAGAGAAAGAAAAGGGAGCACAAGGCGAGAAAAACTAAAAGCTAGATCAAGGGCTGAATTTGCAAAGGCACTCAGCAGCCAGCAAATCTTTTTGTTCTCAAGGCAGTGGTGGAAGCAGCAGGGTCTGGATCATTCTAAGCATTTTTAGAAGCCTGCCCCCTCCCCTTCCACACCTCTGATGAAGGTTTCACAGAGACCAGATCTGTTTGATTTAAAGGTGTAATCCTGTGGTCCAGATGTAATGCACAGGTCTGGGTGTCTGAACAGAAGCTGCAAGAGACTCATCGTCCCCCTTGACGCAGCCACCTGGGAACAGTGACCCGGCCTCTCTGCACTGTGCCAGCACCACCGTCTCGCCCTGTTTGGCAGCTCACAGGCCTTGTAGTGCAAAATGTGAGCATAAAAACACAGGGAGTACCTGAGCCAGCTTTTCAGTAATGGCCTGAACAGCTGGGAGAGGGTCGAACTCACAGCAGCTCACTCCTGGGAATCGGAGACTGATGAGTTCGGGTCCTGTCCTGAGCTCAGAGGCTGGGGAGCACAGTCAGTCTGCACCCGGCTCCAGGACTTACCAAAAGACACCAGGTCAGCTGGGATCTTGCCTTTTCCTGGCCAGAGAAGAACAAAATCTTAACAGCTACAGAACAGGAGGCCCTAGAGGGAGGTAAAGAAGTTGGAGGTGATGGGAGGTGACAGTCAGACCTCACCATGACTTCAGTCTCTTGTATGACATCGATGCATCGCTTGCTCTTTTGTCCGGAGCCCCTTTCCTGCGGTCACGCTCCGGGGCAGAGGAGCTGTGGGCACGTTTGCAGGCACCGCTGGGCTGCCTGGGCCGCGATGCAGCCGCTGGGTGACTCGGGGAGCCACGGTCCCCTCCGCACGCAGGGCTGGCGGGGCTCCCTCCTACCCGGCGAGGATCAGGCGATGTGCTCCCGCATAAAGCACAGCTGAAGACGGAAGGGCTTAATTTTTGAACAAAAGCTGTGACCAGCATCAGTGGAGCCAGGAGCAGATTCTACTTGGGAAAAAACCCTTTCTGCTGGCAACCGCAGTGAAAGGACTGAGATCTGGGTCTTCTTAGCAAACTGCTGGGCCTGGGAGTGCTTGAAAGGTTTCCTAGAGACAACAGTGCAGTGCATGGAAATGTTCTCCGTTCGCAACAGCACTTCTACCTCGTTCTTCTCAGTGCCCCAACCTAAGCACGACCTTTGGGGGTTTGACAGCTAACGACGAGTCCTGGCTCCTGCCACTTCCTTTTGAGCCTACAATGCCAGCTTCTTGCGATTCGTAAGCAAGATTACGAGCCAGAAAGAACTTGGATATTCGCTGGATATCAAGACTACCTTGTATTCTAAAATGCATGAGAGGAGATGCTAAACCACATGCTTCGGAGTCAACACCAATAACGGTTCTTGCAAATGATCCCTGGGCTGCTTGTGCGGGGTGGTTCTGCCTCCCTCTGAGTCACTAACACCGGCCTTTCGGAGAGCGGAGGCCGTGAGTGATCCTTGCGTTTCATCAGCACAGCAATTGCTCTTTCCTAGTACATTTACAAGTCTCCCAGAGAGAACGAGGCGCATTATTCCCATCTCCCAGAGAGTGTGATGTACAATAAAAACATGTAATAAATGTTCACAGTAAAAAACAAGACCTGGCTGGCTGCAAAGCTGCCTTGCGGAGCGGGCAAGTGCGGACAGGAGCGCCGAGCCCGCGAGAGATCCGGGTCAGCTTTGCTCAGCATCGGGTGCGCTCTGCCTGCTCCATCCACATAAAACCTTCACTCATTTCACCACGGAAAGAATATTGTGGTGGCAAAACCATTTAAGTGTAACTATATTTAAATTAGTATATATGTAAAATAAACCATGTTAATGTACGGTATGACCATATTTGTATAAAAGCGTCTACTGCTCTGACTCTGCTGGCAAATAAACCTCCTCCCCCAGCTCGGGAGCTGTTTGTGTTGGTGAAGCACAGAGCAGACCTGCATCTTCTGAGCCCCCGTGGTTACCGGGGCAGGCAGCAGGCAGATATGCTGCGTAAATGATAGCTGTAATAAGGGAAATGCTCATTACCACGTGAAACACAGAAACCGAGACTACTGCAATTAATTAAAATAGGAAATCAGAGCTGGGTCACTAGAGTCTAACCATAGAAGAGTGGGGAAAAAACAAACCATTTTGGGGAAAAAATAATGTTCTCAAGGCCCCACAAAGATAACTATCAGAGGCTACACCCCAGCAGACCCCTCATCACCCGGGTGCTGAACGTGCAGCTCCGGGGCTGGCAGGGTGGAGCTGCCACATCTGGACCGGGCTCCGTCCCCCGCCCGCCGCAGCAGCTGGAAACGGCTTGAGAGACACAGAAGCCTCAGCAAAACAAGAAACTCTAGAGGATGTTTTTCTCCAAAGAGGCTGGGAAAGTATTTGATTTTTTCTACCTGAGAATAAACAGATAGGTATGTTATATTCTGCCCAGTTAATCTCTTTGTTTCCCTGAGGGTCACGCCGTGCTGCCCGTCCTTTCTGGGGTGGAAGCAGCAGCATTTGGCTGTGGTACCATGAAGGGGAATTTTTACTGAGGCTACTGGACATAAACACACCCTGTGGTGCTGTCTGTCTGTCCCAGCCCCAGGCTGCAGCCCAGACTGACCGCAGTGGATCGCCCTGCGCTGCGGCACGGACCGGAGCTGGGCAGGAAACATTCTTCCCATCCCACAAAAATCTTCCTGTTCTGCACCAGGATGAACCCAAGGCCTCTCAGCGCTTCTCGCCTTGTTTTCTAAAGAAACAAGACATATGCAATCCTGCTGTGCGCGTCTGTCCTCGCGTTCCCATAAATTCTCAATCCTTTGGCCGGTTTTGACCAAGTCTGACTTGATCAGGTAAAGGTACCAACAGTGTTATGTTCCCACAAGTCTCACACGAGAGGGCAGCTCAGGAGAAGAGAGACCCACATCACGCTACTACCGAGAAATCGATCCAGTCCTTCAGACACCAGACAACACATGGAGAAAAATCAGCATTTTCTTCCAACTATGTGCAGTGGGGGTGGGCGCTCCCCACCGCCCGCAGCTGCTGCAGCCGGGCTGGGTTTGCACAGAGTGGGACAACGGCTGGGGACGGCTCTGCTCCAGCATCCAGCTCCCTACACCCTTCCTCAGTAAGAAACTTGGCAAAAGCCACAAACGCTTCCTTGACCCTTTAGCAAAGGCCCTCGTGCTCCCCGGACCGGGGTAGTGCCCCCCCTTGTCACACACATCCCTCCACCCTGGCTCTTCACCACGCTTTGCAGGACACTGCCTTTAATTACCTCTTCTCTCTTCGCTGCCACCCCAGAGGTCTTTACCAGATCTTTGCAGATGGTTTCTCAATGCCTAATCATGCATCCCAGCTTTTGCATTATCTGGGTCCCAAAGGCCAGCCCGCAACACACATCCATGCCAGCAAGGTCAGAGATAAGCAAAAGGTCCTTTTGTGCTCCTGTCTCCCTGCCTGGGTTTCTTAGAATGTAGCTGCCCTCAAAAAGAAGAAGACAAACAACTGCACGGGTACAGCGACCGATAGTGCTTCTGTACGCCCCTGGCACCGTCTTTTAATGCCCAGGCAGGAGGGAGAGGTTGCCCCAAGGTGTTGGCAGGCTCATATCCCTACACACAGGGACGACTGATGGCAGCAAGGTGGGGGAAAGAGCTGATTGCCTTGCAGAGGTAGCTGTGCAATCAAAACTGCAGGCCAAGCAGGCGGTCGGCTTGCACAGGAAGATACGTACAGACACAAGAGAATCCACTCGTGGCCTGCAAGAGGTAGGGATGACGCTGCAGGCTGGCAGGGGGGTCTGTGAGCAAAAGGAGCATTTAAAGAGAGGAGGATTCCTGCAGGTGCTCAGCGCTATTACAACAGCAAGCTTGGACCTACCTCCACAGCCCAAGCTGAGGTTGGTGATGGGTTAAAGGGCTGGGACACAGAGGAAAATCCCTCGCTGGTTATCAGCTCTGAACTGGGGGGGATGGCGATCAGGGAGGCAGCGCTGGGGGGGCTGAACTGATTGCTGATAACTCCCGCTTTTAACCCGGGGGAGGCTAGAAGGTGCTTTGATGGTGGTGGATGGAGAAGTCAGATCATCTGTACTGAATCACATCTCCCTAGGCCTGTGTATTTTAAAGTGTGCTTAACTTTATTTCCATCACAGCTGCTGCGAGTTTTGCTCCCAGCTTAGGCCAATAACAACAGCTTCGGAAAATCCCATCACCGCAGTTCAACAGCGATGAATTAGTTACTACCTGCAAAGTGCTTGGACAGCCTTGATTCCTCGAGCAGGCAGCACAACTGCTGCTGCTTCTGGGTGAATAAAACACATGGAATACACGTTTAACTTAACGGGAACAAAACAGATGTGCTGCCGGTGGTGCTGCCGGAGCCCTTCTCCTCTCACCACGTGCGGTTAAGAGCAGTTTGTGCTCATCCCTATAGGGCTGAGGCTCTGCATGACCCTCAGCAAACAGACTCCACAAGCTGTGCCTCAGTCTCCCCTTCCATAGTACTTTGACGCTAATGGAGACATTCACAGAACAGCATTTTTTTAATAATTTGTGCATTTTGTGGCTTTTTTTTTTTTTAATTCTTGACTGGGCATATAAATACCAGCTGCCCAAGGCTATAGTGCAGCCAGTCAAAGGCGTATGTCTTTGATTTATGAGGCCTCCATTCAGTTCAGTTTGCCTCCCTCTGTAGTTCCCATGGGAAAAGTTGCTCTTCACTTCCTATCCAAAATCTCTTGTACGGTACGGCTGGGAGCTGTTAGACAACCACCTCTTTCTGCCCTTGCTACAATTTTCTCAGAAAAGTGAGCTGGACACACTGCTTCTCCCCTCTGCTGTGCTGAATTTGTTGAAGAAACAAAGGTACCGGGTCTATAGGAAATACAGGCACTATGGGTTTGCTTGGTAAGGTGGTGACCTGGTTAAAAACCTTGGTTATCCAACTTTTTTTAATCTCCACATGGAAAAACCTTTTGTTGAGACTCGTCAGGGCAGCTCCCTTCTCCTACAGCCGTGTTCTCCTCTGCATCACTGTTCCCGGCTGCTGCCTTGGTATGAAGCGATGCCAAGTGTCTGCATGAATTGTTTTGGGACAGAGATTATGATCTATCTGAAAGAGGGGACGACACATTCACCTTGGTGCCAGCTATTACGGGAACGCATCAACCAGAGACACCAGCAACTAACGACGGGCCCTGGAAACTCCTGTCGGGTCAGGAGATTTACTCAGCTCTGTATACCAGTTTGATGCCCATGGAAACAGATCTTTCTTTTTCAGGCATACACTGCTTGAGATTACAGTTGATCCTAGCTAGTAATAAACTGTATACAAGGGACTGTGCATCTGTACTTCTGAACCTGACGGGGCTGTCCTACGAGATGGGAGTAGGAGATGCTGCAAGACAAAGACCAGACTCCTATATTTCATAGTTAGAAGCACCAAAATCCTGGATGATTCCTTCCCTGGTGCGATCAGGGGAGCGCTCAGCCCTCGCACAGCCTGTGACTGGTGCTGGCAGGGCTGCAGGGCACTGCTCCCATGTGCCAGCAGCTGGGACAGTGACACAAAAGGCTTAAAAATGGGCTGATGTTTGCCATCAGTTATACCCCCGAGACCCCACTGGTTTCAATGGGCTCCCATGTGCAACACAAAGCAGCTCTCAGCCCATTCAGCCCCACGTTATGCAAACTTACTTTTACCACCATTACTTGACAAATATGTTAAAAGCATGCGTAAGTGTTTATTTACTTCCTGCACAGTAAAAGTTAAGGAGAAAATAGATGCTCAGCAACGATCTCTGCTCACCTGCAGAGATTGATGGTTGGATGCACAGCTGAAAACTACACTGGGGCCCTAAAGACAGATCCGTTTCTACTCCCCATCTCTTGTCACTTTTGCACCTGCAGCTCTGGCTCAGCAAGGCCCTTGCCAGCACAGCTTAGGGCCCAAGGAAGATGTGTCTGGTTGCACATGTGGGTGATGCTTTGCACTAAACCTGCAAAC
The DNA here is from genome assembly GCA_013399365.1 of Pampusana beccarii. Taxonomy (NCBI): domain Eukaryota; kingdom Metazoa; phylum Chordata; class Aves; order Columbiformes; family Columbidae; genus Pampusana; species Pampusana beccarii. The sequence continues at coordinate 101,471 of VWYH01005944.1, forward strand.
CACTGCTTCGGAGCAGAGACAGCATTTTGAGAGCAGAGATGAAGCTGGCAGTCCTCAACCAAAGGAGTCTGCTTTGTCAGGCCCACCCTATGCCCCGTGTTTAACCCTTCAGCTTTGCAAGCTGACAGTTTCAACGAGCTTTAACAGAGGAACCAGCGTAGAAAACCAACTGCAAGTGAGGCAGAAAAACATGGCACAAGACCTTTGGAGAGAGACAGTTGCCTGAACATTACACAGCATCTCAGCAGCAGTTTCCCTGCACACTCTGTCACAGCTACAATCACAGCAGCCTTTTGCAGCCCTGGTGCTGTCAGTGCTGCTCTCACACTCCATTTGCTGTTTGTGTGTCAGCAGCACAGGCAGGACTGAGACTGCCCTCTGCCAAACCCCCTGATCGCTCTATGGAATCTGTGACTTGGAGCATCACAAGCAATATCGGGATGGCATCCTTCCCTGCCTTGATGGAGCTGTGTCACCCAGGCTACCTGCGCTGTGCTGGCGAGGTGGCCTGGACAGCCACCACGGGCTCTGTCCTGTGCGAGAGAACAGAAAAATGCTGAGATAGTTTCTGGATAAAGATGAGAAGTGTCATCGCCCCAGCTGAAGAATTTAGGGAAATCTCTGCAAAATCTGAGACTTTCTGGGGTATTTCCAATGGAGAGGCTGACCCAGGCTCTGATTGTCAATGAAATAAAATACATAAGACATAAAAGGGCAGACCTCCCATCTTTATTTATTTATTTTCTGGCTCAGGCTGGAAATCTAAACAGGGCTGGTTTGAAAGGTACTTTCCGTAAGCCTTGAGTCCATCTGTGCTTGCCTGGGCCCAGCTCCTCCAGAAAACACATGCATGGAAGAGTGCAAGTCCTTGAACGCCTGAGTTTGGGGCAGACATTTCAAGTGAGAGGCCCTTGTCAGAGAAAGCCCGAGCCACATACAGAAAGCAATTATACAAATTGTGCAAACAGCTCCTGGGTTAGAGCAAGAGGATTCGTGCACATCCGCGTGCAGCAGGGGACCCGCTCCACTCCGCCTGTGCCGACAACGTGCCAGAGGCAACGCTGCGGTGGCTGCGGGTGCAATAGGTTGGAGGATGGAGCCGCCTGCACAGGGATGTTGCTCCTCACCTCCTGATGGTGATATACATATATAGGTGGTGTTAGGCTAAGAGCACACAACAGAGCTGATTGGTGGCCCCTCCGATTTTGGAGTTCAGGCACAGTGCGGGTCTCAGCAGGGCCGGCCTGTGGGCTGACACAAAGAATAAACCAGGACCCTTGATCTCACCAAACCACAGGGCTGTTCCCCACCCTGAACCTCCCCTTTGCCCGAGCTGTGGTTCTTGCATTGCCAGCGCACTGCTTACCCCGAATAAATGCAAGAGCACGGGGCAGGACAAGCCAGAACTCCTGCACCAACCTCCTGCACCAGCTCTGACTTCTGCTCTCAAATAGGAAGTTGATAAAAACCTCACTTGGTTGCAGAAAGAAAATCAGATTTCAAAACCACTGTGAAAAGGGCTCCAAAGTCCCACAGCAGTCCTGGCATTAACCCTTTGCAGCAGGCAGGGCTCTGCCCAGTGCACGGGGCTGGCACCACACACCCTGCTTATGTCTTCATTATTTTGGGGCTTTTTTCCTCCCCAGACTGTTGCTTACATTCTCTTGTAATGTTGCTTTTATCTTGGGACCTATCATATGTCAAATCTGCTTTAATCGATAACCAGGTTGGGGGTGGAGGGAGGAAAGGGGGAGGGTGTCAGGAAAAACTGTTGTCTCAGTTAACGTGCTCACCCGCTGCAAGACATGAGCAGAGGGGGGAAAAAGAAACCCAGTGCTGGTTAGATGGGAAAACCCACCACCCCTCAGCAAAACACTTGGATCCCAGTGCAAGGACCAGCTCCTTGATGACGAGCCCATTTTTGGGTTCCAGCCCAAAAATCCCAGTTCTGAGGGACTCCTCACAGGAGAGCCAAGTTTCTCCTCTCTCTGGATTTGTCTCCCCTCTCAACACACATCATGCTCCTGCATTTCCCCAAGTTTTTCAGCTGGGGAGATGACACTTATCTTTACCTACAAACTACCCTGGACCACATTCCCTGGGCAAAATGTTCCTCAGAGCGCCTGTGTCACTTTGGAACCCTCCTGTGGTGCAATGGACCAGCACGAGCCCTCCTGCCGGCCCTTGGCAACACCCCTGTCCTGCTTCCACTCCACCCAGATGCAGGTTGCAGAAAACCTTTGCAAAAGGTCCCAACCAACCGACTTTCCCCCCAGGCAGGACCTGAGCGACTCATTTCTCGCGTGCCCTCCCCGCGGGCTGCGGATTTCCCAGCGCGGGGCTGGGGCTCAGCAGGTGCTCTGCCTTCCTCGCCCCTCCTCTCCTTTCTCCTAGAGCAGTCTGTGATTAAATCGAGCCTGTTTAACCGCCACAGCCAGATGTGGGGACCCTCTTCACTTGGTATAGCGGAAAAAAAAAAGACAAAACAAAGCAATTTACATGTGGTGACAGTTGTCTGCACGTGGAACGTGGCCCATAGCCCTCCGTATACCCTGAAGCCACAAGATCTTTGCTTGGGCCGTGGGAACTCTGTTATATCAGACCCTCAAAGACCCAGTCTTAAATATTTACCCAAAACAGACCCTGCTGTCAGTGAGGCTGAGGAAATTCTTGCTCTACCAGACTCCATGTTCCCAACTTCTCTGCCACACAAGCTCAGCAGATACCCTCTCCATTGTCCTTCAGTAGGTGCCCTACTGCCACCACCCATGGGAGATCAGTTGTTGGGGTGACACCAGCATCCTCTTGGCTTGGAGTTCCTCACAAACAAACTCAAGTGACACACAGTTGTGCTCTGAGGAAAAATTTGTCCAGGGAACATGGTCCAGCATCTGCAGTTTCCAGCCACGAACATTTTCTTCACTATATATTTTTTTTTTGTCTCTTCAGAATGGCATTTCCTAGGACAGAACATACTCTGGGACTTCCCAGCCCACCATCTCTAGGTGACACCCTCAAGGGGACCAAGGCTACAAGTCCTTAGGAGCTGCACAACAGAGGGTCAGTGAGCAGAGCCAGAAACTCTGCAAGTTCAACAGGGGTTCTGGAGAGAGCTTCAGACTGGGAGAGGAAGAGCCGCAGACCTGAGGGAGGACGTGAACCCATCCCCATGGCCAGAGCATCAGGGTGAGCAGCCAGAATAGGCACCAGAGCCTATCGGTGCCTCCCAGCTGGTGTGGGTCCCCGGAGCCAGGCTGTGGGTCACAGCTCGTTGAGGACAGGGCTGTCATCTATGGGAAGCTTTATCAGCAACTGTTTCTTTTTTTCTGTCTTGCTCCAAACTCTCAATTTCCAAAAAGGGTGGGAGATGTCACAGAATCAGCGACACATCCTGAACAGCTGCTGCCACCCTCTATCTCTGCCTCACCCCGTGTCTCTCTGCTGCTCCCGAAGCCCCCAGAGAAACAAACTGCTCAGCCTGGCTGGGGAGTGACCCCGCACCAGGGGGCTGGAGGGATCCAGTCTGGGCTTCCTGGCAGGTCTGATTCAAGACTCGCACAGACCAACAGCCTTTGGGTCAGGCTCCTGTGGAAAGAGCCATTCGGAGAAAAAAGGAAGTTTTCCCAGCTCAGGCTTATTCCATGACGTGATCTGGACCCAGCTGATGCACGAGGGCTCTTCAGAACCCATCCAAACAGCTTCCCTGTCCTTTGGAGATAAGAGCTCGAAAAACAAAGGACCTGAAGCCCAGCTTGGATAGGCAGCAGTGCACAACCACAGCTCAGAGGAATTTTCCAAACTTTCCTGGTGTTCTACTCTGAAGCAGAGCCAGGTCAGCCCGCTCACAGCGCGGCCCATGCAGGAATTGCTCAGGCTGGCCCTGGATGCTCCGTGCCAGGAAAACCATGGGCAGCTTCATCCCAGAGAGCACATTGTCCCACCACCCCGGCCCCATCCCGGGCCTCTGCGTGGAGGAGCAGGATTCCTTCCCCCAGCCCTGCCCTGAGAAGACACCACCCACTGTGTGGTTTCCTGAAACGATAGCGATATTTGGCAAAGCCAGCAGTAAGAAACCCAGATGTGGTAAGTGGCCTCTCCGGAGCCGAGAGCTGCCGGTGCTCTGGGGTAAGGCTGTCACCCCGCGGGGCCGGCGGCAACGCCGCACCCTCTGCAAGATATCAAAGGCACATGCGATGCAGCTCTGGCTTGGAGCAGAGATGGCTGCAGCTGGCAAGCTGTTAGCCACGGGGGGAAGCGCACAAAGAACACAGCAGACGCTGTCCTGGCCGAGCTTTGATGCTGGTATGTGCTTTACAAGAGAGCCAGTGCCCACCTTGCTGTGCAGCGCTTCCCCTGCTCCCCAAGGTCTGATCCTCTGCAGATGACATTTGAAAGTCAGGCAAATACTCGAGGTGGGGAACAGGCTCACAGCCCAAGGCAAAATATGCCAAGCGTGGATACAGGGGTCAGCAAACCGGGATAATTCTGCTTCTGCTGCAATTACACACCACATTTGCCACTTCTTGGGCAAGGATGAGCGAGAAGGATTCAAGATTTGGGGAAGTTTAGGGTCATGAATCCATGCTAGGGACAAGACAGAGGCAACGAGTCTCCTCCCAGAGTCCCCCCAGCTGGTTTAAGGGTCCCCAACAGCCAGATCATCATCGTCTTTGATGAGACAGAAGTGAGGCTCGGCCAGATGAGTCCTGGCTGTGCTGAGCCTGCCTTTGGCTCTCCCTGACACCACTGGGGATGTTCTGATTTACAGCATCCTGATACCAAGGGATTGCATCAGTGGCTGTTACATCCAGCGTTTGACAAGTCCAAAGCAGCTGCAGTTTGCCCAAAGCAAGGATGAGAAGTCAGAATGACAGCTTGCAGATAAGACTGGACAGAGAACTTGTTGTCCTCTCCAGCACAGGAGGGGAGGTGAGGACCATCTGCGTTGTCTGGAGGAATCTGCACCAGAGAACACCTCCTAAACCTGGCAGTGTTCCTCTCCTCAGCAAACCCTACCATCTGCCCTTCCACAGAAAATAAAATTCACATGTAACCAGTTGCACAAAAGCAGACTTTACCCATCTCCTCATCACCTTTGGACCCCAGAGCTTCAGGCAGGGACAGAGCGGCAGAGCAGATCCCCTGAGTCACTGCTGAGGCGCGGTGAGCTGACCAGAGATCTGCAATAGTTCTCGGCAGCGGCGGCTCTGGCCAGCCCGGAGGTGTGGGTTCACATGCTTGGGGGATTAGACATGGCACTGACTCAGAAACACAGCTATGAGCTGGTACAGTGGGAAGGAACAGTCTTTACATCAGCTAAATAGTGTTGGAACACAAGGTCCAGCAAATATCAATCACCCGGGACCTGCTCTAAGCAATAACGATGCTCTGACACTCCAGTTTGGCCAAACAGAGCCCCCAGGACCCTCCGTGCTGCTGTAGGCTCATCCTTACAGAGCACGGCTTGCAGAAGGAGACAGTGGCAGGGAGCAGAGCCAGGGACCCTTCGGGGGCCGGTCCCAGTGGGGTCACTGCCCCACAGCACAGCCCCAGAGGGGACACCGGCACCTGGCTCTGAGCCGCCTATAAACATCTCATCTCTGTCTGTAACTCGGCAGCCTGCAGCTGAGCTACAGCATTATCTTCTGGACAGACAGTCCTGATATGTTTGGGAGCATACTGCACCCTTGAGGAGCCTGACGACATTTCCCATGAAGAAATGCATCTTATTTCCTCTTTTAACTGTGCTGACCTGCCCTTCCAGCACCTGGATCTTGTTATGATCCATTAGATCAAAGAACCCTCCACCACCAGACACCTTCTCCCCTTGTGCTTATTTATAGGTTTGACTAAACAGCTGCAAGCTTTACTGAGAGAAACTCCATGGCTGAGCATCCAACACACACAATCAGATGCATTTTGTGTTCTGGAAGCTCTTCTCCACCCCGTGCACATTCTGGCTTTGGAAAGGTGCCTGTGAACTCCACTGTGACCCCTCAGCGCTGCCCGGAGCCTCATCCGCAGCCCCTACCACATAAAACCAGCGAGAAATCTGCCAGGGCTTTACTTCAAGAGGCTTTAATTAACACACGTGTATGTTGCTAACAATAACACCACTGCCGTTTTAGAGAGGAGGATAATAACACTAGCAAACAAACAATACTTCTCAAAAGAGTAAATAAAATAGTAAAAAACCAATAGCAGCAACATGGCTATAAGCTCTCTGCATCCGAGTTTTCATTTCTGCAAGGCGTAAGCCAATGTCATTAGAGGGGAAAAAAAAAAAGACACCACACAAAGTAAATGTTTATCAAACTGCACAACAAAACCCCTCAGGTCTGCTCAGCCCAGGAACTTGGGGGCTCACAGGAGCCTTTCAGCAACAAATGGGTGCAGGGAGGATTTTGGTGGCACCCTCACAGCTCAGGGCTGTAAGAATCCCAATTAATTCTCTGTCAGCTTTTTCAGAATTCATCTGCTCAGCAATAAGAACATCCCGGTGCCACCGTGCCCTCTGGTGGCAGCGCTGCTGGCGGTTGGGACAGACGGACCACGCTGGTGGTTGGGACAGACGGACCAGGCTGGTGGCAGCGGCTGAAGGAACCAGCAGCAGCTCCGGCCTTGGCCAAAGCACATCCTGGGCAGCCAGGGGCACAAGGACACAAGGCACACAGGGACATCAGATCAGGTGGCCGGGCTTCCTGTCCAACACACACTGCAAAGTTTTACCTCTCCATCAAGTCATTTCCATCTGAGTGACCACCTCTCTCAAAGCTGTGATTTGAAAACATCCAGGTCACGCAGCCAGCGCCTCCCGGGCTCAAAAAACGACAGAGCCTTTCCCTATCCAAAGGGTCCAGAGTCATCAGTTCCCATTCTTCTTTTCAAATATTAATTCCAAATTTACAGCTTCTCCTCTGGGATTGTACATATCAGAATAACTATTCAGCTGTATCTCAACAAGGTAAATATTCTTTTTGTCTGGGATCACACAACTGTTCAGTGTCAGCAGACCTGGGAATCCCAGATCCTGCCTCTTCTTTTAAACCTACATGCAGGCCAGAGTAAAAACACATGAACTTTTTTCCTTCTCAGTTTGACACCAATGTGAAAGTGGTTTTTTGGGTTTTTTTGCTAAAAATGGGAAACAAGAGGAAATGTTCCAACCTTTGGGAAAACACAACATGCCCAGGAAGGCACACAGACTATTGCCATCCTGCTTTTTTTCATTTTGCTGCCAGATGACCAATTTCACAGCACGCCTAGGGAAACTGGCACATTAAATTGGCAAATTCTCCCACTGGCAATGTCATTGCCACTTCACATGGGCTCTGAAATACAGATCCCACCCTCCACCTATGAACACCAGCTGCCAGCCGGGTTCTGCTTCCAAATTCCATCCCCTTCAAACTGGATCCCTGGCAACATCCTCCAGTGTGGCACTGAAGTGCTGCGGTTTTGCTGCTCCCCTGCTGTCTCCTGCAGACATTTCTGGCTCAGCTCAAGCCTGTCTTTGCAGCAGCAGCGCTACACCCACATTTTCAGTGCAGACCTGTCTGAGTTCACTCCCCATGCAATTGGGGTCAGACACTCCTCAACAGTTACCCAGCAAATTGCAACCTACCAGCATTAAGTGCTCGCTTTCCCCCTCTTTTAGCTTCATCTATGCCAGCAGCTACGTGCAGACCTCCAGAAGCTCCTCAGCTGGAAGCTACAAGGGCTCAGCATCTCCCCTAACACACGGGGGGCTGAGAGCCCGTCCCAGCTCCGCTGCACAGCCCTGGGCACACGACAACCCCGCCCAGGGATGGCAAAGGGGCTGCATCAGTTTGGCAGAACAACACGCTGGGAATTACATCAAACCGCAGCAAGATCCCCAGTCAGCACTGGCCCCACACAGCCATTTCAAGGTACTTCTAATATCTTCAGCACAATTATCCTCCCCCAGCCCTCTGACAGCAGTTTTGCCTGAGCAGGTAAGGCATCTGTACCACATTTCAGTCTCTGAAACTGTGTTGCCTCCTACCTTTGATGATCAAGAAATTGGCTTCTGCAGGCGTGTTTGCTTTGAACAATCCAGCCTCCACCTTCCTCTGCCTCCTTGCTTTCCCTATCTGTTAACGGATTTTGCTGCTATTGTTGTTGAAAAGCAGCAGCGTGTGGAAGCTGTGCTACCATCCAAACCAAATGAGATCAGGACCTTTAATTTCCAGCGTGGCAGCTGTTGTTTACATCACATTTTTTCCCCCTCTCACACGCAGTAATTGGTTCTCAGAGCGTCCTTGCTCTCCCACACACGCACTTAAACAGGAAACAAGGGGTGGGAGTTGTACCGTGGGGGTTTCCTGTTCTGTCTTTCTGAAACACTGAACTGACACCAAAGCTTTGATCAGAAGATCTAAGCACACGCGCTGGTACACCAAGGTTCAGCTAGGAGTACACGTTACTTACAACAGGAAAACCATAAGTGTCCCATGGTTACAGGGTTCGTGGCACACCACTAGCACTTCTCAAGCTTTTTCAGTAATACCCTAATGGGAACGTGGGCTGCTCCAGTGCCACTGCAATGCCGTTACACAGGGTTTTGCTTTTCCAGTTACCTGGCAGAGGTAGGCTGAGGGGTCTGCCCCTGAGAAGGGAAAACCATAAGCTTCAGAATCACAGAATGTCCCGAGTTGGGTGTGGCCCACAAGGATCATCAATTCCAACTCCTGTCCCTGCACAGCACAACCCCACAGGTCACACCGTGTGTATGAGGACGTTGTCCAGTCTCTTCTTGAACCCTGTCATACCTGGGGCCATGACACCTCCCTGGGTAGCCTGCTCCAGTGTCCAGCACCTCTGGGTGAAGAACCTTTTCCTCATGTCTAACTGATCCTCCCCAGCTCATCGTCCTGCCATTCCCTCAGGTTCTAGCGTTGGTCACCAACGAGAAGAGCTCAGCAGACAACAGAGGCACTTCAGCACCTCGGAACACGGTGGACGGACCTCTCGCCCCTACGCCTGCTGGCTCACGGCCCCCGGCGGGGCCACAGAGCTGCAGTCGGTGCTCGGAGCCCACGGATGAGCCCGGGACTCGCCGCCCAGAGGACCCCGCGGGACCGGCCCCCGCGCACGTGTCCGCTTCCCGCCCAAACTACAGATCCCACAATGCTCCGCGCGCCCGCAATCAGCGCGCGCGCACGCGCCGCCTCACCTGGCGCATGCGCACAACTCCCTATGGCTCCAAGATGGCCGACACAGCGTCCGCCGGCTCTGGCACGGTAACGGCGGCTCCTCAGCGGGAGGCGGGGCTGTGGCGGAGGATAATCTCCCGCGGGGGCCGGGCGGAACGTCGGCAGCCTGGTCCTCTCACGGCGCTAAGGCGCCTGTGGCCTGCCCGTGGAGCTTTAAGGCGGTGGCTGATGAGAGGGAGGCGCTGATTGGCTGAATGGCCGGAGGGAGGCGGGGCCCAGCAGCGGGACTTGATTGGCTCAAGTTCTTCCGCTCTGATTGGCTGGAGGAAGGTGCAGCGGGTCGGGCGTGCCCGTGAGGCGGATTTTTTAAAGGGGCCGCGCCCCGAGGGGCGTTCTATGTGTGTATATGTGTGTATACGTATGTATATGTGTACGTATGTATGTGCATGTGTGTTTTTATGCATGTATGTGTGTTTATGTATGCATGTGTGTGTATATACTTGTTTGTGTATATATATGTGTGTGTAGATGTATATGTACAGACCTGTGTGTGTATATGTGTGTATGTATGTGTGTATATAGGTGTGTGTATATGCAGTGGGGGACAGGCAGGGCCGGCCCCTGTCCTCTGAGTGCAGGCAGCCCTGCCTGCAGCCCGGCCCAGGGCAGCGCGGGCGGGATCCAGGAGCCAATCTGGGGTCCCGCTGCCCCCAGGCTCTGGGGCGGCCCCGTGTCCCTGAGCCCCAGGCTCTGTGTCCGCAGCGCTCGGGCAGCAAACACGCCAGCACGCCCGCCGATAACTACTACCTGGCTCGGAGGAGGACGCTGCAGGTGGTGGTCAGCTCGCTGCTCACCGAGGCCGGCTTCGAGAGCGCCGAGAAGGCGGCGGTGGAGACGCTGACGGAGATGTTGCAGAGCTGTGAGTGTCTGGCAGCGTCACCCCGGGCCCCCAAAGCTTCTTGTTTCTCTGTTTTCAAATTGGACCTCACTCCTTTTTTTTCGCTTTTTGTTTTTGTGTTTTTTTCCCATTTCTCTGGTCCTGTGTTAATGATGTTGGTAAAAGCCGAGGCTGGAGCACAGCCCTGGAGTCACAGACTTCAGTGAGTGTGAGATGTTTTGTCCAAATCATACGTACTTATTTATTTTAGTGAGTACTCACTAGGTATCCTAATAAGCTCCACATATTGAGATGCTGCCAGAATAAATAGAGAAATAACAAAGTTCCAGACGTTCGGGTAGTTAAGGCTGTAGCAGTTCCTGCTCTGCTGGGTGATGTACCCAGGATCTCAGGTCACATATTCTTCTGAACTCAAGAGGTGATTACGTTTTGTATTTTTCATGACAGCGATGCAGATTTGCCTTTTGCATTTGTGGAAAACATCCTATACTTTGATCTTTAGTGTCTCCATACTTTGCACGTGCTTTAGTTTTAAATGCACAGATTGTAAGACCCTGGATTCCAGGAGCTATTTCTAATTCCTTGCTACATTTCCTAAAAATTCAGGTCTCTGAAGCCAGAGTTGGGCCGATACATGCGTGTGGTCACTGGCTGAATCCAATATGTGGTGGCGTTTTTTTCTTCCCCCCAGATATTTCTGAAATTGGGAGAAGTGCGAAGTCCTACTGCGAACACACAGCCAGAACACAGCCGACGCTCTCTGATATCGTGGTTACTCTGGTGGAAATGGGTGAGTAGTTGATGGTCTCACTAAATCCAGCTGCCTGCGTTGGTAGGAAAATCTGTCCCTGACATTTCTGGTGTTTGTGTGACGCCTACTGTTCTGATTTTCTTTCTCATGTAATTTGGAGCCCTTGGAAGAATTCTGGAGAAGTGTAAGAGAAGGTATTTTTGACAGGATAAACTCCTGGTGTGATTCCATTTCCTCTGTTGTATTTCAGGGTTCAATGTTGAAACACTCCCTGCGTATGCCAAGCGCTCCCAGAGGATGGTCATCACTGCCCGTATGTGAGAAATTCTTTAGATTCTTATGCAGGAAATGTATGTAATGGCTGTATAATGGGTGGAGGAAGGTCCCCTCTGCTTCATCTTCCTCATTGCACATGAGAGTCCTCCAGATAGTTTTGTTCTTCCCGTATAGGAGAGATGGGTCAAGTAATCCTTGCTCCCTTTTGGCAGCACTTATGCCCAACCTTTGGCAGAACAAAGCTGGCTGATTTGTGTGTGCATTTTTTTCTAACTGTAGCTCCTGTGACAAACCAGCCCGTGACTCCCAAAGCCCTGACAGCCGGACAGAACAAGCCGCATCCACCTCACATTCCTGGTCATTTCCCGGAGTTTCCGGATCCTCACACCTACATCAAGACCCCAGTGAGTGAAAAGAGACTTCTGTGCTGTTTGGGGTCTATCTGAAGTCAGTGACACCAGGAGTGTCAATGTTTTTACTGTAGCACTGATATAATTTATCCAAAACAGTATTTCTCTTGGCTGAAGATGTTGCTTGTTTTGTGCGGGTTGTCCTTGCTGTAGATTTCTGTAGCTCCCTGAAAATCTGTGTGTGTTTCAAGTCAATGCTCGCCAGTAGCATCTGCATCCTCGTAGCGTTTGGAACTCCAGCTGTCAGCTGTGCATCCACTAATGGTGGTTTTGTTTTCCTCCCTGCTCCAGACGTACCGGGAGCCAGTATCTGATTATCAAGTCCTACGGGAAAAGGCAGCATCTCAACGGCGCGATGTGGAAAGAGCTCTCACTCGGTTCATGGCTAAGACAGGAGAAACACAGAGTCTCTTCAAAGATGACGTTAGCACGTTCCCACGTGAGTTATCTGGGACGCTTTGTGCTGTAAATGGCAGCTGTCTGACTGAATAGACACTCCACAGACTGACCACATTGTGTTTGACCTTCTGAGGCACTGGAAGGCTGGAAAATGAGGGACTTTCTATTTAAAATGGGGATGAAAACCAAAGGGTCACTTTCTTCTGCTGGTGGAGAAGGCCTTGGCTGACAGGTGCTGAATTCAGATCTCATCCCAATCCTGTCTCTGACCCTCTGTAACTTTTAAACAAGTGATTTCTTGTCTCTAACATTTTTGTGGTGGGTGGTGGAGATTTTCCTATTTCTCTGCAAAGCAGTGATGAGAATTCCCACCTTCCCAAGGCTCGCTGGCAGCACAGGTGTCAGTGTTATCTTAAGGGGGACTAAGGGATGCTTCAGCCTGTCAGTTAATTGAACTTCTATGGAGGTCAGGAAGGACATTTAGTGTTAATATAATGCTGTGTGCTTGGCTGGAAACATAATGAGACTTCAGCAAATAGGAAATCAGAGACTGCTGTCTTGTAGGGACAGCGTATTTCATTCCTGATCCCTGGGAGCAGGAGGAAAAGAGTGTTTGTATTTAAAACCAGAACCAGTAAAAGCATTTGGTCTCTAAGTCACTGGTTGGCTTTGTGCTTTGTGATCTCTGAGTTGAGGAGCCTTGTCCCAGCGTGCTGACCGTGTCTCTGTCCCTCCCCGCAGTGATTGCCGCCCGGCCTTTCACCGTGCCCTACCTGACAGCTCTGCTCCCCTCTGAGCTGGAAATGCAGCAAATGGAAGAAACTGATTCGTCTGAGCAGGACGACCAGACAGACACTGAGAACCTGCCCCTGCACATGAGCACGGTACGCCCAGCCCGAGAGATCAAGGTCTCTTGGGCCTGACATTCTGAAACTTCTGAAACCTGGTTCTTTGCCCATCTTCCTCGCAGCTGGTCGGAGTGGGTGGAAAATGGCAGAGGGGGTTGTGTTCTACCAGGTGTAAATGACTGAACATTGTTACGGTTCTTTCACTTTCTGCAGCAAAATGAGGTTGGATCATGAGCTTTTAGTACAACTTTCATTTCCTGTTAGGGGAGAGAGGATTTTCCTGGGATGCACTGTTCTCAAAGGGAATCTTGTGTTAGGAATCGGGAGTCCTCACCTTTAATGCAGCTCCTCATGTGCTGCTGTTTATCTTGGCCGTTTATCTGTTTTGCCCACTGGTTGTGTGGTTTGAACTTCTAAGCCTTGTTTAGCCTAACTTTGGTTCTTTATGTTGGTGTTTTTTTTATGTGGCAGGATGATTCAGGACCTGAAAAGGAGAACACCTCAGTGTTACAGCAGAACACGTCCCTGTCAGGCAGTCGGAACGGGGAGGAAAACGTGATAGACAATCCCTACCTCCGGCCGGTGAAAAAGCCCAAGATCCGCAGGAAGAAGTGAGGTGCGGGCAGCTGGCTGTGCAGAGGGAGAGAAAACGGGGGGTTCACCTCCGCTGCTGGGGCTGAGGGCACCGGGCGAGACAGGAGAGGCAATCCCGCTGGAGCAGAGGCAGAGGAATGATCTCTCTGCGTGGGGAACCACACTCCCCTTCTGCTTTGTAACGCTCCCTCTTTCCCCTCTGCTCTGCTGCTGACTCTCAACAGTCAATAGTCAATTGGCTCAAAAGCGTCGAAGGCCACCGGGTTGCAGATGGGAATTGTCTCGTTCACGTTGGTTTGTTCTCGCTGGCGGCAGGATTTGCTCTCTGAAGAGATGGGGGACACAAAGGTTCTTGCTGCTCGGTGCTTCCCAGCAGGCTCTGCAGAACACAAAGGCATCATTCGTTTGTGGCTGGCTGGAAACGCAGCTTCTGCAATCAACCTTGCCTCAGAATCTAAGGAGCGTGTATTAACTGAGACAGAAAAACCCCAGAGAGGTTTCTTTCTTTGGATTCTTGGCAGGTAAAAGCAAACAGACTTTTCTTTTATAAACTAAAAGTGTCTGATGTGTTGGTGGGAGAGTGAAGTGTAAATACAGAGCTAAGATGGCATTTTATTCTCACTTTTCTGACTGCAGCTGCACTTCTAACTTAAAAGCGCTAAGTGTGGTGTTTACCCTGTTCTGCTTGGAGATAATTTTTTAGCAGTATGAATGGCAAGATTTAACTGCTGCTTCAGGCTGTTTTTCAGTTCTATTGTTAGTTTCAACACAGCACAACTCCTTTGGGAGTTCACGCCTTTGCCAGCTGTTTGGGAAGATGCTGTGCTGAAAAACTTGGAATATGGAATAAAACTCTTATTGATTGCAGTCTGCAAGGCCATGCTATCGATTGCACCTTTTTATTTTGTCCATTCTCAAATATGGGCTTTTATCAACAGAAGTTGCTCTTTTTCCCCCCGCTCTTTATTTCCCCAGAGCAGACTTTATTTCAGCAGTGAAAATTACTGGTGATGGGAGTATTGTAATTGTTGGCTGGTTTTGGAGAACTTTGCTTTAATTTTCATTCAACCTTTGCTTAGGCAAAATATGGGTTAAATTTCTTTGACAAAAGACTCCTGGATGATCTCTGGATGAAAATGTGGTGCTGGGAAGGCAGCAGAGGCTGCCGGGCAGGGCATGGTGCAACAAGTCCTGCAGACCCTGGGAGATCAGAGTTACGTGTGCCCGTGTTCACCCCTGTTTAGTCAGAGCATCCTCCCAGGCCGGGGAGGGAAGGTAAAAAGGAGCAATTGTTTCTGTGAGAGTGGAGATTGTTGCTGCCAAACAGTTTGAAATGACATCTCTAGTTAAAAAAGTCCTGCACGTGCCATTGTCACTTCTCTGGTGCCTTGGTTGTACAGAATAACGGATGTACAGAGACGTTGTGTATGTATGTAAATGTAAAAGTTTATATCTTTTTTTTACTTGGATTAAACGTTGTTCATAATGAGAAAATCCCTCACTAGGTAGGGGAAAAATGTAGAATGAAAATAGCCATTTCTATGTTCATAATAAAAGAAATTTTATCTCCTATGAGCAAAACTGGCTGAGTCCTTAAAGTTTCAGGAGTAGAAAAACACCTGAGTTTGTTTTCAGTGGGGTCTACAAACAGGAGGAGGTCTTGTCCTTCCCTCTGCATCTCCTCCTTTCTGCACAGCAACACTTGATAGCTGAGAAAGTTGGGAATTTTCCAATGAGACCTTTGGTTTATTAGAAACATGTTCAGTGAGGACAAAGTGCCTTTTGAAATACCATCAGTTTTGTAAAAGCTTTCGCAGAAGGTTTCTCCAATCACAGGTGGAACATGTGGTTGAGAACTGCAGGATCATAGGTACTGCTTGCTTTCTTTTACATCTTCTCTTACATGTGTATTTTTCTCCTGATTAGAAAACCAAGACAGATGGAGGTGAATTATGCAGTATCAGCCATGAATACAAAGGTGGAGCCTTAAACAGCCGTAAAGCCCAGGTCTTAGGAGAGTACAGCTTCCAGTGAGTCATACCCCCTCCTTCCAAAGATTTCACCAAAAGCAGCAACTGTGGATCGGCAAGTACATCCCTTTTAGACAGCTGCAACTACAACGCAGCATCTCGTGGGTGGGAGGGAAGGGGCCAGTGTGCCTAGAAAAGGCAGGTCACGAGCAGCTGTCGTCGTGTGTATGTGAGAGCACTTGGAGACCAAAAGTGGGGAATTAGAATAATGCATTTTGGCTTTAGAGCTGAAATTGGGCTGTAGGTGAAATTTGCTGCGGAAACAGCTAAACAGAGCC
Organism: Pampusana beccarii; assembly: GCA_013399365.1. Taxonomy (NCBI): domain Eukaryota; kingdom Metazoa; phylum Chordata; class Aves; order Columbiformes; family Columbidae; genus Pampusana; species Pampusana beccarii. Next base: position 117,131 of record VWYH01005944.1, read on the forward strand.
AGAAAATTTGAAAGCCTGTGTTGTGACTGGTAGTTGTACCGAGGTTGAATGTTGCCTGCTCTTAGTTTCCTCTGAGATTGAATCAAGCTTGTGATTGGACAGATTGAGTCTGTGTGTGAAGAATTTGTAAGCATTTATAGAAATCCCCAGAGTCTGAGTTGTACATTACAGAAACGACTAATGACGGATACCAGCACCTTTCTGTTTCAGACTAGAGTTATTTTTGTGGCCAGATTCTTAATTAGCAGCACGTTTGCTTGCTCCTTGCTCGAGAATATCTTCCTCATGTCAGGAGGGAAAAAGCTCGTAATGCAAATGTAGGTTTTGCAGGCCCTGTGCTCCAACCTGTCCCGGCATGGCCGCGTTCCCGGGGTGTTTGCTGTGTGCTGCTCTAATATGGGTGCTGGCTGGGCACAAACCCATTATACTCTCTCTGAACACACCTGAGGGCAGCGTGTACACCGCTGTGTTTCTCAGCTCTGCTCGGGCTGAGGGTGAAGCCCTGGGCCCAGCCTGGAGTGCGCTGGAGATGGGGTGGTGGTGGTGAGGAGGCTGGGAAGGCTGGTGGTGGCTGAGGAGAAGATGGTGGGTTTGCTCCCAGTGCTGAGGAGACAGGGCAGCAGCCCCACCTTCTATCTGTGTTAATTTGACTCCTCGTTGCTGTCAGTAAGGGTTGGATTTGGGGTGAAAAAGCCCCCAGCAGGGAAGGAGATAGTGATGTGTTCCCATGGCAACCCAGAGAACACAGTGGCCAGGCCCAAGGGGCTGAGGGAACCGGGCTCAGGGGTGCTGTGTGTGGGACCCAGCAGCACCCAAACACCCACAGGGGCAGCAGACACCTGGCACGATACCAGGGAAGCACAAACAGTGGCAAGAAATGCCTCTTCGTGCGATGGTTTTATTTGGAGAGGCTGAGCGGTGCAGGTGACTCCAGGGCTGGCCGGAGGGGCCAGGCGGCCCCGGCTCCTCAGCTGAAGTACAGGCTCAGGTAGGCCGCTCGGTCCCGCTCTCTCCTCCATTCTCTGTCTAAGCTCAGCTAAAAGACAACTATCTGTTAGATATTAGCAGTGCAAATGGCTTCGGGAACGCGCAGAAAGAGATGAGGCGTCGTCAAGAACCTTAACCTATGTTTTAAATTGGAAAGGTTTTCTTTTCAGCAGAGCTATTTCCTATTAGAAAGTTTTCCTGAAGGACTGTAACTGGTTTTGTAAACTGACATTTTTTTGATAGAAAATCACTTGATATCTTGTACCCAGCAGGCTGGTAAGGAAAGGATGACAGAACATAGCACAAATACATTGAAGTAATCACACGATTTCGTTTGTCAGAAGCACTGAGCCGAGAATAACACCCGTTTACCCCTGTCCTTACCTTCTGTACCTCCGTTTTTAGCATCCTCTTTGCTGGCATTGGCACTAAAGACCAGTCTGGAGACCCAAACTTCATTGGCCAAGTGAGTTTTTTGTGTAGTTGCTTGTCTGCTTCGTAAGTGCCAGGTCTAAAGAAAACAGGCACAAAATATCTAATTTCTGGAGCTGGTGTATGATGTTTGTTATACTGGAATTTACCAGCCCTACCTTGATCCATGGGAGAGAAGCAGCTTGTGGTATTCTAGTCATCATGCTAAGTTAAAGACTAAAGCAGAGGAGCTTTTTGAAGATTAAAAAAACATTACCAGGAACTCAGTTACCTACATCCCATTTGTATCTTAGTATTTCTCCCTGCCAGTACTCCTGCTTATTATGAAAAGTGTAAGAAAATGAGTTACATTACCCAGGGATAAGTTCTTTATCTGAAGGCTTGTCTGGAAATCGCGGTGTCTTAGCAGAAAATGGAGCATAGGCAGGCTGGCACTTTTTCTTCCAGAATGGCTGGTACGTTGCTGGGCCGGGACTCACAGGCTGCAAAAGATAACATTTCTGCATGGAAAATTTTCTTCTGCAGACCGTTCCTACATGCTCTGGTCAGCAGCCAGCGGGGCATGGCAGACCTGCTGCTCAATACGGGCTTGGGCTACTCTGGTAGCGTAAAAAAATCAATTATGCACTCCCTGTTGCTTACCCAGTGTGTCCTATGTTGTCCCTCCTAATATGTTGTTGATCTAGAGAAATTAGGTCAGAAAACAGTGTTTGTTCAGGTAGTATATGTACGTTTACATGCGTGTGTATGTGATACAACGAAATGTGTATATACAAATGCGTGTGTTGATGTTGCCAGAGCTCATGTGATCGGTCTCTACACTCAACACCTCCCACTAGGCTCGTGTGAGGAGATCTATAGCTACCCTACAGATGAAGCTGGAGGTGGGAACAGCCTACAAATCCTTGCGAAGCTGCAGCTCTGCCGCTGTGAGGTGTGCTTTCCTACCTGGGGCTGCGGCAGGAAGCGCTGGGCTGTTCTCGCTCCGATCACGTAGCCTTTGTTGCTCAGTGGTCTGTTTTCCAAAGAGTATCTGAGGCTGCTTTTCTGCGATTCGAAAGCAGAAGTGTCTCACTGACATTTTTAAGACATCATTTGCATCAGGGGAAGGGCAGAAGTACATGAGCAGCAGGTGTAACTCTTATTAATTCCTCTGATTTCTCAGTGATGTAGAGCACTAGGGCAGCTGGAGCTTTGAGGACTGGTACTTTCGGAAGGGGAGGGGAGTTTATTTTTCTATGTATATCTGGAGACCTTGTACAACGGGTTTGCAGGTGTGGGGGATGCCGTGTCTGGCTGGCCGTGGTCCTATTGCTCCTGTACCGCGTGTCTTGTGTGAAGGGAAAGCTCTGAGCACAAAACGTGAAGGATTTACCTCTTGGCTGAGGTAGCAGCCTGGCCCCAGCGAAGGGTTTCCCCCGCTGCCTATCAGCTGGATCCCCAGCCTGTCCGAGGCTTGGTGGACAGGGAAAATTTTCCGTTCTTGGCATGACCCAAACGAGATCCGGTTTTGTGCATCTGTGAGACCGGGAGAGGGAAATTCCACCAGGTGTGATAAACCCACGCAGAGGTGACCACTTGCTGCTTTTTTTACCATCCCGAGTGTCTGCTGCTCTCTGCCTGAGGCCAGCCACCCCCTTATCTCCCAGACCGGAATTTCCCTGAGCCTGGATATTCGTGAGGGGCTTCCCCTCTGGCTGGCTGCTCCCTCCTGCCACAGAAGCTCCTTTTCCCCGGTCTGGGCACAGGGCAGCCCGGCAGCCGGGCTGTGGGGAAGGCTGCCGGGCAGCCCGACGCCAGCGGGAGCTGCGTGAAAGGAAAGCCCTGGAGCCCACGGCCACGCACGTCGCCGCGCTCACCGCTGGGCTCCCAGGCCATGCTGCCCTGCCACGTGTCACTGTGCGTGTTCCCCCGTTGCTATAGACGCGGAGCAGCGGGTGCTGGAGGGAACGCTGGTGATGGCGGCACCTCGAGGGTGCGGGGAAGAGAGGAGGATGAGTGAAGCCCCTGTGGATCATGCTGTGCTGGGTCCTCCTCTGAGGAGCTGCTGTTTTCGCCTCCTGAGTCAGTAGAGAGAGGTCTCTGGGGGAGCAAGTTACAGGTGGTGCTGTCAGGACCCCTCTCTGTGAGCTCCCTTGTGGCACAGCCTGCTCTGCCCGTTGTCTGGTGTCTTTTTTCTGTGTCTCGCTGCCATGGTGCGGCTGAAGAAACCCCTGGAAAACGCTATATTGGAATTAAGTCCAGCTTGTGGATTCAGGCCCTTCCCTGAGCGCAAGTGTAAGTGCCATGAGAGAATGAGGGAGCATCAGATATTAAGAGTGAGATGAGCTGAAACAGTGAGGATTGTTGCTTTTGCAGCACACTTTATTTAATAAATCTTATTCCATGTAATTAGATCAGAGGGGTCTGTTTGCTGTAGTAGGATGGGTATCTTCATGGCCAGCTGCAGCAGGAGCAGCTGGTATCAAACACGAGACCGTCCCAGCAGCTCTGCACCAAGCTTTCAACATTAACGCAGCTGTAGAAGTTGCTCCTGATGGTTGGATTTGCATAGATGCTGTTTTAACTAAGGAGAGCATCTTCCTCTGGCTTTACAAGGCTCTTGTAGTTAGTGGCTGGGTGCTATCAGCAATTAAAATATCCAACAGTAGGTGTCAATGTTGCTTGCTCTTCCCAGCCCTGTCGATGCAGTGAGTGCTGCTATCAAGAGCTTTGGTGATGTTGCTGGTCTCTCAGTGGCTTAACGGCTTTTAATGGCTGAACTGTACTTGGGGGCTGCTGAGCTGCTTGGAAAATTGTCCCCCTCTCTTCAGGAGCCTGACTGAGAATTAAGAAAATATGGCTGCAGAGCCAGTGACCACACATGTGAGTATCTGGCTCCACATCCAGCTGGATATGTGTACACCTAAGTTACTGCCACTATAACCCGATGCCTGGAAATGGAGTCCTGAAAAAGGATTTGTGCTACCTCCAAGTCACGTAACGCTCGGACGTGTCCTTCACCGTGCAGCACGCAGAGCTGCTGGTGGCTGGTGTAATAATATCTGCGCAAAGAGGAGACAGCTGGAGCCTGTGGGTCTGGTGTCTGCTCCGCTGCCCGACTGAGAGCTTGGAGAGTGAGTGGGGAGCTGTCCTGCTCCAAATCCCTGTTGTTCTTCTGAACAGGTTGGTTGGTGTAGCTGAAAGGCTCATGTTGCTGCTGCCAGGAGAACCGTCCCGTGGGCAGCCCAGGCTGCAGAGCCGGCACCGCGACCTGCAGTGTGACGTGCTCTGTCCAGGAGCACGGGACGTGCAGGAAACGTCTGCCATCTGTTCCTGCTCAGACTCACAGCAAGAAATTAGGAGCTTTAAAGCTCCTCAGATTTCCTCCTCCAGAAGATAATCACATCTTGGAGGTCTTGGGCTGGGACTTGGCGCAGACGGGCGTTCAGGGCACTTTGCCTGTACAGGACAGCCAGGGGAGATTCAGATCTTTCTGATTCTTACGACACCAGTGCATTTGTTTAAAGGTCTCTGGTTTAAAGCCTGTTTTCCCCAGTACTAACTCCTTGTTACAAAGGCTGGGTCTGTTCTGCTTCACACCATCTTCCTCTGCCATTTGATTTCCCTTCCCTCCACAGCTCATTGAGTGGAACTAAAGAACTGCTGATTTTCAGATACCAACCATTCCCTGCCTCCCGGGGGAAATTCTTGCCTTCTGCATGTATATTCCCAGAAATATCATCTGTGACTCACTCTGATTACGAAATGCTGCAGCCATTTCCCTGGCTGCTTCTACAGAGTGTCATCGTTTATTCACCTTCTGTCCCCAGGTATATTTTATAAGGATTTAGTAGAGTTCTTTTCATGAGGAATTTGATGCAGTACTGCAATCACCCATTGCATATTCTTCCCTTACAGCATATCTTTCATCTTTCCTTATTCTCTGTTGGCACTAAACTGCTATAATTAGATGCTGTAAACAAATCTCAAGCTTCTCTGATGTTGTGAAACACTCAAACTTGATTTCTGGCCACCCTGTTCCTCAAATAAACCTTGACTCTGCGCTGCAGGCATCTTACGAATATTCCCTGGTGATCAGGACTGAGGCAGCCCAGTGAAAACGGTGCTCTTGGTGCCGAGGAATGGGCTGCAGATCCCTCCACCTACCCTTGTGTCCAAGTGTCAGTCCCAAGAATGATTTCCTGGTCTGCTGGCAGGTGAGAACAGGCCTTCGGGAGGGGGCACATGTGCATAGGATACAGATTCACAAACTGCTGCCTTGCACGTAAACATCTGTGCCCAAGTGCAGGTGTGTGCAGGTGGGCAAAACGTACTGCAAAAAGGCTGTATATGCATGAACGAACATGCATGGGGTGCCATTTCAGCTAAGGAAATATCGTGTGAAGAATGCTTTGTTTCAGCTGCTCTGGATTTTTCTTTCTCTGTTTTTATGCACCTTTTGTCACGTGCACATTTTTATAGTCTGGTCTTTTAAAAATTTGATTTATTAAAGTATATAATCTTCAAAAACCCACTTAACATTGATAATGCATATTAGAATCTAAACTATTATAATCTATTATTTAGAAAAATATCAGCAGCAGGCATGCAGATCTTGAACTTCTTCCAGTGAGGATCCCAAGCTGCAGGTTCGATCAGGCTGCTCCCTGCAACGTGACCGGTTTTCCCCATCCATCGCACCCCGACAATCCCCATTATCTGTGAGGCAGGAACCGGCTGCCCTGGATTGCAGCTGAGAGCGCTGGGTGCTAATCCATCCCGCAGCGCTGCGGCCGAGCCGGGCACTGCCGTGCGCCCATTGTCCTGCATCTGCGTCCCGCGTCCACGAGGGCCAGTTGTCAGCGATAACTTAGAGCAGGGCTATGGGAACTTCGTTTGGGCTTGTCCTTTTTCCTCGGAACCCTTCAAAGGAGGCTCTGCCCCTACAACAGCATCCCAGCTCCTCTAATTACTGACTAAGCTCCTTTTCTGGTTAGCTGACATCTGCCCATTGCCAATTAATCCTTGTTCACAAGCTCAGTAACCTGAGCCATCTGTGTAGGTAAGAGAGATAAGCTTCCCATTAAACATTTACAGGATATAACGAGAGAGTATTGAAGCAACTGTTGCTGAGACAACCCAGGCGAGTGCGCGCAGGGAGGAGCTGACCCTGCGCCTCCGACTGCCTCGCTGCCTTCGAACCAGAAAAATACAGGGGTCTAAAAATGTACGTGGACCGTCACACACCCCCAAAAGGGTACGCGGTCCTCTCGCTTACGTCCGTGAACGTTCTCGTTAGCATGGTAAAGGTTTTTAAAATAATTCAATAGCATTTGGGGCCCTAGAAGTTCTAGCAACCAAATAGCCTTTAAATAAAACATTCACCGCTGCAGCAGCGGCTCGAGATGCCCTTTAACCTCAAACACTTAAAATAGCTCAGGAGTCAGTGTGACCCCCCCGTTCAGCTTTCCTGAAACGTGCCCTGAAGTCTTGGCAGAGACATTATCTGTGTCCCCAAGCTTCATCAGTTACTGTCCTTGTTTTTAAGAGCAGTTTTGTTTCAAAGTCTTGCTGGAGTAGGGTTTTATCTCGCAGAGCATCTCGTTGTTTTTCCCATTCAAGGTTTCCATCTCGGGGCCGGCACAGAGAACAAGATCCTTTGCCACTATATCCCACTCCCTTAACAGCAATCAGTGCCAACAGAGGGGTGAAGTCTTGCCTAAAAACCTTTATGAGCAGCAAGGGTGCACACAGGGTGTACCAGCGAGGACGTGCACATCGTGGTCTTGAGCCTGGGTCCAACTGGCCGCAGGGGAACCTCCGTGCTGGCTGCCGAGTTGCTGCTTGTATAAAGTTCGTTTAGAGCACAGAGCGAGCTGCAGCTTCTCCTCCTTCCCCTGCTCAGCCGTATCTAAAGCCAGACCAAATTTCACAAGCCCCAGCCTCTGCTGGCTGGTGTCACTCCAAGCAGGCTCATCAAATAATTCTGAATATTGCCGACATGAGATAAAACCCAGGTAGGCTGAGGACTGTGGCTACATGGAAAGCAGTAAAAGTGAAGTTCATCAAAGAAACTCCCAGTGACTCACTGGACTCAGGGCCCCGCTGCGGGGACGGGAGCACCGGGGTTCTGCGCAGCGTTGCGTGGGAGCGGGGAAGTCGGAGGAGGGCGTTGTCCTGGGTTCATCTTGTGTTCGCATCTCTGGGCGTGGGGAGGGACTTTCCTGGGTCTGGCCTGGGGCAGAGGGAGCCTGGAGGGGCTGCCGGGGGGCTGGGGTGAAGGGGGCAGCGGAACAGAAGCATCTGGGTGACAGTCTCTTGCAACAGCAATCATTGCTCCTCATTGATCAGACACGGCGAGGGGGGTGTGGGGGGGTCTCACTTCAGTTTCCTGACTATTTTACCCATGGGGAGATGAATTCACCCTGTCCCACCCGTGGCTGGGACAGAGCCACCCCCGCGTGGACCCGTGCCGCTCTCTGTGCCTCTCTGCCTTCCCCGGATCCTTCCAAACGTCCCCATATGCGCCTCTCACCAGCTGCCCCTTGTTGCCGTGCCAGTCTCTATACGAACTTTAAAATCCACCGGTGCCCACTGCAGCACCACAGCTCCCGGCGCTGCCGGGCAGGCCGCGGGGCCTGGCTGCCGGTGTTTGCTCCCGAGGCACGCAGCAGGCCGCTTGCCTTGTTTGGAAGCGCGGCTCTGCCCCGCGGCACGCTGCTCTGCCCGCGCCGGCTTCAGCCGCGTGGCGCGGCCCTCTCCTGCGTCACATGTTTTTAAGAAGCTCTCGCCAGCTTCCTGCTGAGGAGCCGGTGCTGCTGACGTCTGCGGAGCCGGCCACGTCAGGCACGGCCGCCACGGGAAGCGCCATCCTTTTTTGGGTGCAGCCGCCAGCAGAGTCCATTGGCCCGAGCGGAGCAGAGGGCCGAGATCCGGGAACAGCTGGGCTCTGTCAGTAATTTAGCACTAAGAGCTTAAACAATACCCAGGATAAACACACTCCAGGACTGGCAGACCTCCCTCTTTTTTCTTAGCTCAGCACAATATTTTCCTTTCTCTTTTAAAAATGTTATTTCACTGCTGATAATTAATTTGAGTGGAGTGCTCTTCCAGAGTTATATTTAGATTTTCTTCTCCGACGGCGCTTCCCCACTCCAGCTTCCCTAGTGCAGCTGTATTACCCTGCTTTTTGAAATTGAAATGATTGTTCGCCTTCCATGAAACTTAGCAGTGTCGTGTCCCGAGGCAGCACCTGAACTGGGGCACTTCTGGGGGTTCAGAAAGTCTGTGTTTGTGGAGAAGAAGAACTGGGGTAGCCAGGCAGAACCACCCCTACCTGCAGCTTCAGTCTGGGCGCTTTCGGGTGCCTGGGAATGGGGGACAAACCAGCCCTGGAGCAGAGCACGCTTAAAGTGACGTGCTATTCAAAGTGGGTTACATGTACGTGCACACATTTGGAAATCTGGACAGTTTACAACGAGCCTTTAAGACAGGCTTAAGTCAAATCCCCACCTGACTGCACCTCAGCTGCTGGGAGAAGCCCGAGCGAGACGCAGAATCGTCGCAGGGCCCCTTTCCCAGCACTCGGGTCCTGCCCGCCCGGCCAGGCTGGGCCGTTCTGGCCTCCCCGCAGCTCCGCACGGCTGGGTGCTGCAGCTCCGCCTGTCATGTGGGTGGCTGTGAGATAAGCCAGCTCTGCTCTGCGCCTACGTGGCGCAGTTTAAAATAGACAACAAAAGCAGGCTACCAAGGTGACAGAGCTGTGAGGAGGAGATAGTTAATCTGAGAACAGCTTTCGAGCCTTGCATAAACAGCCCCAAACGAAGCACAATTACAGTGCTGGCGCTGTGGGATACGCTGCTCAGCCGGAAAGTCCCTTTTCCCGTCCCGGGGCCTCCAGCGCTCCCCGCTCTGCGGGGGTTGCGGTACCTGGGGTCACACCAGCTCCCCAACCCGATGGGAGCTGCGCTGCAAACCTGCCCAGCGGGGCCACAGGGCGGACGTGCAGCGGGGACACCACGAATACTCCTGTTTTTCTCGTGTTGGCCAAGACGTGGTCAGAATCTTTTCTATCCCACGTGCAATGCCTTTCTTTGCATAGTTAGAGCTGCATAAAGTGTAATTAGGCAGCCCCATATAATTAAGATAATTATGTAAGGTAAGCACACCATAGAGTAATTGTGGCCAATTTTTTGCATACCCAGGGGCACTTAGAGGGCCCAAGGTGGCCCTTCGGATGATTGACCCGCTCACATGTCTCTAAAGCAGTCATCTGAGGTGTGTCTGAGGTGGCAGCTTTGAAGTGGACATTATTGTTCAGCTCCTGCTGAGAAACAGCTGGCTGCAGAAGAAGTGCTCTGGTTTTCAGTCCCTCTTGCAGAGAAGGAGTTTCATATCATGTTTCTGTTCTGAAGCAGATTGGAACCGAGACTGTGGCTGTGGGTGACCGGGCTGCGATGTGACCGGCCGGCAGAAGGGCTCGGCCTGCAGGGCTGCCCTGCACACCGGAGCGAGGGCGGCTCTGGGCAGGGCTCGCTTGCTTTTGGATGAGAAATTCCAGCCCGGCTCTGAGAAATCTTCCCAACAAAATGGTGCTGACGTGAAAAAACTTCCTTGAAGTGTTCTGTTTGTAGTGGAAGGATAGGTTGGTTGTCTGCAAATAGCATGAGGTTCCTGCTTAGATCTTGTTTGTTTGAGACAAAAGGCAGCTCTGTGCTTCTGCCCTTTTACTGGGTTCCCGAAAGTCGTTTTATCCCTTCCCTGCCTGAGAACTGACCTCTCCTCAAGCAGCAAAATGCCTGAGGCAAGCCATAATCCTAACCTGCATCCCAGCTCTACATCTGGAGTCACTCCATCCTCATCCAGAGAAATATGAGCCAGTATCTGGCTACGGTAACCGAACGTCAGCACCACCCCTGATGCAGAAGGCAGAGCCATCCGAGCACTAGGAAGGACAGTGTTAAGATCCAGAGTCTGTAGGAAGTGGTAGGTTGGAAAAAATCGTGTCATTGCCCACCCCCATGAGCCAGGGAGAGCCCTTCTTGCTCTTGAGGAGGGGGTGTCACGAGCACAAGGGACCTTGTCTGGAACTCAGCAGAGCTGCCCACAGGGCACCTGGTTGCTCTTTGGGTGGACCGGATCCTCATCTCGCTTGCCAGCAGCACACACCTGTACATCTGAGATGTTTTCTAATGCATGTGTTCCGATCTGCACAGTTTTCCTCTTAGCAACAATCTTTTTTTTTTTTAAATTAAAAGCTCACCCCTTGCAGGAGGGAAATAAAAGTTTCAAACATGAGGAGACTTGTGATGAGATCTCAAGCACTGGCAACTTGGAGCTGGAATTTCTGATGGTGGAACAGTGCAGATTGAGTACAATGCGGCCTTGCTAGAAAGAGGGAAAGCGGCCATTTATGGCAGACAAATGTGTACAATTGCCAAGCAAGGGCCCTCCTGGGCTCTGGAGCAGGCAGGGTGAAGGCTCTGAGTTATTATTAGCTGCTTTGCATGGTGAAAGGGGCCTTCCGTTGCCTGGGCTCTGCAAAAGCTGCTTCTCTCAGGAGTGCTCTTGAGAACGAGGGAGCGAAGGCAGGAATTCGAGACCCTTTTAAGGTCTGTTTACTCCTCCAGGCTCCGCAGGTTTCAAGGGCATGTATATGAGGCAGATCCGAAATGGTGATGATGGGGAGAGCTGCGGGCGCAGGAGGAGCGGGGAGCCCTGGAGCCCTGTCAGCGGGATGATGTTCACAGGGGATGTTCTCCTGCTCCACGGGGCCGTTTCCCACTGAGTGTCCATGATCCGGGTTCAGTGCAGCCCCTCTGAGGGGACTGTAAGGAAACAGTGCTGGGCCTTGTGTTTTCGTATGGCTTGTTGCTACAGGGAGACTGGAAGGTGGTTTTCTCCTCCCCTCTTCCGCAGTGTTTTCTGTGGCTCTCATCATCTTTCTAGCAGGGGGTGCCTCAGAGCTACATTTCCAGGTCCTTCCACTCATCAGAAATGCACCTTTTCAGGTTCAGAAGTCCCCATGTGCATTTATAATGGGCAGTGAGCCTCCATGTGCATCAGGAAACTGAGGCACGTACTGGGAAAAAATGAGCTGCTTTTGCAAATCCGGAGCAGGCGGGTGCCAGCAGCGGAATCAGCCCCACCGTGTCTGACACCGCGGGCTGGGCTCAGCTGGTACCGGGGCTGCTGGGGACGCTGCCAACAAACAATGTGTGAGTTTTGGGGGGACATCTCGGGTCAGTCCACCGCAAACCGCTGGCCTGCCCCAGGCGTGCCATTCTGTTTTCCCGTGACTCAGTTTACCTTCTGGGAAACAGAGGAGAAGAAATAGCACCCTACTTTGCGGGCTGATGTCGGGGGACAGCTGTATTACAGACAGGTGAGTCTCACAGACCTTGGCACCCCGTGTGCAGGGGGGCGAGATGCTGAGCCCGCGGTGCTGGGTGCTGCTGGCTGTGCAGGGAAGCAGCGGGACGTGTCCTGCTCTAACAGAGGGACTCCCATCCCTGCCTGGCACCCCTGTCTGTGTCCCTGGCCGGTGCTGCTGTCCCGGCTGCTTTCCCAGCTGTGCGGAAGGTTTCCCGACAGAGCCCCGTGCCTAATTCACTCAGCACGGCCTCAGCCAGGGCTGGGTACGGGAAGGGGAAAGTGGGTTATTGTTGTCCTTGTTTTTCCAAACCTCCTTTTGTTTTCTAAGGAAAGTGGCTGCAAAGCCCTGCTGCCAAAGCCTCTCTCGAGTGTCCTGCTCCAAGGGTAGGTCTCCTTGGGGTGGAATGATGCCAGCAAGTGAACCGCACATTGTTTCTTTTACAACCACGTAGCTGTTCCCCTTGTGGCACAGCTCAGCCCAGTCTCCATCCTCCCACACGCCGTGGCTATCGCAGATCCTCAGTGTTTGCCACCGTATTTGTTTCTTGTCACCTGCTCCAATGCCAGAGGTGCTGAGATCCCAGACAGCTTCGCTGACCTCCCTGTGGGACACGGGGACATAGCTGGCTGGGGTGGGGGTGGGACCGGCCCTGCCATTACTGGGGCAGGGCTGGGGTCTAACTGGGCTCCCAAAAGCATTAATTAGAGTGTGAGCTGGTGATGAGCGTGTGGAGGACGGTCACTCAGAGGAGTTCTCGGGAACGCTGCTCATCGGGGTGGGCTGAAGCCACCTGGGCCGGGGTGGCTGGTCCCTCAGCATCGTCTGTGCTCTAGCACAGTCCTTGGGGCCATGTCTGGAACCATCACATCCTTGGGAGACCCCAGGGCAGCCTCCTGGAGACTGCTTCCAGGATATTGAAGTTATGCTTAGCTTAAGCGGGTTTAAATGTGCCTGCTTCATTCCCAGCCCAGCTTCTACATGAAGCTCCTGGGTTTTCGTAAAGCCGAGACCAAAGTCCCGAGCAGAAATTGAGCAATAGATCAAGGCCTTGGACAGGCACCAGGTCTGACCTGAAAATGGCTCAGGAATCCAGCCCTCACCTCAAACGTACACAGATAAAATCATGACTTGTAATTCCTCTAAAAATGAGTGGAAAGATGCCCCCAGAGACTCTGCTGGAGCTCTCGCTGTTGCTGAAATGCAGAAATATGAAGAGAGAGCTTATGTGCTGCTTCTGTGAGTAATAAATGTGGCTCTAACCTGAAATTTGGGATCCAAACCGAGGTGAACTCTGTATGCAATCCAAAGCCATGCCTAAACCCAGATTTTTGAGTAAATGACCCCTACTTTAATAACTAACCAACTCCCTCCCTGGGTGCACACACCCTGGCAGCGCAGGGCGAGTTCCAGATATCTGCTCAGCTCTGCCCTCCGTGACTTTCTTAAACAACAAAACTTTCTGTGGGATTTCTGCAACGCGCAGAGCGAAGAAACCCACGTCTGTTTCCTCTGCCGGAGCCTGCAAGGCAGCAAGCAACGGCGCGATGCCGATCCCAGCCCTGCCCGGGCTCTGGTGCTCAGCTGGCCTTTGGCGTTGGCTGCAGAGCATTTGTGGCGTGGTGCGGCAGAGCGCGCTGGTCGCAGTGAAATTGCGGATAGCGAGGAGGTTTGCAAAGCCTGGGAGGTGGGTGTGTGGGGTACACCCACCAAAACCCAATTAGCTGCCTTTGCCAGGGCGGGCGAGGAGTCCTGGGATCCTGGGAACAGCCTGGAGCAGCCCCGCACAGTCCACCTGCTGCCCAGGAGGGACCAACCTGCCTCTTGGGAAAGGGCACCACCCAGCTCTAAGCCCTCGCAGGGTGTTGCCCTGCTTTATCTGGGCCGTCGTCGTGCGCTAATTGATGTTTGCAGGGCTCGGGAGGTTTGCTGGGCTCTGGGAAGCACTGGGTTCTTTCATATTTGTGGGTGTAGCCTGAGAAGAACTCCAAGGACCTTCTCCCAGTGTCCCTTCTCTCCCACGCTGGAGCCCGGACCATCCACACGCTGCAGCTCTCGCTGGCTGTAGAAGTCCCCCCGTGGATTTGCGGTCTGGACATGTAGATTGGGCAGAGCTTTGCCTGTATAGCAGCTGTAGATTGTGTCTGACATAACCCGTGCTGTGAAGTGGAGCTGGGGACCAAGAAGGGGCTGGTGGGGAGAGAGAGGAGGAGCAGGCAGATCCGTATGGCCGATCCATCGCCTGGGATGGTGAGAGATCTGGAGTTCACCCCAACCAGGTCAGCTTGCCACAAACCAGAGCCGGCCAAAATCTGGAAGACCTAGAGCTACTTCTCTTCTCTTTTGTGAAGCAGCATCTGCTACGCTGGCTCTTTGAAGTCTCTGTGGGACTGGCTTGATCTCTTCAGCCTTGTGGGAAAACACAGAATTTCCCAGAAAGATCCCGTTTTCTGTTCAACACTGTATGTCCTGTAAAACCCTCAAGCAAAGAACAGTGTGGTGGTAGCTCAAGTCTCTGATGCCGCAACAGAAATTGCTTTAATCTGTAAGCGTCCCCTGCTCTTCTCCTCTAAAGTGTGGGTAAATCAACTGCTCTTCACAGGCTTTCAGAAAACACATTCAAGCCCCGCAGAGACCCCGGGCAGGGCCGAGATGCCGCGCGGCTCTGAGCAGGGTCACTCAATTCACTTACCAGCTGCTACAGCAACAGTGCCTTTGGTGCTCTCGCCTTTACTTTTTGCCTGTCATTGGGGTTGCTATGGTGCAGCAACACACGTTATCCTGCATTAATGCTCTGTAAGCAATAAACGCAGATTTCGGCGATGTGCTGCGTTGGCAGCTCGTCCGGCATTGCTCCCTGGCTGAGCTGGAGTTTGGCAGACGGGTCACATTCTCACCACCTAAAAAAACCCGGCCTGTGGTTTCAGCCAGAGGGTTGGTTGTTGGTTTTTTTTTTAACTTCTCATTTCTAAGAAAAGAAAAGTCCCTTTTTCGTAGCATGGCCGCACGTCAGTGAATTGTGAAACCCCCATATATAACCCTCCAGCCTCCCGTAGCAGGAATGGTGTGAGGTAGACCCAAGCTGGCTGGGGTGGAACGTCGGCCCCTCGCCCCGCGGCACCAGCAGCCCATGGGCAGGCCCGGCTCTGCCTCGGCTTTGTGGCTCCCAACGACACCCAGCACCTCTTGGGCTCAGTTTCCTGCCGTGCTGCTTGTCTGTCTGTCTGTGTCTCCCACATCAGACCGTAACTCCTCACCTTATGTGGTTGTTCGTGTGTGTCTTTGAGGTGCTGAGGAGGATTTGGCTCCGGTGTCCTGTGTTGTTGGTGGGTTTGCCACCATAGTGGTGGGTTTACCTGTTCCCAGTTGTGGGGAGGGAAATTATGTTTTAACCAGAGCCAGCATTTAGTCTGGGACTTTCCAGAGGGGCAAAGAGCAGAGCCCGGGTAGTCAGACACACCCCAGGGTGCCGCGATACGGGTGAATTACCGAGGGGCAATTTGCACACATCGGTGTCTCACGCGTGCTCTTGACCTTGTGCTGGAGGAAGATGTCACTGCCAGGGGCTGGCGAGGGGCAGGGGGGGAGGAACAGCACAGCGGGCTGTCCAGGGCCGTGTCTCACTGCAGCGCCACGCTCCCAGCGTCCCGCTGCTCCTTGCTCCACTGCCGAGATTGAGACAGGGCTCAGGGCTCTTTTTACCTCATTAACTACCGAGCCTGTTGCAGGCTTTGCAAGCTTCTCTGGACCTGAGTGTGCAAACACCTCCATCCCCACCTGCTCCGCGTCTCGCTCCGCTGGACCTTTTCTCTGGTCCCCTTTCTACCCTCTCGAGCTTTGTTCGACAGGAACAGAGGTAGGCGAAGGCAGTGGCATCCTGCAGAGAGGATGTGGAAAAAAACAATAACCAAATGCAAAGAACAGGAAGCCATCTCTGAAATCAGCATGAGGTCATCTACACACCTTCCCCAAGGAGGCAGCTTCAGGAGGAGCTGGTGGCTGAGGCTTTGTCTCTGGCCGATAATATTGAGTGTTGAACAAATGTCGTCTTGCACAAGACGCTGGGCAACATGGGTTCAGCAAGGAGCTTGTAAGGCCAAAGAGAAAACCCCAGAGTGCACTGAAGGTAGCCGGAGCCAGCGAGTGCTCAGCACCTTTGGAAAACTAGGTCCAAAGTCCTAGGGAGTTTGAAGAAAAAGCAATTCTTTCTGCTAGTGGCTCCCTTGAGTACAGCAATGTTTGCTTCCTAAAATACTTCTGAACAGATGTGACATTCGCAGTGGGTCAGATGGGTTGTTTTCCATGAGGAAACACGGCATGAAGTAAGGAAAGTGGATCAGAGGGAGGTTGTTCTGCAAAAGACGGCTCCTGGGAGCCGTGTGGTCCCTCGCTGAAGCCCTGGGCTTGGGCTGCAAGCGCTACTGTGTTAAATGCTGTGGGGAAAAGCATCCAGCTTTCAGTCCACACACAAATCTGCTCAGAAGCTGAGGGGAATATTCAAAGCCTCCTGATAGTCTACGAATGAAACTGCCCGGACATGCCCAAAATGTGTCCGGACATGTCCCCAAATCCCAAGGCACAAGCTGGTGGGGGAGTCAGGTTACAGGCGACACAGCCGGAACAAAGGGCCGAGCTGACAAAAGACATTCAGGCACCAAAATAAGCGGCGAGGTGCTTGGCGAAGCCCAGCGCCATGAAGTCATGCGGGATGATAAGCTGCTCGGAGCTTGGCCCGCCTGGAAGAGGCGACGTGCTGGTCCCGACCGAGGCCCGGGCCGCCTGGACCGATACGTGCTGTGAAACGTGGTCCGATGTAGCCGCTCACAGGTTAAAAGGCTTTGTTTTCTGTCCCTGTCCTCCCTCTCCCCCCCTCAGCTGCATTTCACACGGTTCAGTCACAGCCTTGTTTCACAACTGCTGTTTTGAAAGGACTTATTAGCTCTAAGTGTAGGCTGGGCTTAAGACTCTTGCTTTATTGTTTACCCTGCCTGCTAGGCCTGTTTCTGGGGTCAGACCCAGGTTACCTATTACAGCTGTGATTAAACATATAGCCCAGCTTACCCCTGGGTTTTTTTCCCCTTAAATTCCCAGTGATGGTGCTTAACTGGTGTTAGTACCAGGTGGCTGCTGGCGCTGCCCTCTCCATTGTCTGTGCCTCCTCCGGTGGAGACACATAATGAGATTTGAGCTGGCCCAATACGTCTCTTATTTTTACAGTTCAGAACTGTTTCCAGGGACTTGGGGTATTTGTCTCCTCTTGTAAAGAAAGCCAGCCCTTGGCTTCCCAAATCTACGGAAAAAACCCTTAAAATCCTTCTCAAGCTCTAGGGTAATGGGGAGGGAACATCCGGGAGAAGTGACAGGTAATTTAGCAATCTGTGGGACACGTCTAATCGGGGGGATTTGAATGTTAATTCTGTGTAACTATGTTACTGGTGATAAGAGGGGATGTGAATTCACACTGTGGCTGTTTTGACTGGCAGCTCGCTCCGCTGGCATTCGAGGACAGCTTGAGATCGGTTTTTGTGTCTCATGCCTCCTGAACTTCAGCCCAGCAGACTGAAAAAGATGTCGTCACCCCCAAAAAACTTCACCAGTCCGAGTGCGGCGTGGGAACCGTTGCCTTTTAGGTGTATGTAAAACACCGAGTTGCTGACTCTTGAAAAGTCCCCGTGAGCAGCTTGGGCTGTCCCTGCGGAGTTTTAACCCTTGATTGAAAGCCAAATGTTCCCCTTTTGTTGCAAAATTTCCAGCTCAACTGGTTTTGAACCTCATTTGGATAAACAGGGCCGGAGTGTTTGAAAGCCTATCTGAACTCCTAATTCCTGTCCAACCGGTTACAAAGCTAGTCTGGCCAATTGCTATGGAGAGGTTTATTGGGTTCTGGTTTGTGTTTTGTTTTGTTTTGTTTTTTTAAATTGAAATCTAAATGCTCTCAGCCATTTCCAGCTAAACACAGGGCGGAAACTAATCTAGCCAGAACAGAATTAAAACCAGCTCTAACTTCTCTTTTTTAAATGAATTTTATTTTCTAATCGTTTGTTTACTCTGTAACTCCTCAAAGCAATTTGCAAACGTGTATTAAGCCTTATGCCCTGTCTTTAAGGCTGCAGTCTTCTTGTGACAGGGCCAGAAATTATGGGCACATAACCAGCTTAGAGGTCCTTGAGCTCCACAGGAAATCTCTTATTGGAAGGGCTTAAGGAAGACAATCTGATTTTGGAGAGCGGGGCCTGTGTCAGGCCATATGAACACACACAAGACAAAGGCCCTAAGCCGTGTGAACCAAGCCTGGAGACGATGATTAAGAATAAATGGAGGATCTGAATTTGGAGAATGGTGCCACCACTTATTTCATCCCCTTGCGGAGCCGGGGGAACCAGGGGAACCTGCTCGCCAGGGCTGGCTCAGCAGCAGCACTTAGCGAACACTGTTAGCCCTAATGGCAAACCAACCGCACTTGCCATTAGTGCTATTCTTGGCAGGCTGGAGGGCAGGAGAGCTCTGGCTGCAACCCAGTGACTCAGGACTGGGTGATCCCATCCAATGGGATCTGTTGGTGGGGGAAACAAGCCCTTTTCCCTGCTCTCTGCTGACATCGCAAGCTCTGCTCAAGCCTCCTGTGCTTTACGACAGTAGAAAAACAGAGAGTTTGTTTTTGCTTTGGCTTTTCCTGGTATATTTGTATGCAGGTATTTTCTACCGGGATGGTTTTGCTTGCTTCCTAATTTTGTGCAGCCTCTTCCCGGGGCCTCTGGCTGCTGCCACAGGACAAATAACCCCCCCGCATTGTGCTGTGCTCTGCGTTTCACATGCGCCCATGTGCTCTTTCATGTGTGTTGCTGATTTAACAAAACAAAAAAAAGTCCTTAGACTTTAATCCTTGGGTTTATTTCAAAGCTTACAAAGGAAAATCTGGTTTATAGCAAGCGATTTGCTTGATTCCTTGTGCTCTGTGGATGAATGGGGTGGCAGATGGAGGGGGAGGACTCGGGGACTCCTTGGCTCTATCTTCTTGCCGGGCTGACCCTGCTCTGTGCCTGCTGCCCAAAGCGCTTGCACAGAACACAAAATGGGGTCAGTACAGACCTCTGCTTGGGCAGGGTCTCTTACAGCCACCTCTTCTAGGATTCCAAAAGCTATTTTCTTACTCTTTGCTCTGGCTTGTAGGTTACACGTCGCTACAAAGCCACCATTTCATGCTTCAGAAGGTGTGAAATCCCATGTACAGTGTGTACACGTAGGAATGAAAGAGGTACGGATAAAGTGGGCTGCAGACTCTGGAAGCAAAAGGCCTCAAAAAATCCTATTGCACCCTCGAGCCATGGGAAATAATTGGAGTTTCGAGACCTGCTGTATAAAGAGGAGCTGGAAAGCCTCCCCCCGACTGGCCGCACAAGATCCCCTCTTTAGAGGGGGGCAGGCAGGGAGGTGCCCTCGCTGCCCCTTCCCAGGGCAGTGCCCAGATGGGCCGGGACCCTGTGGGGTGGATAAGAGCTGTGATAAGGGGGAGCTGTGATAAGGGGGGAGCTGTGATGGGGGGAGCTGTGATGGGGGGAGCCGCGCTGGGGGCTGCGTGCCGGCTCATCGGGGAGCGCCGCGGTGAACTCGCTGTGCCAGCGCCGGGAGCGGCGCGGTGGGAACCAGCGATGGCTCAGCCTCCGCGGGGCTGCACCCCGGGCAGAGCCAAACCCCGGTGATCTCATTCCCACCTCGGTTTTCTCCAGCTGCACCCACTGGTTGTGGAGATGCTAAATGAGGTCCCGGCCAGAGGAGGAGAAGGCGTTTTCGCTGGGGATCGCATCAGAGCCGCGGCTTCAGATCCTCCCCCGGTGCACGCCAAGGGAGGCATCTGGGGCTGCGAGACAATGGCTCGAAACAATCCCAGTTCTCTGCCAAAGAATATTCATTCAGAAATCCCAGCCTGGTTTGATACTAACTCTCTCATGGTTGATCAAAGCAAAAGCGAGAAAAGAGCTTGGCCTCCTCCTGTTGCTTTAGCTTGGGGCCAGTTTCAGCAGAAGCTGGGCGAGCGCCTTTGTCCGGGGCAGCGTGGCTGGCGGCTGGGCCGGCTGGTGCAGCTCCCGGTTTGGTGTGGCTTTGAGGTGCTGCTCTCATCTTGCTGAGCATCAGGGCTGCGCCGCTTGCACCGCTTCTCCTCTCCCCTCCTGCACGGCTGGACGGAGGCAACCGAGGACGCTTGGTTCTGCTCCATGCTTGCCTTGGCTTGCTCACCCTGTTCCGTGATCGGACACGTCCTCTGTGCTGCAGCCACCTCCTCCTGGATCCTGCTCTTCCTCCAGCCTGGCTCTTGGCTGGGGGGAGGCTCCGGGTCCCGGGGTGTCTGCCCTCACTCCTCACACACTGAGACAAAAGTGGTTATTGTCGTGTTCCCTCTCGTCTCCCTCAGCTGCCCGGGACAGTGCAGGTGATGGCAGGTTCTCCTGGCAGGCTTCAGGGGTCTCTGGGAAGGATTTGGCCTTGTCCAGGGAACAAAGATCTGTGAATGTGTCTCGGGGAATGAATTTGGTGATGGAAACCTGCCTGTACACCCCGGGGGGATGAGAGCCCCATGTAGGGGGCCACACTCCATCTTATACTGAAGCCAGGAGGGTAGGAAGGGCAAGATGCCGGGGATGGGTCACTGTCACAGCACTGGGGGACTGGTCTGTGTCATTCCAGGTCAACAGAAACGCTGCTCCACCGATGCCGATCCAGCGACCGGTGCCCATGGTGGGCTGATGCCCCGGCAGAAGTGCACAGGACCCCGGGGCCACCCGCTGTTGGGGACACCCTTCCCCCTGCACCAGCTCCCGTTAGCTGCACTGTTTGTTCTCCAGTCCGTTGTGGTTTCAGTGACTTGGCAATGGCTTGGAGCCTTCGCTTCACCCTCCCGAGGCGTCACGTCTGTTACTGGAAGTGGCCTGTGGACTCACCCGCTGGCGGGGAGGGGTTGGAAACCTGACCCTGGCCGTACTGGTGCTCTGGGGTTCCCTGCAGCGGCCGGGGCGCTGGGCTGCGGGGAGCAGTGGGTCCGGGCTGGCTTCCCACACGCCAACAGCACCCAGAGACCCGCTGTGGGGACCGGGAGCAGCGGGGGGACCCCGACACCGGCTTCCACGGGCCGGCAAAGGGCACCTGGGCCGATCCGGGGTCGGGAGGGGGTTTCCACTGCTCAGGAACCTCGGGGAGCCCTTGCCTTGCCCTCCTGCCCCCACGACCGCCACGTCCCGAGGGTCACCTCGAGCACCCGCTGCCAGGGACCCCCGATCCCCCCGTGACTCCCGGAGCCCACGGGTGCCGCAGCCCCGGGGCTGAGCGGGGTCCTCTGCCCTGGAGCGCGGGGGTGCCGAGAACTCGGGGGGGACCGAGCCTCGGCCCCTTTTTCTTTTTCCTTCTCCTCCTCCTCCTCCCAGGTCAGCCCCAAAAATAACCCTCCGGTAACCGCCCCCCCGCCGCCGCTATTGTCACCGCGGCGGCGACGTCAGTGCTTCCACTGCGCTGAGGTCAGGCGCTATTTGCATACGGCGCCCTCTCGGCCAATGGGAGCCGCCGCGCCGATGACGCCTCCCCGGGCTGCCCTATAAACGGGCGGCGCGGAGCCGCTGGCGCAGACCGATCGGAGCCGATCGCGATCGCCTGGTAGCGCCGGTGCCCCCGGAGCGCGACATGAGCCAGCGCCAGAGCCAGCGCCGCGGGCCCCGCGCCGACATGGTGCCCGAGATCGCCGCCGCCGTGGGCTTCGTGTCTAACCTGCTGCGGACGCGGGGCTGCGTCAGCGAGCAGCAGCTGCAGGTCTTCAGCGGGGCGCTGCGGGAGGCGCTGGCAGGTGAGGCGCGGGCCGGGGGGGAGATCGGCTTGGGGGGGAGCAGCGGCCGGGCCGAGAACAGCCCGCTCGTGTCTGTTGTCTTGTTATCCCCCTCGGGGCCGGACACCCACTGGTGTCCTTCACGGTGGCCCCTGTGTTGCTCCCAGGACCCGGCGCCCTTCCCTGGGTGCCCATCTGTGTCCTCTTAGGTCGGGCACCCATCTGTGCCCTTCCCTGACACCCAGCTGTGTCATCCTTGATGCCAGAAACCAATTAGTGCCTTTGCCTGGGTGCCCACCCATGTCCCCTGGGACTGGCAGGCATCCGTGTGTCTCCCTGGGCACCCACCTGTGTCCCTGGGGGTCCTGTGCAAACAACTGCCTCAGCCCCAAAGTGAGCAGATCCCCTGCCCAGTCGGAGGGCTTTGTGCAGCCCATCTGCTTGAAATCCCCCTCGCTGGGGTTTGGTACAGGTGATCCAAAACGAGTCTGAGTGCCGAGTCCCTGGCAAGAAGTGCTCAGCTGTGTGGGGGGGGCGCCTGGTACTCCCCTCCCATGAGCGTGTCTGGAGCTCTGTGCTAACTGGGCGGTTCAGGGGTCTCCTCCCAGTTTATCAATGCTAAGGAGGGATGGTTTGTTTGCCGCTGTGCTGAGATAAGGGGCAGCAATGTGCCCCTGAATTTAGAGAGTGACCTGGATGTTACTCCCCGCCTGTGGTGTTCTGTTGTTGGCGATACGGTATCTACCCCGGCTACCCCAGCGCGTGGGTGAGGAGGTGTTGGGCTCCACCTGCAGCCCCCGTGGCACCGTCCTGCCTGGGCTTTCTAGGACCCGAAGAGCTGCGCTCCTGCACCTTGGAGCAAGCGGCGGCTGAATAGCTGAGCACTGGGCTCTGCAGCCTCCGTCTGATGGAGGCAGCCTAAGGAGGACGCGGTTCCCTCCGCCTGCAGCGAGGTGTGGGACCCCTCGGGACTACAGGACGCAGACCTCCTCCCAGCTGCTGCTCACCGCTCTTCCCTTCTCGCTTCCCTTGCAGAGCACTACAAACATCACTGGTTTCCTGAGAAACCGTTCAAAGGCTCTGGGTATCGCTGCATCCGGATCAATCACAAAATGGACCCCATTATCTGCAAGGCAGCTAGCCAGATCGGACTCAGCCTCCCGCAGCTCTACCAGCTCCTGCCCAGCGAGCTCACGCTCTGGGTGGACCCCTACGAGGTCTCGTACCGCATCGGGGAGGACGGCTCCATCTGTGTCTTATACGAAGCGACTGCGACGAAACCTGTGAGCTCCTATGGGATGCTGACCTGCAAGAACCAGATGATGTTGGGTCGCACCAGTCCTTCCAAAAACTACATCATGACTGTCTCCAGCTAAATACTCCTCTTGTCCTTACACTGCCAAGACACAGGCTACTGTATACCTCACCTGAGGATCTATTTTTAAGATGAAGAGCTATTTATATTTTTTAAAAAAATCCAAGAAAACCCAGAATTAAAATATTGGGCACTGCTTTGAACAGAAGCAGTGTTCTAGGTGCCTTTTTTAAAGCTGTAGCTTATGAGTTTTTATTATGAAGCCGATATCTACCTAATTAGTGTTGGATGGCAAATTTGGGCTGGCTTGCTCACTTGGGCAGCTTGGAATGGAGGATGAGAGGGAAGAGCCAGGCTGGGAAGTGTGGCTTGGTGGTGGGAGATGTGTGGGTCGCCTTGCCATCCTGGTACCCAGCAGTATTGCTGTACCCCAAGTATTGCCATACTGCTGGAGAAGGGATGAAGGAGTTGCTGTCTTTACTCTAACTCCACTTCTCAGCTGGTCTGATCTCTCCGGGGCCTGGATATAGTGTTGGGGGAACCTCACCTCGGGGCTGGGTGATGCTGGTGACCCTGGGATCCCTCTCCTCTGCTCTCACATCTCTTCTGGACCCGCTCATTCCATGGGTGTTGCGGATCTGCTCTGCCCCACTCCCAGCCTGAAGCGAGGGGCAGCGTGACCTGTCTTCAACCCCTCAGTCGTTCCTTTATCGGTGTCCTGTGGAGTGGAGCAAGGCAGAGATGCTCTGGGGGGTGTCTCCAGGATGAATGTTGCAGCTGCTGTGGTGCACTGGAGTGCGGTTTGTTCCTGGTGCTCCCCAGTTTCTGGCTGGTGCACTCCAGACCCCGAAACCAGCACCGAAGGGCTGGGGCTGGCAAAGCCTTTCTGCGGTGTGTGGCTCAGACATCAGCCCACGTCCTGCTCTTGTGAGGCCTCTGTGCCCCGGCACGGTCTGGCCTGCTGTGGAAGTTGCCTCATCCAGTGCTGACGACTTGCCCCGTCACTTCTCCAGAAGAGATGAAGCAACTCGCCTTGTGCCGTACAGGTTGTTGTGTGGGAACCCCCTTTGCCCTGTCTCTGAAAATCAGAAATACCGGGGGTGTCTCCCTGCTGCGTGTGGGTTGCTCACATGCTTTGGTGTCCTAATGCTGCTTTTCAAGTCCCAGCACTTCTTCCCTCTGTTCCCCCCAGTGGTGAGCGTGTGGCTGTCCCTGGGAGGGTATCCACTGACACCTTGGTAAGGGGCATCGTTTGGTCCTCATCTCTTGGTACATAACAGTTTTGCACAATTAATGCCTGGCCCTGTGCTCTGTCTCTTCAAGTAAATCTCCTCTTGGAGCCCTGGTGGTACTCGTGTTCAGGGGGATTCTGCCCTAGTGCTTTTCAGGATTTGGCCCTTCAGCTGCTCTGGCAGCTACAAATAGGGTGGGAGCTGAAAGTGCTGCCCTGAGAACTTTACCTGCCTGTTGGGAATGAGCCTTTACCAGGATGTGTTATGTCCATTGCCTTTTTATTAGCCAGCTGGCGTTCCTCCAGCGATCCCGAGAGAAGCGGTTGGCGGAGCAGGACACTGGCAGTGGTGTCTGTAATGCAGCTTTCCCAGGTTTGTCTCAGCACGCTCTCTTCACCCTTCCTCTTTCCTCACCTGGCAGCTGTCTGGCATAACCAGAGTTGTTCTTGCCCAGCCTTTGATGAATCAAGTTCTCAGACATTTGTGCAATATATTTCCAAATCTTGGGTGCTCTGAGAGAGGAAGGAAGCCTCCCATCTGCCACAGTTCTTAGCTTGTTTTTTAAAAATACCTATATATATAAAAAAGCACAGCTTCCCAACTCTGACAACTAATGTGGAAAAGTTCAGGTTTTTTTTTTTTAAGCTTCAAATCATGAATCCAGAACTGGAAAACCAGCCTCAATTCTTAGATCCTTTTAAAATGTCAAGTGGTGAGTTATTTGTCCTTGAACAGTAATAGACTGTGCCTTTGAAGTTGCATCATTTCCCTCTGAATTTCTCCTGTCAGCAAAGCAGAAGCTGAACTGAAGCACTGGGGCTTTTCCCTTGGTGAACTTGTGCAATAGGTGACCTCACCAGGAGGGGGGTGCTTGGGAACTTCCCAAAAGCAAATTCCCTTTTCCAGGAAAAGGGATCTCGGTGCTTTCTGGAGTCTTGACCTGCTTGCGTGGAAAGCCCATGATGAGAACTGCATCCATGCTGGGCGGCGTTGGCTCTGCCCCTGCGCTGGATGTGGAGTTTCCTGAAGGCTGGTACTTCCTTGGGTTGGAATTTGTCACCATCAAAGCAGTCTGAAAATTTACCTCCCCCTTTACTCTGTTCCCTCCCTCTTGCCAGAAAAGTTGTTCAGGAACAACAGCCCACACCAAAGGAATCCACTAGAATTGCTTTTAACATGCCCCCACTTCCAGAACCAAAATAACCAAGTCTCATTCTTTCTGTCCCTGGTGTGGAGGAGTCTGATGTTAAAGGTCTGTTTTTAGCTTCAAAACCAACCGAAATGCGGTATAATCCATTTCTCTCTTGTAGCTGGTTACATGTAAAGCTGTGAATTCGTGTGCTCTGTTGCCTTCTGCCTACAAGCCTGAAACTCGACTGCAGAGCTGAATGGTGTGTGTTTTCAGACAGTGTATTTGAGGGGTTTCTTGTCATTTTTTTAAACAAGCTGGACTGTTGAACGGGACCTGCTTTTTGTATTGGGTGAAAATGGTAGGAAGTTTGTAAGCTACACTTGGAGGAGGGAGTGGATGGTTACTAATTGTATAGTAGTGTTTTTATATACAGAATGTACAGATCCTTTGTCAGACGTATGCTTTTGTTACTTTAATAAAAATGTAGCAGTATAAAGGAGCCTTGTTTTCTTGCTGGGACCTGTTGTGTGCTTGCGGAGGGTGAGGGCTGGGGTTGCAGCCCCATCCTGCACCGATGCTGTGGGCTGGGCTGGAGTCTGCAGGACTCCTCATATCCAGCTGCGTCATGGGGGAGGCTCAGAAAAAAGCTGCTTAGTCAACATGCTGACTTTAAACCTGCCCCCTAAACCCGAGGAGTTAAGGCTGTGACTTGGTCTGTGCCAACGCGGGGCTGTGGGTGCCATGGCTGCTGGGTCTGGCTCGGGCAGCAGGGGGTTTATTCAGGGCAGGATTGTAGAAACCCGGTGTCCTGCCAGGGCCGGGGGTGCTGTGTACTCGACTGCCAGATCTCTCGCCCAAGCACAGGAACGGCATGAAGGAAACCTTGGAAAGAAGCGGTGATCCGGGGCAGGTCCTGGTTGAGCTCCCTGTTCCCACTGTCCAGGGGTGACGGAGCCGCGGAGGAGGCCGGGTGAGGGATCACGGGGTGTGAACGTGCGGGATCTGTCACGATACCCGCAGCCGGGGCTGATTCACCGCGGATCCTGTTCTGGCTGGTGATGCAGCAGGAGCCGTAACCTGCACCCTGTGATTAACGCCCGTCTGCACGCGCTTCCAGCTGACCTCGGCTAAATCAGCTCCTGCCGGTTTCAGTCTAAAACTCCATTTTTTGTGGAGTTCAGGAGGGTCTTTGTGAACTTACCTTCCCGGAGCGGTGATGCCAAGGGCGGCACACATCTGGCCCCACTGCTCTGCCTCCCCTCCTGCTTTTACCATAACGCCCCAGGGCCCAGAGGAAAACAATTTGTGGGCTGATGTTGGTGCTCTGTCAGTGCCGCTCCTTTTTTGAACTCATCCCTTCATTAGTTTCCATAAACACACCCAAATTGCTGCTGCTTGTGAAACAGGGCAGGAACGGAGCGTCCCATTCGGTTGCTGATTAGCTGAGGAGTCATCCGGGTTCAGAGGCTCGGGCGGCAGATGATGGTGGCCTTCCTCCCGCAGGCCCGGCCGGCGGCTCTGCTCAGGCCTGTGTGCCGTGGCCCGTTTTGGCCGATTGTGCTGTGGTCCTGCGTGCTGTGGCCCGCGGCTGCTGTTTGGGCCAAGATCATCTAAAATTGGAGTTGCTTCCAGCCAGGGTAAGAACGCAGCTCTTACTCCACGGAGTGTTCAGCGAGGAGTCAACGCTACCCACACCACAACCAGGTCCCACCGGCAGCCTTTTCATGGCTGACTCATCTGCTATTTTTATTTTTCTTGTCATTTTTCTACTGGTAGGATTGTAGTACCTGGTGTACGAGCTGAGTTAGCGTAGGGGTGCGTCTTTCTCTGGCCTCCCCAAAGCCCTTCACGGGCGGTTTTGGGGGCTGGTCTGTTGGGAAAACGCAGATTGTGCAAAGCCCAAAGCCCAAATCAGCCACGAGGAGCATCCTGACACAGCGGCAACAGCCGCCCCGGGACGGGGACCCCCTGGGTCTACAGGAATATTCTGGTTGACTCATGGCAAAATATTGGTTTGGTTTTTTTTTTCCTATGTTTGTGTGCTCCTCTTTCCTGAGGTCGCTTTAGCAGAAATCAGGCATTTCTAAGTTATCAGAAAACCAACATCAGCATTTAGGATGTGAAACTGCCTGTTGGGGTTATTTCTGCCCTTCCCACAGAAGCCAAATCTCATCCCCGCCCAGTCCTGGTATTATTATCATCCCTCCCTCGAAACGCTTTTATCCCCCACCCACCCTGAAGCTGGGAAGAGAGCTGAGCCCCTTCGGAACGTGGCAAATGGGGCAGGTGACAAAGGCGGACGGGGCCGGCAGCGACGCGGCAGCCGCAGCTCTGGGCTCTCCCGTTTGCAGCTGGAGCAGCGACAGAACCGAACCCGGTGCTGCTGAACCTCCGCCCCGCACCGGCGCGTTCGCACCGGGCTCGGCCTCCGCCGGGTGTTTCCTGCTCTCCGTGTTTGCCGGCAGGGCCATGGGAACCCACCGGCTGTTTTGGCTCTGCCGAGACCAACCCGGTACCCGCGGGGGTGCGGCCGCGCTCGCCCGTATCTGGGGAGAGGCAGGCGGCAGCGCCCGGCCCTGGGGGTGCTCCGGAGCCCTCATCATCTTCCCAGGATCCACCGCAGAAGCTGCCGTCACGTGGCCCAGCAACGGGAACGTGGTTTGTGGGGCTCGGAGGGGCTGGTGCTGAGCCCAGCCCGCGGTGCTTGGGGCTGCAGGCTCCGGCGTGGCCGGTGCTCGCCCTGGCAATCTCTGCATCGCCGCTGTTGGCACCGGCAGGCTCTGGTGTTTGCTGGCGCGGAGGAGCCCCCACACGAGCTCTGCCTGCAGCTCCGTGCCGCGTGGGGCTGAGCCGAGCCCTCCCCAGCCCGTGGGCACGTGGGCTCCTGGTGCTTTCTGTCCCTTGGCCAGACTCCTGTCTGGGGACCGTGTTCCCTGCCTGCCCTTCGCTTGCAGACCTTCCTCTCCCTCCTCTGCCCTCATCCAGCTCGCTGGTCTCCCTTCACATCCGCACAGCCAGGCGCTGAGCTCTCCGCAGCCGTGACACGTCTTGACTCAGCTTGTCCATCCCCGAGCACCCCAACCACCTCGCCCCCGAACCAGTGCAAAGAGGAACACACCACGCTGCCTTTCCAGTCCTCGCTGAAAACCAAACCACCTGGTGGAAAAAAAAAAAACAACCACGAAACAATGCTTCTTTCCTCCCAAAAGGCCACGGGCAGATGCGAGCGTGTGTGCTGCTGCCGCACGCCCACTCGCCTCCCCCCACGCGGCGCAGGAGCCGTCTCGGCTGGGAGCTTGGAGGGGCTCCAGCAGCAGATGGGGCAGGCTGGGCGCTGCTTCGTGTGAACTCGAAAAAGAAATTTCCCCCAAACAACCGCAAAACCTGCCGGCAGGCTCAGCCCCAGCGCCGCTGCCCCCTGCTCGCCCCCTCCCTGCCAGCTCTCGGGCAGGAGCGCACGGAGCGGGTCCCGTGCAGACCTCGCGTTTACCAAAAATTACAGCGGGGAGGGAGAGGGGAAGGAGAGCTGTCCCCATCCCCAACCCCATCCCCATCCCGGCCCCTCCACAGCAGCGGCTCCAACGTTCCATTTACGACCTGTTGGGGATAAAAGGCGCTTGTTGGCGGCAGCGAGCAACTGGTGTGCGGGGACAACTGCTGCCATCTGTCTGGTGGGGCGCGGGGGCTGCGGCAGGGCCAGGGCTCAGCCGGGGTTTTGTTTCTCCTTTCACGCACCACTAAACTTTGCACCTTTTGTTTCCCAGCGCAGGGCTGAGCGCTGGGGAGAAAAGAGGCCTCTGCGCTGCACGGGTCAGGGCAAAGCTCGCTCGGCTCGCTGCCGGGGTTGCATACGATTCTTATTATATATTATAACAGCAATTAATGTTATTTGAGGAAACTGTTGGAGTTGGGCAACCAGTGCCGAACCCCCTGCGTCCTCCCCCCGCTGTGCCGCACCCTGCGAGCTCGCTGGGCAGAGCGAGGTGCCCCGACAGGTCCTGCGCCGTGGCTGCCGATGGCGACGGGCGCATCCGCCAGGACCGGGGCTGCGTGGTGCCCTGCCGGCCCTGAGCGGTGCCGTGCCCGTCCCCAAGGGACGCGGTGTCTCTGCCACTGAGGGATGCTGTGCCTCTGTCCCCAAGGGACACTGTATCCCTTGTCACCAATTGATGCTGTGCCCCCACCCCTGACGGATCGCGTGCCCTGGCGGTGATGGTGACCAGGGCTCAGGGGTGGGGGGAGCAGCCAGCAGCCGCGGTCACTGCCCCGGGGCAGTTTGTGTTTCCCCCGAGGCCGTGTCTGTGTCTGATGGGAGCGCAGAGCCCGGGGCGGGTTCCAGCCGGGCGTGTGAGTCTCACCAGCTGCCGGGGTTTTGTTCGGGGCTTTGAGCCCCTTTTGCTTTGCCTGCCGTCTGCGTCCCGCTGAGCCGCAGCTCCAGGGACAGCCTGGAGCTGGGAGCAGCCCTGCGCGTTTCCCAGCTCCCGGGAGCGCTGGGGAGGGAGGAGGGCTCGTGGGGCTCCCCCTCTGTCACGGCTGCACCAGTGGCACTGACCGCGAGGCTCTCGTGGGTCACATCTGAGCTTTGCCTGCGGCTACGACTACTACGGAGCAGCCCCTGCCAGCCCCACATCCCAGCCAGCGGTGACAAGGAGAAGGATTTAAGGGTGATGCTGGGCCCCAGGACACAGCAGCTCATGTCGGGACGTGTCAGAGCATCGCTGGGGCTGGTACCTGCCCCATCCCCTCTGCAAGGGCCACTGTCCCTGTGGGTGTCCCCGTGCCTGGCACAGCCGTACCCGATGTCACTGCTGTGGGGACACAACACCCGTGAGAACACAACACCCGTGAGAACGCAGCACCCGCTGCTCTGGGGAACTGCTGGGAAATGTGTTACTGGGAACCGGCTGGAGGCAACACCGTCCCCGAGCCCTGCGCGTCCCCGGCGCTCCCAGCTGCCAGGCGAAGGGCGAGGCCCATTTTCCATCTGACAATGCGCTTTTACCAGGGAGTTTATTTCTATTATCGCACCGGATAAAACAGCAAAGGAGAAGGACGGGGCTGGAGCGGAGCAGCTGCCCTTGCTGGCTTGTTCGCTGCTTTGTTGTGAGTTAAAAGGCTGGATCGGGGCTGAGACACCGGCCCTGGTGCTCCCCTAAAGCGCGAGGGCTCGTCGCCCCCCACGCCAGCCCCCGGCAGCCTTAGGGCTGGGGTCCCCGCTGCCTTTGGGAGCAGAGACAAAGCCCATCTTGATATTTATGGCACGTGCAGCGGGAGCGCGCGGGGCTGCGGGACAGATGGCGAGTGGAACAAAAGAGGAGGCAAGAATGGGGGCTGAACAGATTGGGAATTTCCTGCCTGTCCCTCTCCCCCTGCCCAAAGGCTGCTGGGGAGCAGGGCTGCCTTTCCCCAGTGCTCCCCCCAAAAGTGTGCGGTCCCTCGGGGGGGGCTGACCCCCGCCAGCTGCTCTGGCCCCTCCTGGAGCTGGGTGGAGAGACCCAAAATCCTGACACCCCAAATCCCAAGCAGCGAAATCCCATCTCTGTTTTACTCCTCATGTGGAGCTGTGAGAGCAGGAACCCCCGTCCCCCCAGCCTCAGTCTGGGAAATGGGGAGGGACGGGGGTCCCGTGCCGGGTCCCTCCCCGGTGTCTTTTCCCGCTGCCTCTGCAGTTTTCTCATCTCTTCCCAGCAAAGTTGCAGCTGCCGCCGGCCGGATCCAAGCGGCTTATTAATAATCAACTTCCACTGCTCGTCACGCCGCGAGCACGTCTGCAGATGGGCAGGCGTGGCGGTGCAGCCGCGACCCGGCCACCGGTGCTTTTGTCCTCGCAGCTTCTCAATAAAGGTTTTAGGTTAAGTCCGAGAAGAACTGGGCAAAGGGAAGCGCTGAAGGACGTGGCGCAGGGACGGCGCCGTGCCCGGAGCTCGTGTCCCTCGAGACGGGGGGGCTCTGCCTGTCCCAGGCCCCTCCAGCCACACCGGGATCAAACCCGTCGCCCGCCGCTTTCTTGTGTACTTCTCCAAAGGAAAATATTTGGAGGCGTTGTTATTAAACACAAATCCTGCGCTTCCTGGGAAAACATCTTCCTAAAGGGATGTTTGCAAACAGCGTTTGAGCTGAGGGATGCTGCAAAGGGGAGGAAAAAAGGATCTGGGGGAAGGGCCCGGAAAAAAGTGGAGCTGAAATGTGGGGTTTTTCAGGGGAGCCCTGGAGAAATCCTGCCTGTCCGCATGGGGCCGGGGAGGTGGCTTTCGGTTGGTTTGGGGTTTTCCCTCCTTGATGCTTCTCTGGGGATCTGGACAAAGCCCCGCGCTCCCCCCGGGGATCCCGACCCCGAACGTGCCCCCGGAGGAGGCGGGGGGGGGAGGAAGAAGGGGGGGAGGAACGGGGAGAGGAAGAGGAGGGGGAGGAAGAGGAGGGGGACCGAGCCCCCATCCCTTCCATCGCACCGCAACAACAAGGCGGTGATTGGGCTCCTGCGAACTTTCCCAGGACCAATGGGGTCTCCCCCTTTTTTGGGAGGGGAAGAAGGGGGCAGTGGGTTACACTGACCCTCTGCCCCCTCCGCCCCTGCGGGATGCGGGGCCAGTGCTGCAGCTGGTGTAAATCAGCAATCCCACGGTGTAAATCAGCAATCCCACGGTGTAAATCAGCAATCCCAGCCGCCCTGCAGGACAAAGCAGCTGCTGGAAGCTGCGTTGGGTGGCTGCTTGTCCTGGGCTTTGCAGCCCCTGCTGCCAGGTCCCCCCAGGGCAATGGGCTGGGACATCCCAACAAACCCCCCTGGACCCCCAGACGCTTCGGCTCCGCAGGCTGGTGGTGATTTGGGGGGTGCAGATGCTGAGGAGGAGCAGGACGGGCTGTGGAGCCCAGGGGGGTTTTCTTGCCTCTCCTCCTGCTGCAAGAGCCTTGGCTGGAGTTGAGGGGCTGCCCCTGGCCAGGGCTGTTTGGGGGAGGCCAGTGGGGAAACCCCCCTCCCGCACCCCGTGCAGGTCCACAGGCTGCGAAATGGCCCTTTCTGTGCAAGCCCAGAGCTGTGAAAATCCTGCCCATGCGAATTTCTTTTTTAAGAATCCTCCAGCTCCGCTGTTAAAAATAAGCAGGGCTGAAGAGTGGAGAACATGAAAGCATCTGGAAAAGCAGCACCAGCAGCAGTGCCATCCCTTCCCTCTCAACTGACACTTTCCATGTGGATTTTTTCCTTCTATAAACGTCCTTGCACGGACCCCACCTGGGATGAGCTGGAGCAGCAGCTCCTCGGCGCTGCACATGTTGTGTCTGGTACAACCACTAGACGGCAAATCCAGCCCGGATTATGTCTGGAGCAAGATCTGGCCTGCGAGACGGGGCCTTCCAGCGCTCAGCCCCTGCTCTCTGCGTCTGCGATCCCTCAGACACGTTTTGTGCAGTTACAGAAAGGGCTTTATTTGTCGGTATGATATCTACAGTTCATGCGCCAGTGATAGTACAGGTTTTTTTGGGTTTTGTTTCTATAGTGTCAGCATGCAGTGTAAATGCGGAGGGTCTGGATGACCTCTTCAGCTTTGCAGGTCATCCCCAAAGCTCAGCTGCCACTTTGGTTCTCAAACTAAAGCGTCCAAGGAACCAAGGTGGGTGTTCTTTTTGGCAAATTCAATCGTGCTGTGGATGCAGGTGTCATTGTGTTGTATTTTTTTTCTTTTTTTTTAAATGAGCCAGGTTGCTGGGGCAGGGAGGGAGCTCGGAGCCAGGCGGGGGTGGGATGGAGCTGGGTGTGCAGGGGCTCCATCCCTCACCCCGCTCCCGCCCTCAGCCGGGTGGACGAGCTCTCCCCATCCCCGCTGCATCCCCCTCAAACCAGGGGAGAGCGTCTGGGGACAAACGGCTCCTTCCCACCCGTGTGGGCTGGTGCTGGAGAACCCTTATTGCACTATTGCAGAAGCCAAGTCAAACCGTCAAAGCTGCGTTAAAACGGGCGTGAGGGTCCCCCCAGGAGCGGGGGAGCCAAGTCCTGAGGGCGGGGGGGCCGGGTCAGATCTCGATGACGGTGGCACGCCGCAGGCACAGCGGCGCGTCGGGGGGCACCGCGTTTCGCTTGATCTCGTTCCCGTCGAGCCGCAGGACCTGGAGCCGGGAGTAGTTCATGACATCCACCACGGTGCAGAAGCTGCTGATGGAGAACTCTGCGGGGGGAGAGGAGACGGAGCTGAGCACCGGCTGGACTTGGGGGAGCCGTGTGAGAAATGTCAAGGGGGGGCTGCTTTGGTGATGGGTTGGCGGGTACTGACCCCTGAGAGCTGCTTGATGTTAAGGTGGGAAAAATACGAAAGCACCTCCAAATGGCAAATTATTCCTGCAAATTTGGATTTGACACGCTCTGCTTTTAAGCTAAAAGGGCAACTGGCCCAAGCAGGGAAACTCCGGCCCTGCCGGGCTGGGTTTGGAGGGAGGAAACGGAGCAAATTCCAAACATTTTATGCAGGATTTGGGAGAGAAGCGACCGACTAGAGGGCAGCAAAGCTCCAGGCGGGGATGCTGCTGGGGAGGCAGCGGGTGTGGGGGACCCCAGAGCGGGGGTCTGGGGGCTGCCACCCCCGCGGTGTGCGGGGGACACCGGGGACCTCCCGGGGCAGCTGGAGGGGCAGGACCCGGTGCTGCTGTCCCATGGGGGGGATGTGCCCCCCAAGGAGGTTGGTGCTGCAGCCCCCGGCTCCTGGAAAGGTCGACAGCAAAACCTGAGTCTGGAGTGAAATCTGTGGCGGAGGCCGAATGGCTCCGCGGTGGTTTGGTGCCATTTGTCGGCAGACGTGAACAGCTACAAATTTTGGAAGCAAACATTTGAGAATCTGTTCTTGTTTTTGTGTTTCTGTCGGTTCCCCGGTGCGGGGTTGTGTGTTTCCTCTGCAAGAGCTGATGGTTGCACCGACGTGTCCCCATCCCCATCCCCATCTTGCTCAGGGGCTCCAGCGCCGCTGCGCAGGGCCCTGCCCTCGGGACCTGGCAGGTGAGCGGACCAAGCCTGGATTTTTCCAGGAGATTGCTTGGTTGTTTCTTTTTTCATTTTTTTGCCCTAGCTTATATTTATAAATAGCAGCCCCAGAACAATCTGTTCCTTTTTATTTATTTGTGTATTAAGTGGAGTGAATTTTGGTCCTGGCAGAAGATGCTGTGGCGATGGCTCCAATAACTAAGAGCTGCCGTCTGTCCCAGCCCCAGCGAGGGGACGGGGCTGTGCTGTCCCCAGGCTC
The DNA here is from genome assembly GCA_013399365.1 of Pampusana beccarii. Taxonomy (NCBI): domain Eukaryota; kingdom Metazoa; phylum Chordata; class Aves; order Columbiformes; family Columbidae; genus Pampusana; species Pampusana beccarii. Next base: position 151,618 of record VWYH01005944.1, read on the forward strand.
TGCGGAGCGCAGGGTGCGTCCCTGTCCCCTGCGTTAGCGCTGGGCAGGGTGATGTGTGCTCCCATGTGCAGTGGCGGTGGGGACCCCCCACCTCTGTCCCCCCTCAGCCTGTGTGCGGTCCCAGACTAAAGCCGTAGTCCCCTCCCTGAGTTGTGCATCAGCTTCTACCCACAGCTGGTTCCTGGCCTCTCTGACCAGACGATGCTCAGGCCTCTGTGAAATGCCCGGTAAAACCAGTGCGTGGGGCACACGGGAGCGTTCAGAGCGGGGAGCCTCTCGGCTCCAGGTGTGTTGGGACACAACAGGCCCCATTCCTGCCTTGCTCAGGGCCACCTAGAAGTGTCCCAGATTCCAACTTCCTGCTCAAACCATGACCTTGGGTCATGTCCCCCAGGGGGGCACAGGGTCTGCATCCCCATCTCCCCATCCCTCTATTGCACCGCCGGCCCCTGCACCACCATAGTTGGGTTGACATGTTTCTACTCACCGTTGATTTGGTTCCCTTGAAGGTAGAGGTTCTCCAGGTTGGTGCTGACCCGGGGGATCTTCTGGAGCCTGTTGTAAGAGAGGTCCAGCTCGAGGATGCTGCTGCTGTTGAAAGTGTTGGTAGAGAGACCTTGATTTGTCAGGCTGTTGTGGGACATCCGCACGTAGAGCAGCTTGGGAGACACCTTGAAATAGTCATCAGGGATGGTGTTGATGTAGTTGTACTCTAGGTAGAGCTGTTCCAAAGCCACCGGGAGCCCATCAGGGACTTTCCTGAGGTGGTTATAACTCAGATCAGCAAGGATCAAGGACCTGAGCCCTTTGAGAGATGCTCCTATCTCAAAAATGTAGTTGTGGCTGAGGTACAGGGCTGTGAGGTTCTCCAGCCCCTCCAGAGCGTTGGAGGGGACCTTGGAGATGTGATTGTAAGACAAGTGGAGCTCTCTGAGGGAGTGGGGCAAGGGGCTGGGCATCTTGGTGAGGTTGTTGTTGTTCAGGTACAACCTCTCCAGGTTTTTGAGTTTGGCGAAGACCCTCTTGCCCATCTTCTCGCTGGTGATCTGGTTGTTGTGCAGTGCGAGCCATTCCAGCTCCGTGGCGTTGTCAAAAGCCCCCTCTTGGATGGTGATGATCTGGTTGTTCTGGAAGTAGACGTATTTCATCCGGGAAGGCACGAAGGGCAGGTACCTCAGGTTCCGGGTGTCACAGTACATGGCTGACGAGAAGTTAGGGGGACAATCACACTCGTGGGGACATCGCCAGGAAAGGGCTTGCTGAGGTTCAGGGCCGGGCTCCGCCTCCGTTTCTGGGGCCGGGAGGTAAGAGTAGACATAAGGGGGGTTCTCGTCTTCGTAGTAGGGCATGTAGTTGTAGGAGGACGCCCGGGACTGGCGCATGTAGTACTGCAACCACGCCATGTCTTCTTCTTCATTGTACTGGCCCAGGGAGGCTCCGCAGAGCCCAGCGATGACCAGGACGGTGGCCCAACGCATGGTGCTGGTGCTGGAGGGACCTGGGTGGGGGAGAAATGGGGAGGACCCATCAGCAGTGTCAGGTGTGGGGTGAGGAGAGATGCACCCCTGCGTGGAGATGGTGTCACTTGGCAGCAGAGCTGGAGAACCAGGGGACCTGGATGAATCTTACCCAAAACAACGGGGCTGCAAGCATGTCCCCTGTTTGCAGGCACCTGATCTTCCCCCTTTTCACCTCAGCCCTGCTAGAAACCGGCACCCCAGTGGATATTTGCTTGCAAAATCTGAACTTTTGGCTATTTCTGTTATAACTGAGTAGAGGATGGAGATACAGGGCATGTGGTCCATATGGTGTCAGGTCACTCAGCCCTGGGATTCGCCGAGCAGGGGAGAGCGGGAGCTGTGAGCACAGGTTGATGGAGCTCGAGGCGTTTCGCTGGAGCTATATTTATGCGACAGTCGCTGGTGACGTGATTCACCGTGGGTTCCATCCAGCTCCCCCTTCCCGCACAGAAACGCAGGATGCTCACGCTGCTCGGGACTGATGTAAATCCTGGCAAACAAGTTCTGCCTGATTTTTGAAATTAAACCACTTTCAAGCTTAGATTTCCTGAGCTCAACCCCAACATGAAAAGGGGCAACATCCATGTAGATGAGGTTCTTAGGGACATGGTTTAGTGACAGTGCTGGGTTAATGGTTGGACTTCATGATCTCGAGGGTGTCTTCCAACCAAAATGATTCTGTGATTCTAGGAATCCTCGTCTTGGGGCTAAACGAGCACACAGAGCGGCCTGGAGCGAGGCAGCTTGAAATTCCTCCAGGAAATACGTGGGGCCGAGCTGTTCGGAGGGGGAGCGGAGCCGCTCCTGCCTGCTGGCTCCTCTACATGTGCTACATACGTGGCTGGGCAGGCAGAGCCGCGGGGCTGCGGGTGCATCCCTGCCAGCTCCGCTCTGCAGCCGGGCCCGCGTCCCTCCTCACCGCGGGGTCACCCTGTGGGGCGGCCCCGTGTCCCCCCCGCAGCCAGGAGGGGACGGTTCTGCAGACAAAGAGGGCACAGTTTGCTGCCACCGAGGCAGCCTGGCAGCCGCTGGGGCTGCAGAAGCGGGACTGGAGGGCAGGCACGGCTCCCTCGCCTCCTCCTCTCCCCCCTGCCCTCCGCAGGCTCCTGCAGCGAGGGGCAGTGGGACGCGGTGCTCAGGGGTGCAGGTGCCACGGGCCGCTTGGCAGGAGCAGTTTGTTCTCCTCCTCCCTCCTGCTCCGGGGCTGAAATACCAGAGCCCCCCAACCCTGCCAGCCACGCAGAGCTGCTTGGCAGCCCCTGCCCAGGGGCAGCACGGATCCACGGGGTCCCTCCAGCTTCCCTAGTGCCCCCTTCACCAAACCGGTAACCCCAGAGCTTGTCCTCAGCTGCCCCGCACTTCACTGGAAGGTTGCTTCTCCCCTCCCCAGTGGGGTTCAGGGCTGGTTTTGGGGGGATCTGAGCTGAATGCACCGGCCACAAGACCCGTGGCACCTCCTGGTGCTCGTGCTCCCATGCCAGAGGCTGCTGGGGTAATGGGGTCACCCTGGGGGGGAGCAGATTTTGGAGCTGAGGGGCTTTGGGGTCTGTGGCTGGGCACAGAACCAGCTCCCCGCACCCTGCAGACGGGACGGGCAGAGCGGTGCCAGGCGCTGCCCGTGCCCGGGGCTGATGGGGTTGGGTGTCCAGGTCCCGCCAAGGGGACGAGGAGCTGCGGGGGGGACGGGAGACGTGGGCAGCCGGAGCTTCCCCGCGGCGGTGGCTGGGGAGCACTGGCGTTCACCCTGTGCCACCCGTGTCGCTGGCGTGTGCTCCGCGTGGCAGCCGCCCGCCGAGGCCAGGGCATGGAAATCAGGCTTAAAAAAAACCCAACAACATTATAAATACAGAGACGGACTTACCGAGGTGAGAGTCTCCTTCCCAAAGCCTCGCTGCTCGTCTGCGGGATCTCCCGTGTGTCAAGCAGCATGTGAGTGCGTCTCTGGGTTTGCAGAGCCTGGTGTCCGCCCTAGATCCCAGATCAAATATTGTGCTTGCAGGTCACGGGCTCGGCAGGTTTTTTTGGGGAGTGACCTACCAGCAGCAGCCGGTTTGCAGGAGAGACTGAAAAGACCCTAATGCTGCCTGGCGTTATAAATAACCTGCTTTTTCTTTCCTCCCTCTCTCTCTCTCTCTCCCGTCTTTTCTCATAGGAGTGTTGGCACTTTTCAGGCTCTCTCTGTTTAACGAGTTAGTGGAATCGGGGATGTTGTTTTTAAAAGGGCTGTTGTTAGGTCTCCTGTGTTTCTCATCAGGAAGCGATGAGGAGGCCTGTGGCCAGATTAAAAAATATCGCATTTTGAGGCGCTGAGGATGTGATTCTTAGGGAGAAGTGAGAAAGTATCTTTAACTTTTGCAGTACCAGGGGAAGAGACGGTGGTGCCCGCTCCGACTGCAGCCTGGGCTTCTTCCCCAGGAAGCCTCAGTTTATGCAGTCCTGCTATTAAATATTTTGGATAAACATTTCCACGAACGATAAGGCTGCAGCATCCAAGGTAAATAAGTTGCCTACCAAAGGGCCACTGTGACAGCGGGAGTTTGTCTTCAGCGCGGCAGGACAGCGATGCCAAGCTGGCATTTCTGCAGACCGTGCCCGTCCACTGGGACGGGGGGTGTCCCCCCAAGGCTGACCTGGGGGGACAGGGAGTGTGTGCTGCGGGTCACCCGTCTTTGGGCGGGGACACCAGTGCTCCCAGTTGTCCCTGCCACATCACCGCCCATTGCCAGCGCCCTGGGGGTCCTGCAGAGTGGAGGAGCGGCGGGCGCTGTCACAGCCCCCGGTCCCGGGCTGCCCCTCTGTGCTTCACCTCCGGGACAGCTCTCCCTGGGCTGTCGCAGCATTTCTGCCCGAAAGGAATGGAGAGGAGGGGCCCTGAGCGCCCTGGCCATCCCGTGCCATCCCGTGCCATCCCGTGCCATCCCGTGCCNCCCGGGCTGCCCCTCTGTGCTTCACCTCCGGGACAGCTCTCCCTGGGCTGTCGCAGCATTTCTGCCCAAAAGGAATGGAGAGGAGAGGCCCTGAGCGCCCTGGCCACCCCGTGCCACCCCGTGCCACCCCGTGCCATCCCGTGCCATTCTGTGCCACCCTGCGCCCGCTCCAGCAGCACGACCAGGTCCTCCCGCAGCCTGGAGCTGCTCCAAGAGCCTCAGCAGGTGCCAGAGTCCAGACACGCTTTTCCTTTGCTTCCCCTCAAATCCCCAGCCAAAACATCCTCTTCCCCTGGGGAGCCTGAAGATGCTCATCGCTCCGGGGTCCTTGTTGTGAGGAGGGGAATGTGGGGGCTGAGGGACGCGCTGCACGGTGGGGACGGTGCCAGCGAGCCGCTCTGCTGGGGCAGGGCAGCGTGCCTGGAAAGCACAGCTCGCAGCACCGAGACAGCGTTCAGAGAAAGCCTTGCCTTCGAGGGGGAGAACTGGGTGGGGGGGTAGTGCTGCCTAAAAGGAGGGAAAGCTCTAGTGAAGTGTGGTGGGGGCTTTCGTTTGGCTGGCAGCAGCTCCGTTTCCATGCCCAGCATTGCCGTGACAGCTTGCAGTGGCCGGGGCAGCTGGAGAAGGGTCTCACCACGGGCAGGGAGGTTTGGGGCTCCGGGTGATGTAGGAATGACCCTGCTCAGAGGGATTTGTTCCCGCTGCCAGGGAGCTCCGCTCCAGGGGGAACGGCGGGAGGGCGGAGGCAGCCGGTAACGTCTGCTGCTCGGCGCTCGGACGGTGTCAACCAGCATCACATCTCTGGTAGCTCCAGGAGTCCTGGTGGCCAACAGCTCGGAGGCTTTCGCAGGGCTTGGATGCTTTTCTGGAAAAGCAGGTTGTCCCCAGCTAGGTTAGATGAGGAGTGTGGCCTCCCCGTCTTCTGGAAGTTACAAATATTCCTGACCCGGGACCTGCAGCCTTTGGGGAGGCTGTTCCACACACCCGCAGGGGCTGGTGGTCCCCCTGGGGATGCTGAGGCGCCATCCCCACCCAAACTGGCTCCGAATGATGCCGTTCCCCATGGCCACATCCCCCTTTCCCACCCTAAACCAGAAGATACCGCCATGCCGGAGCTCGGTTTGTGTGTTCCCCACAGTCACCAGGACTTTCTGTCAAATCTCATCCTGGCCAGCTCAGGATTATCTCAGGGAAGTCAATGTTTACCATCTAAAGAAGCACATAGATCTCTTTTTCTCCATCCAGCCCTGAAATGTCATGCTCCAGGCACCCAGCATCTCGCGGGGCTCTCCTGGTCCGTCTGTCTGGCAGGAGGTGGGTGTTGATGAGACCCCAGCGCTGCTGCTCGTGACAGGCCAGTGCGAAACCAGCTCCTCTCGGTTCCCAAGTGACTTCCATGAAACTTTTCCAACGTCTCCTACGAACACCTCTTCCCTGTGACAGTTCAAAGCAAGCCCTGAACTGGTGAAATGAACTGGGAACGCGCCGTCCCGCTTGCTGGAAGCCAGTGGTCCCTGCGTAATCTCATCCGGAGCAGTTATTCCAACGGTCACAGTCTGCATCTCATCAGAGCCAGACAGATGCCGGTGTTGGTTTGCTTTGGTTTCCTAAACCAAACTGATGTGAACAGTGTCTATTTTGGTTGGGTTTGTTCCAGTTGTTTTGATCAAATGCTCTTGAGCTTTGTATCTGAAATCACTGAACCTGGCCCGAGTTTGCCTTTAATCTGCAGATCCTGCGCTCAGGGCCGGGAGCGCTGCTGCCTCCGTGGACACACGCGGGTTTGTCAGGATGCTTTTGGCACAGGGACCGAATGCTTCACAACATAACAAAGAAACAGAGCTCTCTGATGCTCCTGCGGAGGCTAAAGCTCGATCTGCCTAGATGAAGGGAGAACTATTAAACCTACCGCGGGCATCCCAAAAGCACAGCTGCTTCTGAGCAGCTTCCCTTTTGACTGATGGAAATGTTATTTCTGCCTCTTCCACATTTCCAAGAAGGTTCAGCTCCTCTTCACATCAGGCCTGCTGACGAGGCTCGTGCTGCAAACACCTGAGCAGAGAAGCCCTGGAAGCATCTCCCAGAGGCCTCTGGCTCCCAGGTTTGCAGGTTCTCTCTGGGTGGTTGCAACCTAAGCCTCCTCTTCCTTGCTGGTCCTGTCTCATTTCAGCCTTCGTAAAATGCAGAGACTCCTAATGCGGGCACTGGCAGCGAGTGTCCATCTCCTGGTACCTCCCATTGCTCCGGTGGAGGGAACACGCTCAACATCTGGCAAACGTCTGCAGCATCCTCTCCAAAAACGCAAAGGTCAGTGCAGAAGGGCTGGGCGAACCCTCCCTTGACCTCCCTTCTCACCCCGGCCTCCCTTTTCCCTTTTTTCTTTTTTAGCGATGCATTCTTCAGCCCAAACAGCATTCTTGAATGGAGATGTGAGGCAATCCGGAGGGAGGCGGTCGCTGGGAGATGGTGTGATTGCCAAGCGAGCCCCGCGGCTCTGCTGGAAACGCTGGCTGGGGGCTGACGGGGCAATGCTCTCGCTGCGGTTCCTGGGCCTCAGCACCATCCGATGCCACCGAGGTCACCCAAATTGCACGGGAGGTGCTTCAGAGCTGCCCTTGTGAGCTGCAGGGACTCAGCCCAGGCTTTCCATGGCTGGTAGGGGGTGACATTAGGGATCCTCCTGCTGCTCTCCCTCCCGCGGGACAGCCGGGGCTGGGAAATCGGTGGCCACTGCAGCCCCGCTCACTCGCTCACATCCCATGCCCCAGCCTCATCTTCTCTGTGCCACGGGGCTCTGAAAAAGCGCCTGCACCAAAGAGGTGACTTGGCACCGAAAATAAGGGTTTGCCAGTTCCTGGCCCCCGCTTGTGTCCGATTGCTGCTGCTCTGTCCCCTGCGCTGGACCCAGTGCCACCCCCAAGTGACACAGCCCCGTCCCCTCGTCCTCGCTCCCACCGTGGTCTGGCAGCGAGCAGGCTGGGCTGTGCAGGAGCAACAAGCAGCTTCTATAATATTTGGCTCCAGATCTCTTTGGGGGGGCCTGGGGGAGGGAGAGCGACCCCCAAATTGCCCCTTCCCCTCCGCAGCGCTGCCTTTGCGAGGCTGCCAGCGCTGGGAAACGCTGGTTTGGCTGGGGAAACCTCTGCCCCGTCCCACCGTAATTACAGGCTGCCTTGGGGCTCTGGAGCCTCATGTAATAACTCCCTGGTCTCTCGGGGTCTGCGGGTTATTATGGGGTGGACTCAACCCTCCCAGCACCCGGACCCAGGAATGTCCCCACAGCCCGTCCCAGCCCCACGGATGTGGCTCTGGGTCCCCAATGGTCGCAGCGTGTGTCCTTTCATCCCCCTCCCTGCAGAGCTGAGACACCGCGTTTCTGAAATCTGCGTCTCCAGGCTCCGGCCTCTCCCCCTGCAGCGCGGCTGGTGCCCTGGGCTGTGCTGGGAGAGGATGTCTCAGCACAAGGAGGGTCAGAGCTTATTACAACTGCTGTAAAATGTGTTTGAAAAGGTTAAGTGCTTAATTTGGAACAGAGCTGGAAACTATGAAGCGTTTCCTCACCCAGTCGCTCCCTCGCCTGTCCCTGGACTTTTGCTGTACACCGCTAACATCTCCATGGCTGACGGGGGCTGGTTACCAGCACACAGCAAAATACCTTCGAGAGCCTCTGCGTTTTGCAGAGGAGAAGTTTGCACAAGATTAACCAAGTGCAAACCCACTCGGGAGGGCAGTGAGGGGGCTGCAAGGGCCGCGCAGTCCCATCGCGTGTCACGGGCGCTGCTCCTGCCGCTGTGATTTACGGCCTGTGCCCGCGCTCGTGCTGCAGATGTTTGCCCACAGCTGCCTGGGTATCACTCAGTTCTGCTCGTGGGTGTCGTGTGGTGCCGGGACCAAACCCGGCAGGATGCTGATGCGCTCCCAGCCCCTTGCCGGACCTGAGGAGGGGACAGGGGCATGGGAAGCACCGGGACATTTGCTGGTGGTGGGAATTGCTCCGTGCTGTGATGCTGAGCACGGTGTCCCGCCAGGACCCGCGGCCTCTCCCCGCCGCGGCACCACGGCAGCTGTGCCGGCTGCCAGCGCCGGCTGCAGCTGCCCAAGGAGCAGAAGGAAAAAATGCAGCGTTTCCTTGCTCAGAGCCTTCAATTCATGTTTTCAAAGGCCCTTTGAACACTTGGCTCCTCTCTGAAGCCTCCCCGCTCTCCTGAACAAACAGCAGGAGGGAGCAGGTTCATTCCAGCCCCTTGACGGAGGCTCCTGGATGGGGAAAATCTCACGTCATGTTTCCTACAAGCAGGGAGCCTTGGAGCCCTCTTGCAAAGTGCTGAACCCAAGGGCCTCATCTCTGCCTGTCCCCAAACCTGCCCCAGGTCTCTCCTCTCCAGCTTTAAAGGCTCAGTGCAGATCTCTTCCTCCTCCTCCTCCTCCAAGGTGAGCTGGATACCCAAACCTCTCTGCAAACAGGGTTGCAGACACGCCAGGAGCCAAATATAAACCCCTGCAGAGATTAATAAATTATAACTGTCAGTCTGAGGCGCATCAGGCAGCAAACAAGAAGAGGGTCCCGGCTCAGCGCCGGGGAAGGTCACGGCACCAAAGTCCCCTCCCAGGTGGTGTGCGGGCTGTTTTTCTTTCTAAAGCATCTGAAATATGAAATATGAAAAAAAGGGCGAAACATCAGCTGCCTGGGAAACCCATCAGCGTCCCTGCCTGCTCCTGCTGCCTGGCCTCCCGCGCTGGCAAACCACCCGAACTGTCCCGCTGTCCGCAGCCTCTTCTCCCTGGCATCGTTTCGGCCGGAGCAGAGCGACCCTCTGCCCTCTGCCCTGGCTCCCGTTGCCGCGCTCGCGCTTTCTGCTGAGCTGCAAACACTCCTCCACATTAAAGGCAGGCGTGCTTTTCTTTTCTTTCTTTAAAGGAGAAAAAAAAAAAAAGCTTTGGAGATAAACAGGAGCAAGAAGCAGGGCGTGGGTGTTCCCTGCTTTCGCTGCTGTTCAGCTGAATTGAGCTGTCTGGGGGGAAACTTGGGGTCCTGGCAGCACCTTTGCAATTTAGGAAGATAAAAAGAGCATCTAGAAGGAGGTGGTGTTGGACGGACAGGACCGTCCCCTCGGGTTTGGGGTGGTGATGCTCCTCTCCACCAAGTCCCCGGGCTCGGGGGCGCATCCCTTGTGCCATGTCCCCATTTCTCTGCGGAGGGCGGGCGCTGGGACGCGGATGATCCCCCGGGCACAGCGCAGTGGCTGGGGGCTGCCGGGGTCTGTGGGCAGCTGGGGTCCGTGGGCAGCTGGGGTCTGTGGGCAGCCGGGGGTCCGTGGGCAGCCGGGGGTCTGTGGGCAGCCGCAGCAGAGCGGGGTGGGCTGGGTGCTGCAGAGCTCGTGCGGGTGCTGTCAGCCCGTGAGCAATAATTAGCGATGATCAAAGTGGCTTTCTCCCCACAGCCCTGAACACGGATGCCTGGAAATCTCGGCGAGCGTTCCGGCTGCTGCCAGGGAGAAAACAAGGCTCGCTCCTTCTTGCGGGCGATTCCTTGCGCAGGCAGATGTCTGCTGGGGATGAGCTGCTCCCAGGACACCCCAGCACCAGGGGGGTGATTTTTGGGGAAACTGCTGCTGAGCTGAGCCCAATGGCCCCAGGTGCTGCAGGACCACACAGCAGGAATGGGGAAAAGGGGACGATTGGTACCAGTGGGATGGAGGAGAAGGGCTGAACCTGAGCCTGGGTCTAGTTTTGGGGTGCTCCCCCTGCTCCCACCATGTGCCCCCTTTGCCGTCTGCGGGGAACCGTCCTCTCTGCTGTGACAGACACTGCGCACGGCTTGTGCCAGGGACACAGAACAGCCCCGGGTGTGACAACCCTGGAGACGTTCCCGATTTCCCCGGATCAGCCCGGCTGCTTGCAGCTCAGCCCCAAGCGCCGTGTTTGCTGCCCACCCTGAGCAAGGCGAGGAGCGGAACGGGCGTGCCCGAAAACACGGGGCTGGGGGGCAGGTGGGCTGGTGGTCCCCAAGAGCAACCTGAGGGCAGACAGCCCTGGCTATCAGGACCTCCTCCCTTAGTTCGTTGTGTTTCGGAGGCGGCCGCAGCTCCCGCTCTCCCGCCGCCAGCGGCTCCCGGCCGGCCCCGCGCTGCAGGGAGGGGTTGGCTGCCGCGGCTTCTCCCTTGTTCCCTGCAAGCCCCAGATGCTGATGTGGAGGCGCTGGGTCTCTTTGGCTCCCCGGGTCCTCCATGGCCGCAGCAGCGAGGAGCAGCCAGGCAGCCGCCCCTACAGAGCTGCCATGGGCTCCTCCAGCCTCCTGCACATACGTTTCCGCTGCTGTCTGTCCGTGCTGGAGCGGGAACGTGCGGCTCCGAAGCAGCGCGGGGATTAATGGGCTGTAAGGAACAGGGCAGCTCTCGCCGTCCCGTCCCTGTCCGTGTCCCCCAGCGCTGAGCCGGCTCCGTTCCAGCTGCTCCTCTGGAACATCCCGGCTCCAAGCAATTTTACAACAAGCCTTCACTTCCAGGGAGTCTGACCTTTTCATTAATAAATCAGCTGTGTTATTGAACGCATGAATAATACATGATCACACCCAGCCCTGCGCTAAGCTCCGTGTGTAAAATTTAATTAATCCTCTCACGTAACGCCCCCGAGGGCCGGTGATGGATGGGTACGCGCGGCTGGGGCTGCCAGCGGTACCCACGGCTCTGGGGCATCCCGGCCCAGCAGCCGCATCCCACTCACCCCAGGGGGGTTTCCCTCCAGCAGTTTTTTTGGATGCTTCTTTCTCAGATTATTTTAAAGGGGAAAATTCCCCTTTGCCATGGAGCTGTTGGAGGAAACCCCCGCAGCATCCTCACACCGAGCATTTCCTCTGGGAAATAACACCAGCTTTTTCTTTCCCCGACCTTTTCCTGCTGTGGCTGTTAATAATGTGAAATCCTAAGTAAATGTCTCCATTCAGGTGTGTTTAACAGAAAACCATGAGCAAACACCACCACTGGCGGTGCCATCTCCAGGAGACCCCCCAGGCGGTTGACTGGGAGTCAGCCCCGCAGACGCCCTTGGTCCCAGCAGGGTGCTCCCTGCAGCGGCTGCACCGGAGGGCTGGAAACGGCTTCGGTTGTTGTGAAACCCCACGGACGCTGTGACCGGTGCACAGCGCCAGGGTCCCTGACTCGGGGCTTGCGCTGTTTGCTCCCAGGCTTTGCTCCTCTCGCTCCCCCGTTTAACAAGTGCTGGGATACAGAGGGGGGATCTGCAGCAGCTGCCTCGGCTCTGGGCCCCGAATTAACGGGCTGGGGGTCTTGCAAGGAAAACCGCAGCGGCCCGGGATTAATTAGCGAGCAGTGTAACGAGGTCTGGTAATGATTACATGCAACCTTGGCCAGGAAGCAGCTGCAGCCCCACGTGGCTGGTGCATGGGGGGCTGAGCCCCCCTGTCCCCGCTCCTGGCGGAGCAGCCGGCCCTCAGCCCTCGCTCGCTGCCTCTCCCCAGCCGCATACGCAGCTTTTCAGCGAATGTGCTGGAAAATCAACACGTTTCCCTATAGCTGCACATGCACAAATGTTACCCTTGGCTGCACGCGGGGCGCTGGACGCCCTGGGACTGAAGGGGCTTTTGTTGGGGAAACGGCCAAGAAAAAAGTAATTTCAAAACTCCTTCTAGGTTTCTCATCCTGCCTCTTTCTCCCAACCTGTCCCCGGCTGGCAAAGATGAGCCTGGGGGATTCACAGCTCTGCCCCACGGCTCAGGAATCATTCCCCTTCACTGGGGCAGCCGCTGGAGCCCCCAGCACTGCAGCCCCCTCCCCAGCTTTCCCTGCTCCCCGCGGGCTGCGCGCCCCGGGCTTCCTCGTCTCGCCCTCCCAGCCCTCCCAATTAAACGTTTCCGAGCAAGGTTGTCTTGAAGCGTCTGCAGCTTCAGGCACCGCTGGCAGCTGCCTCTGAGGAGCGGTTTCAAAGGCTCGAGCCGCTCTCTGATAGCGGCTCCGTGATGCTGGCGCTGCGGGGGGGACCGGGACGGCACAGCCCGGGGTGCCGCTGACCCCGATTCTTTAAGAAATACCGGGCCAGGGTCACCAGACCTCGCGGCCCTTGGCGCGTTGGCTCCAGCCCTGGGTGCGGCTCTGCAGACCAGCAGCACAGGGCTGGAGCCAGCCCGGGATGGAAACAGCGCTTGTTTGCAGCCGTAGCTACGGCTGTTTTCTTCAACAGCCAACAGCTACGCAAGGGGGAGTTTGATTTCACACGTCAGGACGGTGGCTGATGGAAAGAACCCGGGCGGTAGCTGGGCGGGTGTGCGAGCAACGCGGGAGCGATGGGGAACACTCAGCCTGGAATCCGGGAGCTCGGACTCGGTGTGTGATGCTCCTGGTTGCTCAGGGAGGAGGCAGCAGAAGTGCCGGCTGTGGAGCTGCTGCTCAGGATGGTCCCTCCTGGGCCCTGGGGACAATTTGCAGCCGCGGAGCAGAGCCCGGTGCCAGCCCCGGCGCGGCGATGGCCCGAGGAGCCGCCGCACTGCGGTGACCTGTCACCCCCTGGCCGCGGTGGGGCAGCTCTGGCGTCGTCCCAGGGACGCGGGGCTGACGATGCCGTGGGGACGGAGCAGCCTCCAGATGTGCATTTCATTCTGATTTAATCAGATATTTACTGTGAGCCCATAAAGCCGTGAACTGCGCTTGGCCGTGTTTCCAGGACGATTCCCCAGCCTCTCCCCCTGCAGAGCCACCACCTCCAGCCACCAGGCCCTTCCCTGGCTGTTTAATTGCCTCACTTAATCAATGCAAATGAGTTACGAGCCACGAATGGTCTCTGATCCCTGTGCAAATCCCTATAAAACATGCAGCTGGAAAAACTCTTCCCCAGCCTTTGGCTGGTTTTCCGCGCGTGTTTGCTGCAGCACATGCTGCTCCCCTCCCGGAGGTGGCTGTACCTGCCGGCTGGTGTCCGTCTGTCCGCAGGACACCGGCAATGCCACCCACGATGTGCCCTGCACCGGGGGCTGGCAGAGACCCCTGGGAGCATCAGGGGGCACCACCCAGCTGCCCCATTGCCTAGAAAATCATCAGGGCTTTTCCTTCCGTGCTGTCCTCATAACATCACGGCTCTGCCCTCATCCTGCTCCCCACCGATGTCCTCTGCTTCCCCTGAGCCCCACGGGCTGTTCCCTGCACTCCTCGCTGGGCATATTTTTAATAACCATTTCCACATATTGCCTCTGTCCTGCACGCAGCCCCTGCTCACGTTTGGCAGGCTGGCTTGGATTTCCGGTCCCGCAGGAACCCCGCTGAACTCTGATGTCACGTTTGCAAGAGTCAAACCTTCGAGGGTTTGTTGCACAGTTCCTCATTGCAAACGTCAGGGAGGTTGGTGGCGAAGCATCAGTGATTTCCTTGGAGGACAACAGCTGGATCTGTTGATGTGGTCATCCATTCATCCGTCCGTCCGTCCATCCATCTCTCCACCCACCCACCCCCAAGCCGCCCCTGCTACCCCAGAGGGGAAGGTTCTGGGGCGAGGAGGGAGGTGGGTGCACACGCAGGTGATGCAGAGCTGGGGATGCGCCTGTCGGGTGCTGGGGGCGGGCGAGGGGACGAGGACCAGGGGAACCGGTGCAGCCACCGGCGGTGCTGGCAGGGGCCGGGCTGCTGGCGAGACGCAGCTGGATGGTTCTGCTTTTTTCCAGGCCTGTGTCTCAGTTTCTCTTTATTTTACGTGTTTTTATTTCCTATTAAAAGCGCGCTGTCTCATTTCCTCCATGAAAAACAAGGCTCTTTCAGCGAGATGAATTCCTCCAGCTCCAGCAAAGCCCTGGTTCTGCATCGAAAAATAAACAGGCTGTGTGGGACGCAGCCACCTTCTCCCAGCCCTCGCTGCTCCGCGGTCCCCGGTGCCAGTGCTGGGGTTGGCCCGGGGCAGAGGAGCTGAATCCCCCCGAGGACAGACGGACGGACAGTGCCTGCTGCAGGCTGCGCTGCTGCCCTGTGTCTCCCCGTCCCTCCCAGGAACCTTGTTTTGTGTAGGGTTTGATGTTGACTAAAAGAGGAGGCACCAGTGACACTTTCACAGGCTGCCCTGTCCCCTTTGCTGTGTTGGGAAGATGCTGGGGGCTGTGGAAAAGGGCCTGGAGCCCCCTCGGACCCCGACATCTGCAACCCCCACCCCAGGAGGGACAGATCCTGCGAGGCTTTGGGAGCAGCTCCCGGAGCATCTGCCTGAGCTGGAAGCAGCGGTGCAGATGCCTTTGGGATGAAAACACTTCCTCTGCGGCTCCACCTCCACCTGACATTTGGGAGAGCGGAGCTGCGGCTCCCTGGAGCTTTCCCGGTCTCTTAACCGGAGCCGCGGCACACGCGGCTCGTGGGGCGGGCAGCCGTGGGGCAGCGCTGGAGAGGAGCCGTCCGCGCTGCTGCCCGGGGAACCAGGGGTTTAGCCAGTTTATCCGGGGGTTTATCCTCTCCACGCATGCACCGAGCTGGTGGGTCCTCAGCGCTTGTTCCCGGTGGCTCTAGCGGGCACCACGGGCTGTGTCACCCGTGGGAGAGGTCTCCGGTTAATCTTTTTTCTTTTGGCCGTGCTGCAATTCAGCATCACCCTTGCCAGCAGAAGGCAGTCGCTGGAGATGGTGCTGTTGTAACAGGAGGGTGCTGGGGGCTGGTGCTCCCCGGGGGCTGCTCTGCCCTCCAGAGCTGCCTGTGCTTCGCTCTGGCTCAGCTCCAGCCCATCCCTCCGTGGCAAACACGGTGAGGGGCACGGCCGGAGGCCGGGGAAGGCTCCCGAGAGCTGATTTTACAGTGCTGGCAGCTCACTCGGCCTTCTGTCCGCTTCTGCTTCAATCAAAATGAATGCGCAATATTAAAGTATCAGAGCTGAACTCCCCAGGCAGAGAGAAAAAGAAATATGTTTATTTGCCAGCCCTGAGCTGTGTATTTATTATGAAACGTTGGTGCTTGTCGGGGTGGAAGGGCTGGCAGGGCTCTGCAGCCGCAGCTCAGCGGCCACGGGCACGTCGGGACAGGGTGGGCACCCCCGGGCAGGTCCTGCCCTGCACGGCCCCTGGGGACGGGCACCCCGGGACTGCCCCTTGAGGAGGAACAGAACAATAAAGGAAAGGAGTCAAAGGAGGCTGAGGTGTGTTGTTTTGACAACTTCCCGAGGGTTTCTTTGGGGGTGATGGGAACAGACTCTCCCTGGGCTGGGACGGGGGACAGGGGACAGGGAGGGTGGCAGGGGCTGGGAAAAGCGCTGGGAGATGCTGACACATGAGCCTGAGCTCTGACACTTCAGAGGAAAGATACAGCAACACCCAGAGCTGGTATTACCCGCAAACGCGCCACCTCCGAGCCACGTGGGACCCCTCAGGTGCAGGGGGGTGCAGCTGTAATCACTGAGTGCAGGCAACTGCATTAGCCGGGGAGTTGTTAAATGCCCTGAGCTGCTGGCAGTAGCTCTGTGACTTCTGGATGGAGGAGTGAAAATTTGCCCCTTTGGCCAGTAATTCCAGCCAGTTTTCAAACCTGGGGGACCCGCAGAGGCGTCAGAGGACAAGCCAGTGCAGGTCATGCTCTCCACGCTGGGAGCTGAGGGTCCTGCGTCAGGTGGGGCTTGGGGTCTTGCACAGAGGTTTTGAGCCATGGCCGGCAGATGTTTGGAGCTCGTGGACTTGAATTTACTGTGGAAATGTTTGTGTCTTCATCTGAGGATTTTCAGGACTCTGCAAGTCAGGGAAGATTGAAAGTGCAGGTCCGGTGGTGGCCCATGGGGACTGGCCGTGTTTACTGGGCTTTGGGAGGGAGGAAATAACACATGCACAAAATCCTCCAAGGATGCAGAACTGGGAGGATTTGGAAATACCAGAGAGGACAGAGAGGTTAGAAAAATCTGCAGGAAAACACAAAGGCCCAATTCGGAAAATGCGAAGCAAATCCATCTGGAGGGGACTGCGGAAGGGCAGCAGCACATCGTGGATGCAGTTGTGATTTATATTTTATCAACCTTTCCCCTTCCTTATGAACCCAGAGGGCTCAGCGCTTCCCCACGTGCTGCAAAGTCCCCATTTCATGTGCAGAAACCCATTTCTGCTGCTGGTTTGTGGACCCGCAGTGATGCTGGGATGATTTAAGTTGTCTGGACCGTGTCCATCCCCTCGGCGGCTCCCCGGGGAGCAGCCCCTGGCGTGGGGCAGCCCCAGCTCACCAGGGGAAGCTTTACATGGTGTGGAGGCTGTGGGAGGATTAAAGGCGGATTGATTGACCCTTAATAGCTCTGCCATAAATTCCTGCTCCAAATGCTGTCTGAGAGCAGTGAAGCCCCGGTGTTCCCAGAGCTCCCTTGCTTATTAAACAACCTAATGAAGTGATTTGATTAAATGCAGGGAAGCTTTTCTGACTGCCCTGAAGCTTTGCAGCAACCTGGGATTACTGAAACTGTTACTTGGGAGATGCTGGGCTTTAAGATGCGCCTGGTTAACTGTAGCTGGTTTCTGATTTTGCAGCAGTTAATTGCTGCGGCTGTTTGTGCCTTAGCTTGTGGGAGCCCCGGGCGTGTGCCCCAGCGCCCAGCCAAGGCAATGGGCCCGAAATCAGAGATGCAAAAGGCTGTGCCCCTTTTTCTTGCAAGGCTTGTAGCTCAGGGGTTAAGTGGCTCTGTGGAAAATAAGATCCAGAGCCGGTGGCAGAGTTTCTCCTATAGAAACGCTGCCATTTGGGCCTGAGCTGCAACTGCAGAGCAGAGAGCGATGGATATCCCGGGGGCAGCGAGGGAGATGAAGGGGGCGAGAACAGACTGCAAAGGCTCTGGCACCGACTGCTGCTCTGCCTGTGATGGAAATGGCACCAGGTGGGATGGGCGGCTGGGCCAGGGGCTCCTCTAATACCAGTAATTAATAGGAAAAAGAGCTGGTGAGTCTGAGAGGGAGGAGAGTCCAGGCTGCTGAGGGAGAGTGGGAAGGAGCAGCATGAGTAAGAGACGCGAAAAGAGAGGAGGCAATGTGACCTCTGCAGATACACAAATTACTCAGCTCCTTCTGGCTGCATCAAAGCTTTTCTGACTCACCAGCCGGGGGATTTAACCCCCGGATCTCGGCTGCGCTGCCAGGCGGCTGCTGGGATGCAGAGGCTGCTCCGGCTCCTCGCCGGGGCGGGAATGTGGTGGGGGGCACCAGGGATCCCCCGTCCTCTTTGAGGTGAGGAAGGCTGCAGGTGCCCCTGGGGTCTGGGAGATGCGGTGGGTTTGCACAGAGACCCCAGGACTGGAGAGGTGCAGGGGTGAGGATGGACGTGGAGGGATGTGGTCCAACCTTTCCAGCCACCGGCTCCCAAATCCTGCAAATGTGCCTTGCGAGCTGCCTGGGTACAGAGGTGACCAAGCGGCTGGGGGGGATCTGCCCTCACAGGTTCTCCATGCAAAGCCCCAGAAAACCCTGTGTTTTAGCCCAGTTTTGCCTTGCACATCCCTGCCCTGCTGGTGGGCGGAGGACCAGCCCCGGAGCTGGGGATGAAGGACTTGAGTGCAGCATCCAGATAACACCGTCCTCAGCTCTTCTTCCTCCTCAAAGGGGTTAAACCCCGCCAGGCTCAGGGATGTTGTTCCCTTATGCCCCTGGGGGGTATAATTGGAAGCAGGTTGCTGCTGAGTAGAGCTGCTCGGCTGGAGAGTGTCCGAACTGCTTCACCCCTCCTTGAACCTGGCCTTGGAAGGATGGGGAAGAGCCCGAGATGCTGACGAGCATCTGAGCCTGTTGCCACTATTCCGAGAGCCAGTGTAGGAAAGTTTCTGCTCCCTCTCACCTCACATCACCTGGAAAAACAGGAAAGAGGAGAAGGATATTCCAGCAAAGGAGAGAAAACAGCTGCAGGAGGCAACGCAAAGGCTGCGCCAGGGAATGGCTGGAAAGGGCTGGGAGCAAGTGGGGAGAGATGGGTGATAAAGGATGGAGCTGGGCTACGAGGAAAATACCGGAGCAGCTTGATTTATTTGCCGTTTCCCTCCATCTCCTCTAATTCCAATTTGCATCACTGTTTGTGAAGAGTTTACCTTGAAGCTTGTGCAACGACTGGACCAGCTTCACGCAGAAACAGACTGAGCAAAACCATCGCCAGCAAAACAAACCTGGAGCCCGACCTGGGCTGTGATTGATCATCCTGACTATTGGGGCCTCTGGAGTTTGTTTAAACCAAGCTGGGATTTTCACCAAGACAGCTTGCATTATGAGATTTCCTGTGCTGCCAGGAGAGGCAGAAACCTCCTCACTGAGCCTCTTCTGGTGCGTTGCCTTTTCCATTTCTGGGCTTTGGTTAATCTCTGTTTAAAAGAAGAGAGTGAGAGCAGCAACTGGAGCTGGACAGGACCAGGGGTTTCTGTTTCACTGGAAAGGCCCCATGTTTTGCTTTTTTTTCCACTCCAAGATAATATAAAAACAAAAATAAGATGTTTCCCGTAAAACAGAACTGTTGGAAAAATCTCCTTTGGAGCTGAAAGAATAATTTTTTTTTTCAATACAATCAAAATATTTCACTCCTATTTTTACCTTCAGTAAAGCCCTGAATTGGACAGCGAGACTGTTTTTCGGGATGCGGTTTCACCTGCACTTGATAGTTTCTGCAGCACTCTGCAGTGATGTGTGTGGGAGCTGTGGGGCTCGGGGTGCTCGGCCAACCTCTGTCCCCCAAAACGGGAGCGGTGACCCCAGTGTCCCAGACAGGAGGTGCTGAAGACAAAGCCCCTGGCAGCTCTTAGCTGTTAGAAAAAGGAGCTGAATTTATAGCTGTAATATTTGGAGCAGTTACTGAACATCTCTGGGGTTTTGACAGAGCCCTGTTTTCTGCTCACGCTGCCAAGCAATATAGGCAAATCTGCACTGGGTGTAATACGCAGTAACATAACGAGGCCGTGGAGATTAGTCCCCAGATCAGGGCTGTGCATCCGTCATCCTGGGTCCCTCTGGCCCCTCTGTGTTCTCTGGTTTTGCCTCCCCATCACCCACACATCACCCCCCGTGCAGCTCACGTTCGCGCGCTCAGTGTCATCTCCACAGAGGAGATCTCCCCACCCCAGGCACTGGGCTGGGGCTGAAATGCTTTTGGTGGTGACTGTCCCCAAGCTGGGGTTGTCCTGGGGACAGCTGAGTGAGCAAGAGGCTGTTATTGGAGGCACGTTGTTGTTTCCACCGGAATAATTCAGTTATATCATCTTGCTATGGAATTTTTTCCGTAACATTTCACTCTTGCACAGGAGAAGAATGTTTATTAACAGAAAAGAGCAATTACAAGGGTCTCCTCAACATGCTTCATCCAGTGGGGGCTGATGGCCAGAGTGGGCTGGTTTTGTCATACTAACCCTAAATCACAGCGTCCCAATTAATTTCTCCGCAGCTCCATGGAGTGGGACCCCGGGGCTGTTTCGGGTGCAGGGGGAGCAGCACTCGGGCTCCCAGGGCAGCTGGTTTTGTGCGAGGAAAGTGTCCGGCTGGCTCCTGCCTTCGGAGAGGAAAAATACTGGCCCAGGAGGAGGCGAGGATGGCGGCCAAACCCCCGGGAGGACCAGACACCACTCGGGTGTTTCCATTGCAAACAGCAAAGCCCAGACGGTGCGAGGGAGGCGATGGAGCCTTCGGCTCAGGGCACTGCTGCAGCGGCCGGGGGGCTCGGGGGCACCTGCCTGGGGGACACCCCCGATTCCACCCCAAGGGCTCCCAGGGCACAGCAGTTCGCAGCCGGGGATGACAGAGGTGTGTCACCCAGGAAGGCAGGGCCGATGTCCATCGCAGCTTGGTGACTCTTCCTTTTGCATCCCAAATGCCTTTTGGTTTGCCCAAGTCCTTGTCCTCACTGACTCCTGTCACCCCAGTGTCCCCAGTCTCCCTACGGACGGGCAGTCCTTTGTGTATTTTATTATGTATTCATTTAAAATTCTACTAAACCCTTGGCCTGAGCGGCATCTTGTGGTGATGGGTCCCACCAGTTAATTGTGTGCTTGGGCTCAAAATGTTTGCTTTAGTGGTTTCCAGTGCGCTTCGTTGGGAGTTTCATTGAATCGCCCCCTTGTTCTTGCTTTAACCAACACTGGCAGCTCTTCCCGCTGCTGAGCTGACACCGCGAGCCCATCCACCCTCCGAAGTGCTGCCGTGGCTGGATGGAGCCTTTCCAGCGTGGTTCCCCCATCCCTGCCGCCAGCATCGTCTGAAGGGTGCTGTGCACGGCTGAGCCCAGGGGTGTGCTGGGGGGGTCACATCTACCTCTATCCTGCCTGCACAGCGAGGCGGAGAGGGGAAAGCTGTGCTCTCTTTCGCTAAAAGCCAAAGCAAGTGTGGCTGCTGGCGGGCAGTCTGCTGCAGAGCTTGAGGTGCCAGCGCGGGGGCACCTGCAAGAGAGCATGGAGTGAGCAAAGCATTGCAAAACATGAGCAAAGCACTGCAGGATGTGAGCACACGTACCAGGGCCGTGGTATGGCGTGTGCCTGCCCTCTGTCACCCTTGGGGGGGGAGGTGATGCACGTGGTGGCCTCGGCTGGTGTCCCGTCCCCAGCTGCTCCATGCTTAGGCGAGGGAAACTACCAGCCAGGAAAACGCCTTCATTCAGCTCCAGAATGGTTTGTTCCCAGCGTGATGTGCTGCTAAACGGCACCGATAGGAGCGGGTTCAGTGTCAGGTCAAACCGCTGGAGCTAATGGGGAGTGGGGAGGGGATCGCTGGTGTTCCAAGGGCTGGCACTGGGGAGCCGGCTGTGCTGGAGCTGTGGTGGGTCTGCTGGGGGAGCCTGGGTGCAGGACGCCTGCTTCTCGCTCCCCAGTCTGCTCAACTGTGCCTCAGTTTCCCCTTCTGCAGAGTTGGTGGTGAGGTGCTGGAGGCAGCTCGGGGTCAGGAGGTGGGATGTGGGCTCCGAGGTGCAGCAGTGTTCCTGGGGAGGGTGCAAGTAACTGCTTCCCCCAGGAGTCTCCCCAGGGAGCTCGGAATCACTTTGTCTTTGCTTATTGAAAGTGTCAGCCCTCATGTTGCATGAGCAGAGAGACGGGACCTCTCACAGCAGCTCTGTCCCGGGGCGATGCTCAGCCTGGTGCTGCGGCCGGGACCTGATGTGCCCCCCTGCCAAGAACGAACGAGCGGCTGCTCAGCCTTGCAGGAAAAAAAATTGGTTTTGGGCTGCTCTCCCTTGGAGAAATGAGTCGGATGATTTAATCTCTGAGAAATGTGAGGTCTGACGAATTCTGTACGCCCTCCCTGCACTTAAAGCAACCACGAGAATAGCGCAGACGAGGGGAGGTGGGCAGGAGGGGCTGGGGGGTCAGTGGTGTGGCACAGGGCGAGTGGAGCCGATGGCCACGCAGCGGCCGCCCCGGCTGTGACAGGCGCAGGGTCCCCGTGCGCCGCGGCGCCCGCTCCACGGGGCACCGGTCCCTGTCGCAGGGACCGCGGCTCCTGCAGGCGGGGAGTTCGCTGGGTCTCAGCCCTTCTTGGCAGGACTGCGGATCCTTTCCCCCCTCCCCACATCCCCGGTCAGACCGAGATGGGGACAGGACAGGAGCCGCCGGGACCGTCCTGCTCTCGGCTGGCTCGTGGCGCTCGCTGGCTCTTCACGCGGTGTCACGTCTCTGGCAAAACCCAAGCGAAAAGGGGTTCACAGCTGTGGGCGAGAAGCCACTGTGGGGTCCATGTCCCCCTGCTGCGTCTGCGCCCGGAGCCAGCGCCAAGGACGAGCGATTCGCGGGCATTTTCCATTCCCGCACCCACCGCGCGAGGCTCTTCTCCAGGGGATATTTGCCTGTAGGTTTAATGACCAAAGCAGCAGCTGTGCTCAAAACAGGGATTATTTCTTGTTTTTCCTCTCTTTTCTCTTAAGCACCTGGCCGGGGCAGAGGTCAGCTGCCTTTTCGGCTGCATTTCTCACTTGGGAGCGAGTGCAGCTTGTTCTTCCCAGCCTGGCCTTGTCTCTGTCCATCTGTCCTGGTGATGCTGCACGTCCTTGTCCCCGGGGGGTTTGTTCCCTGGTTCCAGCAGTGTGAGATGCTCAGGGATGGACGGAGAGGCCAGGCTGCACCTGGGAAGAAGGGACAGGTATTTGGGGTGAATACATCTGCAAGGAAGGGGTGCAGGCCACCTCCAACCTGCGTGCTGGGATCCCCATGCTGGGGTGACCAAAGTGACACAAACGCCCTCCCTGGCCAAGCACTGAGCTGAACCCCCTCGTCCTTGTGCCTTCGGAGCATTTGGGGCTGGGGCTGCTCTGTGCAAGGGCCATTTTGGGCGCATTCCACGTCCCCTCGGTGGCCGCGCTCGTGGAGCACATCCCCAGGTGTTTCCAGATGTTTGCTGGAGATGCGAAGGTGAACACGGAGCACCACGCTCTGCCCCTGCCCCACGTGCAGCCGGGGGGAGGACACACGTCATGCAGCATCTCAGCAGCGTGCGAGCGGGATCTGTGCATTACAAAGCAACATACTTTTCCCCTTCGCTCACTTCCCCCGCAGAGCTTTGCCCACAGCCAAGTGTTTCTCCCAGGCTCATGGTGACGGTGGCGTTCTCCCAGCTCTCTGGCTCTAGCGTGCAGAGGCTGCTGTGTGCATGGGAGAGCCATGGTACCCCGAAATGCAGCCCAGCACCCTCCCACCATGGTCCCGGGGGAATGGGCCCATCCCAAACCACCAGCCATCATTTTGGGGGGACCCCTGGGCTCCCCTTGTCCCTGCTCAGCGGCCCTCGCTGTGACACCATTGGCCACAGCCGGCTGGCGAGGCTTTGCTGCTAAACTCCTGAGATTTGGTGTTTTGCACAGAGCACACGCTGCTCTGACCAAGCGGCCGCAGGGGCAGCTCAGGTTTCCTGCTGCTTTTTTGTTTTCTCCTTTCTGAAATTAAATTTTTTAGCTCTCTAAAGGGAGTTTTGAGATCTGGCCACCAGAAAGAACCTCTGCGCCGTAAATCATCTGCATTTGTACCGCACCGAGCACAGCGGAGGCTCCGCTTGGGATGGGGTGGCTGATGCTGGGGTAACAAAGAGTAAGCATCTCCCTGTGGCCAAACAAACGTTTTAAGCTGGGATTCCTGAGGAGCCCAGGCTGTGGGGTGGGGAAGGCGAGCCTGCTTTGCTTTGCTCTGCAGAATTCCCCTTTTTGCAAGCCCTGGGGCTGTGACACCCCCGGGGCTGTTCCCAGGCAGCCTGAGCTGCAAACAGCTGGGGAGCCTGTGCTGGCAGAAATCAATGTGAAGAGGTTCAGGGCGGGACCCTCTGCCAGGGGAAGGGGACCCTTGTTTTAACCTCATCTGATACAACCACACGCGTGCACGAGCACCGTGACGTGGTGCATGAGGGGTCTGGCTGGGATGGATGGGGAGGATGAGGGATGCAGGTTCTTGCCCCATCCAACATTTCCCAGCAGAACACAACGAAGTCACCAGCTCTAATGGGGGCTTTTTTGCTCAGGTCCCCCTCCTCAAGCCTCTGCTGCCCCTCGCCCGTGTTTGTTCGTTTGGGGGCACATATGGGTGCCAAAACCTCCTGGTGCTGATGTGCTGGAGGGATGCAGCCTCCGGGCTTGCTGGGGACCGTGTTCCTCTGTGTTCATCTGCTGTCCCTCCTGTTGCCCTTGCTCCAGACGGCCATTCTCGCAGCCCTGGCTCTGTCTCCCGCTGCTTTCACGCTCAAACATTTCCTCTCCTACCTCCGCCAGACCAAAGCGGTATTTCTGTTACAAACCTCTGCAGAACAAACAGGCCATGGCTGGGAAAGGGGACAAACAGAAGGGACAGGGGACCAGGGGTGGCTGGGATGCTGCTAAGCCACTGAAAATGGGACATCCCCAAGGCACCAAGAGCCACGAGAGCAGGTTTGCCCCATGGCCGCCCTCCACCGTCCCCTTCGCCTGCAAGAGCGGGGCCAGATTTGGCTCCAGACGTAGAACAAACCAAGTGCGCAGCGCCCAGGGCCGTGTTCAAGGCCGCAGCCTGTGGTGTCTTAAGAATTAAAAAAGGATGTCTTTGAAGGTGAATTCAAAACTTGGACGCCAAAATAAATTCCTGCGGGAAGAAAATTCAACAAAGTCCCTCGGCTGAGAGCAAAACTTACCCTCACCAGATTTGCTGCAGGTTTTCGTGCTCCCCAGCAATGGGAGCTGTGTTAGCAGCCTCTCAGGTCGGACAGCGGGGTGGTTAAGGTCTAGGATGGGAGACCTTTCCGTGCCTGGCATCGCAGGGCGGCTTTTGTGCAAGCAATTGCCCCATTCACTGCCTCAGTTTCCCCCTTTCACTGCCCAGCTGAGTATCTGTTAGGTAGCGGGAAACAAAAACACCACTAAACATCCTCATGGTTCTGGGGGTTTTTGACTAGTTTTTAAAGCAATTGGCACGAATCTCCAAACAGCATATTCTTTCCCTATTGATTCTGATCCTTCTCCAGCTGGCAAACACACGTCTCCAACTCAACCCTTTGTTTAAACGATGTGAAATACCAATGTGGTTTCTCTCCCTTCCTTTTCCTGGCTTGCGCTTGAGCTACCTGCTGGTTTTCAGGCATCCGAGCGCCCCGGCAGTCAGAGAGCAGCACCACCAGCAACGCTCTGGTTTTGGGGCAAGGAGAAGGGCACCGTGCTGGGAACAAATATATTTAAGGGTTGTGGGGACCCTCCAGTGGGGTCTGGGCTGGGTTTCAAGGAGCCAAAGCAGCTCGGGTTTCCTGGCCCCTGCTGCAGATCGGCTTGGCTGGAGCACCCCCTGCCCCCCCAGATCCTGCATCCCAGGACCAGGATGCCTGTAGGAGGGGGATCCCCACAGCCCCTGTGCCCCTGGGGCTCCTTGCTCTCCCATGGGCTGTGTCTGAATATGGAACAGGTCCCAGGCTGCCTCGGAGCTCCTTGGAGCAGAAATGTCCCCCCATAGCATCTAAAATCAGGGGGTGCTCCAGGGGTTCCTTGGCCGTGTCCCCTCTGTGTTTTGCAGTTTTCCAGCCCAGGGCCTGGCTGAGGCTCCACGCAAAACCCAGTGGCCCTGTGGATGGGGGGGGTGTCTCTTTATTAAGTGTCACCAGGATTTAAATCAAAGCTTATCACCCGCTGAGGGTGAACGAACCCTGCCTCGTGTTTCGCGGCAGGAGCAGAGACCCCAGCACGGGGCTGGCTCCCTTCGGGGGGGCTGGGGGCAGCCACACGCCCCCTGTGCAGGTGGGGGCCCGGGTGGGACAGCCCCGGTGACACGCTGGTGACACACGTTGAACCCCCCACGCTCCGCGCCCCACATTGCTGCCGAGCACCGTCCCAAACACCCGCTCCTGCAGAAGCGGGGCCGTGGGCAAGGGAAGGGCTCATTTAAATTATTAATTAAACGGTGTTTTTAAACACGGCTCCGAGCAGCCCCCGCAGCAGAAGGGATTGTTGTTCCGCGCAGCCCGGCGGGCAGCCCGGGTGTGCGCTTGGCTGCCAGAGAAAGACGCGATTGTTGTCATCGCGGCTCCGGCCCAGCTCTGCCTCCCGCCCCCCGCGCCCCCCCGGCCCCGGCGCCCACGAACAAAACCCCGCGCCCGGCCCGGAGCTCGCGGTGGAGCCGAGAGGAGGAGGAGGAGGAGGAGGAGGAGCCGGCCAGAGAAACTTGTCCTGGGGCTGCTGAGAGCAGGAGGAGGGAGAGGTGCCCAGGTAAGCTGCGGGCAGGTGCTGTCCCCTGCTCGTGTCCCACGCAGGACGCTGCCCTGGTCCACGGTGCTCCTGCCCTCTCCAGCCTCTCTCACATGCCAACAGCATCTGCTCTTCCTTTTTTTTCCTCCCTCTCCTTGTTTTTCCTCTTCTTCAGCAGCTGGAGTCTTTGTTCCTTCCGTCTTTTTTTTTTTTTGCAAGAGTTTTTCTGAGCGTGGGGCAGCCTGGGCTGGAAGGGGGGACTTGGGGCTGCAAAGTCCCAGCAAAGTCCCGCGTGTTGCAGCTCCCGCCAGGCGCTTTCTGCGGTGTTGATCGAGGACCCCCGTGTGCTCCCCCCGGGCTCTCACACGCTCACAGCCCCACGCACACTCGGCTCAGGGGGCAGAGCTGGGGGTGCCGGGGGGTTACAGGACAGTCCCTGCCTTGGGAAGCAGCAGGGAAGTGTGCGAGGAGGGGGCGGCTGAGAGGGGAGCAGGCACCCCGGAACCCCCGGGAGCATCGTCCCTTTGCGCGCTCCCCATGCAGAGCACAGGCTCCTGCTGTCCCGCTGGCTCTGCAGACCAGCTGGGGGAATGGCTGTGGGGCTGTGGGAGGGGGGCTGTGCACAGCCCCCCCGTGCCGGAGTGGGGAGCAGAGGGGACCAGCATCGAGCTGCTTTGGGAGAGAGCAGCCGAACGGCACCTCGGTGCTGCAGGGCCGCTTTGCAGCAAGCTGCTTTTTGTCCCAAAATGTAGGCGGTAAAGCCCCCCCCCCAAGCCGTGCCTGGATCACGCTGGCTGTTCCTGGGGATGTAACATCAATTTTGCTGCCTCCACCACGGAGGTTTGAGCCAGCTCTGCTCCAGGCAGGGGGAGAAGTGCAGCCCCCTCTCTGCATCCCACCATGGGGGTCCCGTTTGGAGCCAGCTCTTTGTTTGTGCTCCAGCAGAGGCAGGAGATGATGGGAGGAAGCAACAGGGCAGTGATGTTTGCTGGAGTCCTGGGGAAAGGGTTTGTTGCACAGAAGAAACTCATCCCAAACTTGCCCTTCCCTGGCTGAGAGTTTTAGGAAAAGCATCTACAGGGCAGAAAGTGGGAATCCATCTCCTTGGCAGCCGAACGCAAAGCATGTCGCGCACGAGGGCTTGGAAACGTTCCTGGGAGCCTGCGATGATCGCGGGCCTTCCTTATGTGGTGCATCCCGTGCGCTGCCGGAGCTGCCGCCCGGGACGCGCCCCGTCCTGGGCCGGGACCGCGGGGTGCGGGGGGTCCCTGCTCCCCGGGGACGGGGCACGAGAGGCCGAGGGTTTGCACCTGGGCAGAGATAAGAGCGCAGCTGTGGGAGGTTTCCCCTGCCCTGGGGATGAGGCAGCAGCAGCTGATAAGGCAGCAGAGCAGTTTCCCACCCTTAGGGAAAGCGGAGCCGGGGGGACGGAGGTGTCTGCGTGGGGGGCGCAGCATGTGCGTGGGGGGCAGGCTCGGGGGGCCCGCCTGCGGTTGCTTTGGCAACGTTTTCTCCCACGATTTGCTTTTGTCTGTGTCCAGGCAGTTCCAGCGTGTGTGGTGCAGAGGGCTGCGGGTGGGCTGAGCGCGAGCAGCCCCGGGAGGGGTCGGGACACGCAGCGAGGGAGGAGGAGGAGGAATTGCTGACACGGGGGAGGCAGCAGAAAGGTGTTTTCTGCCAGGGCTGCCTTCCCACAGACCCTGCTGCGGGAAGAGGCTGCTGGAGGCAGCAGTGAATGCAATACGGGGCTTTCGCAACGTGTCTGGTGACTCTGGTACCGTGAGGAAACGCTCCTGGCACACAGAGGGATGCAGGAGCCGTGTGTTGCCATCCCCATGTCTTGCAGTCCTCAGGCTGAGCACAGAAGTGTTGCTGGAGAGCCCAGGCGTGTGTCCGAGCTGCTCTCCAGCAGGGTCTCCTGGGACGCCCGGCCCCTGCGGGGACACAGCACTGTCCCCACAAGCAGGACCGAGCCCCCGCGGCCGCCCTGACCGTGTCCGGCTCCAGCCCCAGCCGAGCAGCGGCTCCGCTTCTCGCTGGGAAAGGGCTGGGAAAGGGCGAGTAGAGACGGTTGTTGCATCAGGGCTCGGCTCCCGGGGACCCTGGGGACGCCTGGGTGACAGCGTGTCTGCCCTCCCTCCCAGGACAGCCTTGCGCTGCATTTAGCCCTTTTCCACCATTCCCAGCTCTCCAGCGCCGCTGGATAAAGAGCTCCCTGTTTTGGTTACAGCTGATCAAACCCAGACTGTTGCGGTGGTTGGACACGAGGGAAGCTGATGAGGGAGCTTTGCTGGCTCCTTTTGGTTGTTTTTAGCTTGTTCTGCTCCAGTGTGCAGGTTCCCAGGCTGGGTGGGGGCATTTTCCAGCCTGGGGGCTGCAGGCATGGTGGGAATTGGGCGTCCCAGTGGGAAAGCTGTGATGGGAGCAGGCAGGGTTCTGGGCAACAGGCTGGAAAGGATCCCTGGTCCAGCCAGCGAGGCTGTGCCCTCTCCTCCCGAAGTTAAAGGTTCCCCTTATCCCTCCCAGCCCCTCCAGAGGAGCGGGGGGCTCATATGCATTGGTGATGAGTATCTGGAGGCAGCTGCTGCTTTCTGCCTGTCGAGCTGCTGCGGGAGGGTGGAGGGGGCAGGAGGCCCCCAAGGGAGAGCACCAGGACTCTGCCCGTGACAAATCGCCCCGTGACCTCTCCATAGCTCACTCTTGCCCCAGTGGTTGTGATTTTTGCCTGCCCTTGGCAGCAGTGGTGGGGCTGGCAGCGACCTCCGCTTGGGAGCTGTGGGTTACCGGGATGCAGTGAAGAAAAGCTATTTGGAAAGCAAACACCAGTGGCATTTGGGGCTGGAATTTCCAGCTGTTGCACCGAATTTTTGTTGATTGTAATGGGATGACTGAGGGAGCAGCTGCCTCTTTCTGGGAAAAACCTTGGGCTCGCATCTGTTGGGTGTCTTGGTGTTGCACCCAGCCCAGCCCGCAGCTCAGGAGGTGTCAGCACCGTTTTTGTCCATGAATCGAGCCCTTTCTCTGCACCAGGCAGCTGGTTTCCTGAGTGCACTCATTGATTCACGGTTTAACTTTGCTCCAGTTGTGTGGATTCCTTGTGGGTCCCCAGGATCTGGGTTGTCCTGTCTGGCGGGGAGGGACAGAGAGGTCGGGGTGTTTGCGGAGCAGGGGCTGTGCCGGGGCTCTGGCCGCAGACTCAGCAGCCGGTGCTCGTGCAGAATCAGGGTGTGGGATTTTAAAATCTGGCTTCTTGCATTCACGCCAGTAAACTCAACTGCATGGAACTGGATGGAGAACAGACTGCTGACTGTGTTCAGGCCAGGGAGAGCTGGCTTTGAACCTTCCAGCCTGTTGGAGACAATTGTGAAGCTTGTGGTGGCTTCAGGCTTGTTGCATCCCTGTTGTGCTGGCTGCAGGGCTGTTGCGGGGACCGCTGGCTGTGAACTGGTTTCCTGCAGGTCGCTTGGAAGCAGATCCTGCTTTCCCCAAGCGCTGGGAGCTGCAGCTTTGCAGGGAGAGGCTGGGGGACCGGCAGCGAGCGGGGTGGTGGCAGCGCTGGCGGCGATGGGCAGAGGGTCTGTGACAGTCCCCGTGGGGACGTGCCAGCGGGTTGCAGGTGGCGCAGCGGATAAAAGGGGCTGCATCTGCCTCCCGAGCACTTTCCTCCTGTGCTGACAAATGCCACATGATGCTGCTGCTCTCCAGCCTGAATTTCTGGCTCGCTGACTATCTCTGCTATGTGCCGAGTCCCTAAACATCTGCAGCGTCAAAGCCTCACGCAGAGGGGCTGGCGCGGGCTGTGTGGGGCCGGCTCGTTCCTGGAAGGGCTGGGAACTCAGCCGTTTTCTGAGACCAGCAGGGTGGCAGCCCTGCCCTGTCCCCTCCCTCGCTGTGACACTGCCTGCGGCAGCTGCTGGGTGGCCCAAGCCGAGCATCACCCTGCGGGTGGAGGGAGCCGAACGCCCGGATCGCAGCGTGTGCTGGCTGGAATATCGTGTCCCAGCTGCCTCCTCCCTTCTGCAACAGCCCAAACACAAATCTTGGTCCCCAGCGCTCCCCTGAGCCTTGTGGGTGTTAAAAATCCAAGTCTGAGTTCTGGAACAGAGGCAAAAATCCCATGGAAAGGTCTGGGACAAGGTGTGGGGAGGAGGCACGTGCCGGGAGGGACGTGGCTGGGAAAGCAGCTGCGGGGCCAGGGACGGGACTGCACGTAGAGCAGCTCCCTGTCCCCAGTCTGCCCGTTCTCTGCAGCCCGCCCTTGAATCCGAGCTCTTACAACACAGAAGCACGTACATCCCCAAAGGGACTGAATTGCAGCACTGCCGAGCTCAATATCTGGCAGCATTCGGGCCCCATTTTTCTTCCCCCCGTTCTTCCCTTCCCCCAGCCAGATGCCAGAGCTCTGATTGAAACCAGGCGGCGTGTGAGGCTTGTAGGGTTAACCAGAGCCAGATGGGAGAGGAGGGAGACAAAAAGGAAAGTAAGAGGCTGGGTCTGGAGCAGGGTGGGGTGAGAACAGGATCTTTTCTTGGAGAAAGTCACTTATTGGAGCCCAGGAATGCGTGGGATCAAAGGGAGCCGGGCTAGCGCAGCCCTGGGACTCCTCCGAGCCTCCTCATCTTCCTCCCCGTCTCATCTCGCTCGGTTCTCTTTCCCAGCCGGGCTCCTCCATCTGCCGCGCATCCAGCTCGGCTCTGTTCCTGCTGGGGTGACAAGCGCTGCCGGGAAAAGGCTGGCGAGCACCCCGAGGCGTCCGCCCGCCCCTCCAGCTGGGCCCGGGGAGCGGCGGAGCAGCCAAAGCGCCTTCTGCACGGGGCTTTCTAGGGAGCTCGTCTGCACCGAGCTGCACCCGCCAGCCCCCGCGCGGGAGAGCCACCAGCAACAGCCTTGCAGGGACGGTCGCTGCTGTTCCAAGCAGCAGCACGGGGACAGAGCGGGGTCAGGCAGCACCCACGGGCGTGATAAGGACCCAGAGAAGAGGGAGAGGTGGTGAGAGGTGGTATCTGCGGGGCATTGGGCTGGGCACTCTCTGGCCGGGGCACACAGAGACCTCGCCTGATCCCTCCGGATCCCCGACTTGTACGGGAATCTCCCCAAACAACCAGCCCAGCACCCTGCAGTGGGACTGGAGGTGACGGATCAGTGATTTGGGCAGCACAGGGAGCTGTACAGCCGAACACCTTCTGTATTGCCTGTGCATAATCTTGCAAATGCCCGTTTTATCTCACGGCCTTGAAAATGGGCTGTCCTGCATTAAAGCCTTGTCCCTGAAGCACAGGACCATCCATCTTTGCTGCCTTGCTAACTGCTGCTGGCCTCCAGATACTGTTGCTCAGCCAATTTCCTACTGCATTATTGATTTTTTTGGCTCAAGTGCAAAATTAAACCTAATCTATCAAGGCCCCTGAAGAGGCAATCCATCCTTTGGGGAGAGTGTTGGGACTCCTGGGGGTGTCCAGGCAGTGCTGGGGGTGATGTGCGGGGAAAAAACCCAAACCAAATTAAAAAACTCCAACCCCCCAATGGCATAAAGCTGAGCCAGAGACAGGGGATCTCGGTGACTCATGCTCTAGAGAGGGGTTGGATTTAAAGATGATTTCTAAGAGGAAGGAGGGAAAATAGCAGGTTACAGGCAGGGATGTGGTGTAAATTCCTGCCTGTCGGAGGCTGCAGTGATGGGGGACACGGGAGATGATGTGGTACCTAAATCAGGTGCTTCCTGACCCACCTCTTCTTGTCACCTCCCTCAGGGGAACATCTGGACCATGAAGGTGGCCTTCAGCTTGCTTCTCCCGCTTGTTCTTGTGCTGGTCTGGGAGGTGAGCGGGCAGCGGAGGAAACCCCCCCGGAAACCCACCCGCCCGCCTCCCGAGTTCGTCGAGCCCGTCGAGCCCACGGAGCTGCCCCCGCCGCTGCCGCCGGGCCCCCCCTCCGTCTTCCCCGACTGCCCCCGGGAATGCTACTGCCCCCCGGACTTCCCCTCTGCCCTCTACTGCGACAGCCGCAACCTGCGGAAGGTCCCGATCATCCCGCCGCGCATCCACTACCTCTACCTGCAGAACAACTTCATCGACGACCTCCCGGAGGAGTCCTTCAGGAACGCCACGGGGCTCAAATGGGTCAACCTCGACAACAACCGTATCCGGAAGGTGGACAGGCGGGTCCTGGAGAAGCTGGAAAACCTCATCTTCCTCTACATGGAGAAGAACCAGCTCAAGGAGGTGCCCGCCTTCCTGCCGCCCAACCTGGAGCAGCTGCGGCTGAGCAGGAATCAGATCTCCAAGATCCCTGCTGGCGTCTTCAACAAGCTGGAGAACCTGGTGCTCTTGGACCTGCACCACAACAAGCTGAGCGACGGGGTCTTCAACAAAAACACCTTCAAGGGACTCAAGAACCTCATGCAACTCAACCTCGCCCACAACATCCTGAGGAAAATGCCCCCTGGGGTGCCCAGTGCCATCCACCAGCTCTTCCTGGACAGGAACAACATTGAAGACATCCCCAGTGACTACTTCAAGGAGTTCCCCAACCTGGCGTTCATCCGGCTCAACTACAACCAGATCTCCGACAAGGGGCTGCCCAAGGACTCCTTCAACCTCACCAACTTGCTGGTCTTGCACCTGGCCCACAACAAGCTCACCAACGTGCCTTTCATCAGCCCCAAGCTGGAGCACCTCTACCTGAACAACAACTCCATCGAAAGTGAGTTCTGCTGGCCGCTCGGGGGGGAGCGGGTGGGCCTGGGGATGGCGTTTTGTTGAAAAATGGCATTTTTCACCCAGTGGGATATGAACTCTTCAGAGGGGGTTGCGGTGGTGAGATGAACTGGGGGCAATTTGTAGGTCAATAAGGGCCTGAGGGGGCTGGATTTGCATGTGGGGAAGGTTTAGAATTAGGATTAGGATGGCATCTGAGGAGCTGAATTTCCCCTGGCATTGGGCTTTTCTTGTTCCTTGTCATGGGCAGCTCTTCTTCAGGGCCACCTGCCATCTAAATAGTTACTTCCCCAGCAGGG
Source organism: Pampusana beccarii (assembly GCA_013399365.1). Classification (NCBI taxonomy): domain Eukaryota; kingdom Metazoa; phylum Chordata; class Aves; order Columbiformes; family Columbidae; genus Pampusana; species Pampusana beccarii. The sequence goes on from VWYH01005944.1 coordinate 184,655, forward strand.
CTCAGAAATAGGGATATTTTAAAAAGGAGAGTCTGTGCACATATTTTAAGAACAGATGCCAAACACGCAGTCAAGATGGTTCGAAATAACCCGGCTCAGCTCTCAAGCTGAGCCTCGCGGAACAGGGAGAACAAGGCTGGGATGGAGGTTGCCTTGGCAAACCAGCCGGGGCCATTTCACACCGTTCCAGGCAAAGCGCTGCAGTTTCTTGGGAGAGGTGCTGGCCTGGAAAATGGGTAAACATGGCTGGTGCATTCGAGAAGAAGGTGGAGACCCATTCCTGGTCACCCCAGGGGCTTCTGCTGATAGAGGTCAGCAACCTGCTGTCCTTGCTGTCTGCAGGGGAGCAAGAACGTGATGCTCCTGCCAGAAACCCCCCGTGTGTGCTGGGACAAACGGGCTGGGATCTGCTGTTTCTGGCTGTGGGTGTGTGGGGGCTGCAGGACCCCCAGGGCATCGCTCGCCTGTGGAGAAACCACCAGGCTGGACACTGGTCCCCACAAGTGGTGGGACACAAGCACTCCCGCACTGCGATGTTCGTTGTGCAGGGGTGGTGTGTGGCTTTTTATGCAAAAGAGAGGTTGTAAAATCACCAGCTCCTGCCCAGACACGGCGCTGAGCATGAGCCAGGGTGGGACGAGCAGGAAAGTGCTCTGTGCAGCCAAGTACCCACGGTTCTGTGGGATGTGATGCCAGGGAGAGGGACAAAACCCTCACAAAGCCACATCCCTTCTCTCAGGGGCTCAGTTCCCGAGGAGTAATGATGCAGTGATGAATTTCTGGTTCAAATGCCAGTTAATCTGCATTTTATTTAAACAACATCGAACTGGAGGCACAGGGGACCTTGTGGGGAAGGTGGTGCCTGCTGCTAGTGTCACACACTGGTACCCAGGTCCTGCTGGGGCTTTCCATGGAGAGATGCTGCCTGACCACGCACACCATGTCCCAGCTTTTCCTTTTGCCCATTTTACCCAGCTTTTCTAAGGTTTCAGTCCCTGGAGTTGGGTAACAACGTAAGAATCACCAGGTTTATTTTCCATAACACAAGCCCTAGGGTGAGGAGAAACACGTGGAAATCCAGAAGTGAGCAACGAGCCAGTTATTGACGTTATCTTCAGTGTAACGGAGCTGCAGCATGTTTCCTTGATGGTTTTATTTTTTGGAAAGCTTAGGGCTGGCTCGGCAGGTTTCGTGTTTGAAATAATCCCTTTTCTCTCTCAAATGACACTGCATCCCTCACTGCGCTGTGGCTGAACGTGACCTACTTCACTTCTGAACAAAAGTGAGAATTTCCTCTCACTGGGGCTGCTCTGTCTTCTGGGAGAGGCTGGAGATTCTCCCCCTCGGGAGCAAAGCAGCTCCATTTTGGGGTTCAACAGGCAGGGGGGGCGGCTCTGGCATCCCCCCATCCCTCTCTGCTTGCTTTTTCCTCTAACCCGCACGCCGCCTTTCCTCCCGTCCCTGCAGAGATCAACGGCACGCAGATCTGCCCCACCTCGCTGGTGTCCATCCAGGATTTCTCGCCGTCGGACCTGGACAGCGTGCCCCGGCTGCGGTACCTGCGGCTGGACGGGAACCTCCTCAAGCCTCCCATCCCCTTGGACCTCATGATGTGTTTCCGCCTCCTGCAGTCCGTGGTTTTCTAGCCTGCCCCGCAGCACACCTCTCCCAGGACTTGGCTTTGCACAGACACTCGGCCCTGGACATGTGGGACCCTCTTTGCCCCTCTCCCCCTGCTCACACACGTCTCCGTCCCCCTCTCGCGTTCCCCGTTCCCTCCTCTGCAGCGGCTGTGGGTGCGGGTGGCAAGTGCATCCTTGGGGACCGCTGTCTGCAGGACAGCACCGTGTCACAGCAGCCAGCCCGGGTCACGGCAGTTCCGTCCCTGTGTCCCTGCGTCCCTGTGTCCCTGCCCTCACCCCGGCCAGCCCTGGAGCTGGCTCTGTCTCTCCCCTTCCGCCCGGCAGAGTTTCAGGAGGTTGGATTTGGTTCTAGCCAAACACATCTCCGGATGGAGCTGAGCAGGGGGCCCAGGGGCCACCTTGCTGCAGGACTTGGGTCACATCGTTGCTCCGGGTGCCTGCACGCGGGGACCCCGCGGTGTCCCTGGGGAAGAGTCTCCCGTGACAAGGTGGAGCAGGGGTGCTCTGGGGTGCCGGGGGAGGCCACCCTTGGGGCGCAGGGTGATGCTGGGGAGCAGGACCCGTGCGGGAGGCGGCTGGCGCTGGCCAGCGGGACCTGGCCAGAGCCTCGGCCCGGGGCCCCTCGTCCCCCTTTTCACATGTATTGCTTCCCTCTCTGATAGCCGTACCTGCATATATAGGGTGTCTGGGTTTAGGGGGCAGTATCATCTTTTTTTCTTCCTGATCCTCAGGATTTAGATTTAAGGCCAAGCATTAGAGGGGGGCAAAAAAATCCAACTGAAATAAGCGTTAAAGCAACAAACCAAAGAAATCAGCCGTTACCTCCTTTGTGTTCAGCCGCCAAAACTGACCCTTCTCTGGGGCGGGCACAGACGGGCACCGTGTCCCGCTCCCCGGAACGGGACAGGGCTGTTCCCCGCAGCCCGGGGACACAGCAGCGAGCTGCACGCTCCCCCTTCCCAGAGCTGGAAGGTTCATCAAACCTCGTGCTAATTCAGGCTTGTGTTTTAATGATAAAAGTCTCTTCTCCAAACCTTCATTCAGCGGGCTTTGTTGGGTTTGACAGGTTTTGACCTTAAACCCGGAGACCCTATGTATATATTTATATATGGTGTGTATATATACTGGTAGACTGTACAGATATATCTAGAGACATATGTAGTTCTTGACTGATTTCGATTTAATGGTATTTTCACTCCTACTCTCCACAGCAGTGAAAATAAAATGATTCACGAGGGACGCCATGGTCGGACCTGCCTCTCTGATCCCTCCTCGTCTTCCTCGCCGTGTGGGAGCTGCCGCTTCATTCGGGACCAGGTTTCCTCCATTGGGACCAACCCTCCCGGCAGCGGGAGCTCTATGGGGGACCCCCGGGGTCCCTGCAGCAGACTGGGGGCTCGGGGGTTTGGGGTGTGCTGCTGGAAGCGATGCCGGGCTGGGATCACGGGTGCGACTGCAGCACAGTGGTGGGCAGGTTTATGGAGCTCCTGCCTGTCTTAACGAGCAGCTCTGCTCATTAACAGAGCCCACCTTTGGCTGATGGGTGTTGTCACCCCTGGAAGCCGGATGGGAAGAGCCAATGTGTGTTGGGGCGGGCTGCATAAACTCAGGCTGAGCTGTCCCCACGTCACCTTTGTGGTCCTGGAGAAGCTGGACAAACGTCCCCAGGGTGAGTTTGTCCCCACGGTGGCAGAGGGGGCTCCAGGGCGTGTGCAGGGGCAGATTTGGGGAGGCATCTCCCCCACCCGTGGTGACGAGCCCGGGTCCCCAGGGCTGTGCCTGTGCGGGGTGCGCGTGTTTCCACACGAGCAGAGCGGGTGTGGGCAGCCGCTCCTGCCCGTCGCCGCAGCTCAGAAACCTCCTCTTGCTGCTGCTCCCCGCCGTGAATCACGAGCGGCGAGGGAGGGCGGCCGTGGGCGCGGGTGTGAGCGCGGGGGCTGCGCCGGGGGCTGTGCGCTGGTGGGGGGGACGCGTGCGCGTGTGCAGCGCGGGCACATGCAGCGAGCTGCCCTTGTGTTCTTGTGCCGGAGAAGGAACCCCCCCGTGTTTCGTGAGGGGACGTGAACCGTGCCCTCCCGGGTGCGCTGCCCCCCGGGGACGTCAGCCCTGCCTACGGGGAGCTGAGCGTTTGCAAAAGCAGGGGCGGCTCGCTGCTTCTCTCTGCAAACAGGCGTTGGTGTGGGAGCCCCCCCTCGCCGTGTGTGTTGTGGGGCTGCTGGGGTGGGTGTCAAAGGGGCTCCTCAGCATGGTGGGTGCTGGGAGGGGGCCCCGGGCTCTCTGGGAGCAGCAGTTCGGAGCAGGATGAGTTACTGCTCCAACCAAGCCCCCTTGCAGCTGGTGACCCCCCCACCTCACGTGTGGGTGCTACACTGGACCAAAGTCCCCTGTCCCCAGGGCGGGAGGGACTCGGCAGCCGGCCCTGGGCAAGAACCTGCAGCCCCTCCAAGGGGCAGAGGCAGCGGGTCAGCTGTAATGTCCCCCCCAGCTGCCACATCGCCTCCATCACGGTGGCTGCCGAGCCGTCTAACGAGGGGCTTAACGAAGATTAGCGGTGACCCTTTGCTCTGCTCCGTGCTGAGCAGGGCTGGGGCCGCCCTGGCCGGGGAGACACAGGGGCGAGGGGGCTGTGGGTGCAGGGGGGGCTGTCCGGGTGTCCCCACCGCCCAGCGGGCCCCGGCAGATGGGTGCGACATCTCGGGTGGGTGAGCGCGTGGGCTCCGATCTGTGCGCGGGAGACGAGGACGTTTTCACGGCAGTGGGCGGCTGCCGGGAGCCCGTGGGGCCGCTGCGCACGCCCCGCAGGACACAGCCCTGGCAGTGACATCCCCCCCGAACTGAGCCCTGCATGGGGGGATCCAGCAGCCCCCTGCCCCAGAGCGTGTGGGTGCACACAGGGGAGATGGGGGACACCTCCCACCCTGAGGGACCAGCGCTGTGCCCCCCGGAACCCGCACCAGCTCCCCCTCCCCAAACAGCCTCGTCTTTTCAAAGCAACGATGCAGAGGGGCTGAGCCCCCAGGAGGTGACGGGGGGACAGGCTGGGGAGCGCGGGCCCCTCCTGCACAACCGGCCAGCCGAGCGTGAAATGGGATGAAAGGGGACGGTGTAACGTTCCCAGGGGCGGAGGATGTTTGTCCCCCAGGGTGGCCACAGTCCCCACCACGGCTGCAGAGCAGGACGCGCTGGTCCTGCCTTCCCGTCCCTCTTTGCTTTCGCTGATTCGCAGCAGTTTCAGGGCACCCGGCCCCATCCTGACTTGCGTTTCTAGCCCTGCTCCCTGGTCCCCAGCGCTGTCCCCGCAGCCGTGACCCCAGCGGGTGCGGGATGCAGACCCTGGCCTGGCTGGGCATCGCCAGCCTGTGTCTGGGGACAGCCTGGGCTGTCCCAGCCAAGGAGAGGAGGAAGGCAGAGAAGCCAAAAGCTCATCCTGCACTCTATGAAAACCTGGACCTGGACAACTATGACCTGACGTTGGACAACTACGGTGAGATCCTTGACCTGAGCAACTATGAGGAGCTCTATGACTACGGGGACCTTGCTCCAAAGGTGAGGGGGACGCAGGAGAGCACCCGGGGCAGGTTTCCCGTGGGTGCATCCTGAGAAAGGGGCTCTGCCCGAGGGATGGACGGGGCACAGCTGGAGAACCAGCCCTCGCACCAGCCTGCGAGCCTTGGTGGCTCTTCCACCGCTCTTGCTGGTGGCAGGAAACGCTTTACCCGACCCCAACATCCACCTTGTCCCCTGCCAGAGCATCGCTGCGGGCAGCCGGGACGCGAGGCTCCCGCGTCCCTCCGGACAAACAGGGAGGGGATTCTGAAACCCTGAGCTAGGGGAGCTCTCCAAGGCGGTTCTGGCCTTCCCGTAGGACCTGCCCAGTGCCCCTGAGCCCCTGCCCAGTGCCACCCGTCCTGGAGCCCTCCCTGGCTGTGTTTGCAGATCGAGGTTGGCACCCTGGCTCCTCGCCCCAAGGACCGCGCGGCTCCCCCGGCCCTGGGCAGCACGGCTGGAACCCCGAAGCTGCAGCCTCTGAGCACGGCCGGCCCTGCGCCCCCAGCGCCCGGCCCTGGGCAGGGTGAGTGCTGACCCCAGGGGGGCAGCCGGCGCGATTTGGTTCCCGTGGGATGCAGCCACGTGTCCCCAGGGGTGGCAGCGCCGGTGCCCTGGAGAAAAGGGAGCAAATCCCTTTACTACCAGCAGACAGCAGCGGTTGTTTGCTCTGCCCGGGCTGTTGGGGATGCATCTTATTACACAGCAGGCAGGAGGGCTGCAGCGAGACATTTCTGGGAAACAGAGCTCCGGCAAAGCAGCAACATTTTAATGAGCAGAGGCATTGCGACAGTCGGACAGAGTAGCAATTAGATTAGTGACAATTAAAATCCTGTAGCGAGGGATAAATATCTTTATTCATTTTCTGTCACTCTGGACTGGGACAAATTAAGTAGGAGGCAAAGGGAAATTGTTGCTTTGCTGCTTTGAACTCCCCACTAATGGATGCCGAGTCTCGCGGGCGCTGGGGCAGAGGAGAAGGAGCCCGTGGGTGGGGGGACACGGCTTCACCCCCCTGCCCCCCCCGCCTCGCTGGAACCCTCACGCAGCCCAGACAGATGTTTTGCTTGATGCAAAGCTGCTTCCTTTTGTTTCATTTCCTTCTGTGGATAAAAACAAGGGGGCCAAGCGAGCCCTGGGTGTGAGGGCGCTGTGCTCGGCAGCTTTACGTCTCCCGCTGGGGGGATTTGGCCTTAGCAGGCTCATTTATTAGCAGCGTTTTTGGCTGGGAGCTCCTCGCCGAGGTGCCCTGGGCTGTTTGGGTGACGGGGGTGCTGGGGCTGTGACAGCCCCGGGTGCGGAGGACACCGTGTACCCGCGGGGGGGCACGTCCGCCTCCCTGCACGGGCGCTGCGGGGGGACGGGGCAGCCGTGGTGTGCTGTGCCATGCTGTGCCACACCGTGCCGTGCCAAGGGCTGCCTCTGCCCCCAGCCCTGCCCAGCTGCCAGCTCTGCCTGTGCATCGGCACCTCCGTCTACTGCGACGACGCCGACCTGGAGCACATCCCACCGCTGCCGCCGGAGACCACCTACCTCTACGCCCGCTTCAACCGCATCGGCACCATCCGCGCCAGCGATTTCACGGGGCTGAGTACGTCGGGGCGAGGGAAGGGCCAGGCTTTGCAATGGGGCACAGGGGGTGTAAGCAGTTCTGCGTGGATCCCTGTTCATCTCCTCCCTCCTCTCCCGCCAGAGAAGCTGAAGCGAATAGACCTGAGCAGCAATTCCATCTCCCGGGCAGATGCAGACGCCTTCCGCCTGCTGCCCAGCCTGCAGGAGCTCATCCTGCCCGAGAACAGGCTGACGGCGCTGCCCGAGCTGCCGCGCAGCATCGTCCGGCTGGACGCCCGTCTCAACAGCATCCCCAGCACTGGCCTCCGGCCCGAAGCTTTCCGGGTGGGTGCTGGGGCTGCCGGGCTGGTTTTAGCCCAAACCTGACACGCCAAGGGGTGGGGATGGTGCAGAGGGCCAGAGCAGGAAGGTTCATCTCTCCCCTCTTCTCGCAGGACCTGAAGCAGCTGCAGTTTCTCCATCTCTCTGATAACCAGCTGGATTATATCCCAGCACCCCTGCCCGAGAGCCTGCGCTCCCTGCACCTCCAGGTGAGATGAGCCCGGACCCAGGTTTCTCTGCACCTGAGTCTAGCAGAGCCATCGCCACCTCCTCCTCTTCTTCCTCCCCAGCCCTTTGAATCTGATTTTGCCCTTTCCCTCCCCGGCCAGAACAACAACATCCAGACCATGCACGAGGACACATTCTGCGACAGCCAGGACCACAGCCAGGTGCGCAGGGCGCTGGAGGATATCCGCCTGGATGGCAACCCCATCAACCTCAGCCTCTTCCCCAACGCCTATTTCTGCCTCCCCCGCCTGCCCACCGGCCGCTTCTTCTGAGCCCCATGGCCCCAGTGCTGGGAAACAAGGGCGAGCGTTCCCAGACCCACCGTACCCCCACCCAGACCCCCCTCGGATCCTGCTGCCCCATGGAAAATGTGGGGTTAAGGCAGATGCGTTTAACCCTGCTGTGAGCTGAGCCGCTGTGTAGGCATGAACTCAGTTCTGGGGCAAACGGAGCAGGGGATGGGCAGCTCTAATAGAATCAAGACTTAAAAATGCATTCAGTGTCTTGTTCTCAACACCGAGAGCAGCGGAGAGCCCCCGCTCAGCCCCAGGATCTCCTCTGTGATCCGTGCTGGTTTGCAAAGACAGAGACTTCTCTGTGTCCCACTTGTCCTTCAGTTCCCTCCTGGGGCCTTGGGCAGACCCCTCGTGTCTGCTTTTGGGGTTCCCTGGTCAGGGACCTGCATTGCTCCAGAGAGGTGATGCTTTGGCCACATCAGGTTCAACCTGCGCGGTCCAGCTGTCCCCAGGACCAGCAGGTGGGTCCATGTGGCTCTGGAGGAGGGTGGCACACCCAGATGTGAGCTGTGGCCACAGCTGGGCTGTCCCTGTCTGCTCCCGACGAGGACGCAATGGGAAACCTCAGCACAGGGCAAGCAGAGCTCTCCATCACCTCACCCCAAGCCCTGCAGCCCCGTGGTCCCTGCTCCAGGGGGACCCTGACCCCACTGGGAGCTGTGCTGGTGGCAACTGGGGTCTCCAGCATGAGGGAGGGTGTCCCTGGGTTAGGGCTGCTCCAGCTGCAGAGAACAGCTGGAGCCTTCCAGCCAAATGCAGGAAAGAGTCACTCAGAAAGAGTTAAAATATCTCAAATCATCCCAGCTTTCAACAGCCGAAAAGAGCTGCCCAGTGGTGAGATATTTTAAATATAATGTATTCATCCTCTATATTTTTATACACATGTAACAAACACACATACCGTGAGAGGCATGACACATCCCTGGAGAATCCAAAAGCCTAAACTGAAACCACTGAGCTCAGCCCACATCCTCCAGGCCTGGGGAGGCAAACTAAGGCGGATGGAGAAAACCTCGCAAGAAAATCCAGCTTTTCATCCATGGGCACGCTGCAAATGCTGCTCGATGCTCCTGCCTGTGATCCTGCCCTGCTGGCACAGCATGGGCACAGAGCACGTGTGTGTGCACCAGCGATCCCCTCGCCTTTCATTTCTGTGCAAAACCCAATTCTAGTATGGATTATATTCATCTGAAAGCCAGGGCCCTTGGTAAATGGGAATTTGGAGCCATTCCAGCCTTTCCTTTCAGGCTAAATCTAAACCCCCAGGATTTATTATGGTGTCATGTCATCCTTGAAACAGCTGTATCTATCTATCTATCTATCTACATCTCTCTGTCTCTCCTCCTTCCCCGTTCACCCTTCGCACACCTCTCACGGCTCCGCGGGCTGAGCGTTGCTGTGAGCCGGGCTCGGCTCCAGCGGGATGGCGTTGGCCAGTTTTCCCAGCAGCGAGCCCTGGTCCTTCGCATTCATCCCACTAGATGGCAAGGCAGAGTGTTCAGAAATGCCTGACCTCAACTCCAGGCTGCAAACTCCTTCTCTGCTCTTGTCCTCCCTTCTGGGGTGGTTTTAGCGTCCCGGGTGGTTTTAGCGCGGCCACAGCTGGGGAGCAGCACAGGTGCTGGGGGTTGGCAGAGGAGGATTAAAGGGAGCTGCAGAGGGGAGCAGGGTTTGCTGCATGTGGGAGGAAAGCGAGGTAGGTGCACGGATGTGTTTGGGGGTCAGGGGGTTGCTGGCTTTGCCAAACCAAACTTTTCTAAGAGGGATGAGGTGACTCTGGGGGGTTTTGCTGGCGGAGAGCTGGGATTCAGCAGTGCTGCCCTGTCTTGTGTGGCTCTGGGGTCCCCTGGCACCCTCAGGGAGGAGATGATGGGGCAGCAGGTCTTTGCCTTCCCCAAAGCTTTGGGAGGGGGCTGTTTGGGCTCAGCCCCGCTGTTCCGCTGGTGCTGTTGCTATAATAACGTGTTCTCATGTTCTTGTTGCTGCTGGGGGGGGCAGAAGCCATCGCCCATCTTTGCAGCACATGCAGGGAGCAGCAGCCCCTCCTGGCGCTCAGAGCCTCCCTGGGGCTGCAGGTTGCCGTGGGCGTTCATGGGGCTCCAACCCAGGCACACGGGCTGGGCAGAGGGCTCATGTCCCGCTCCTTCCCTCCTCCCTCGCCCAGAGAGCATCTCCACGTAATCCCCACAGCTCTCCTCCCGCCGCCTGTGCCGCTCAAGGTCACCTTCCTCGCCTGGGCTGGATTTGCACATATTGATTGCTTGGCGCTCGCAGCCACCGTCTCGGCGAGCTCCCGATCTCACGCCAGCTCAGCATCTTGCTGCTCTCTGGGAGAAGCGTCTCCATATGGGCCCCCCGCCTCCTCCATCCCACCCTCTCCCTCCATGCTCTCCTCCCCGCCCCGGCTGAGCATCATTAACCAGCACCAAAACAGAGACGGGAAAGTCTGCAAGCCCCGGAGAGCTGCAGCCTCCTCTGTGTCTCCGTCTCCTGGGGAGCGCGACACGAGCACGCTCCGTCCCCTGGCTGGATTTAGGAGGAGCTGGGACAGCGTGTGGTGTCCTTGCTGCTGTGACTGTCTGCGAGCTGCCTCCATCCTCTTCCGCTCAGCTTTGCCCCCACAGGTCCTCATCCCCAGGGAGAAATGAGCTTCTGTCCCATCACCATGACCAAAAAATGAGCTTCTCTCCCATCCCCGTGCCCATCTCTCTTCCTGCTCTCTGCTCCTCACCCAGTTTTCTTTGCTCTCCTCCCACCAGCAGCTCCCTGTGCCACACTGGCCCGTGTCCCTTGGCCACCACCTGGGGACAGAGCCACCTTTTCTGCCGTTTTGCAGCCCCAGGGCAGGGGCAGCACAGCCAGCTCACTGCAGGGCTGGGGTCAGCTCAGGAGCAGAGCGGTGGTGACCGGGTTTAGGGACCTGAGACAGGAATCGGAGCAGCAGGAGGAGGAGGATGGAGCCTTTGAGCCCCCCCGGGACACAGACAAGCTGGGAAGAGGGCACAGGGATAACACGGGTCTCCCTGTCCGGGGCAGTGGCCGTGTCCATGTGTCTGTGTCCCACCTGTGTCCCAGGCAACCCGTGGATCTATTGGCCAAGTACAAAATCGATGGCAGGACGGAAAAAGACCACTGAACTGTGGATGCTGACAAGCTCTTGGCCCCCTCCAGGCTAGAAATCACCCTTAAATGCTGCTGGGGAGGAAGCGCGGTGGCCCAGCTCGCTCAGCGAGCGCGGCACAGATGATAACAGCTTTATTTATAGCACTTAACTGGCTGTTGGCTCAAGGCACCGATTTGTGCTTCGCGTGCGATGGTTCCGGGTGGCTGTTTGTGCAGCTCATGGCTGGGGCGCAGGACCGTGCCCAGGTCCAACCTGTCCCACCCTGTCCCCAACCCAGGTCACCAGCAGGGGCCAGGCTCCTCCAGACTGACCCAAACTCGTTTTCCTGCTTGTATTCATACAACATCTCGTCTGGAGAATTCCTGATTGGTGTCTTAGTGTCTGAGAGGTTGTATTAACACAGCTCTAACACTAAAGGGGTAATTAACAGCGGCCACACGGGGACGGTTGTGTCACTGCTCAGCTTCCAGATCTGCCCTTTTTTTTCCGAAGGATCCCGGTGCTGGGATTCGTTACACGGGAGCTGCGAGGGCTCTGGAGATGAAAGCGCCGTTCATGAATTATCACCGGGGTGCAGACAGCTGCCCGGGCCCCTCCAGGGAAACTCGACAATGGAATCAGAGGAGGGAAAAAAAATACTGCTTGGGCTTTTCCTCTCCCTATTTTCCACTTCACCACTGGAAAAAGGAGGAGGAAAAACACAGCAAAAGGAAGAGGAAGAAAACAAACAAACAAACATATTCTTTCTCTCTTCACATCCCCTTCCCCATACATTGTGAACGTTTAGCATGAAAGTAACCTGCAGAAAGCCAGCCCTCCCTGCAGCGGTTCTGGGTGTCCGCCGGGCTGGGGGTGCCTGCAGCACCCCGGGGTGCCCCGTCCCCTCCTCCCCCCTCGGCAGCCAGCGGGACTCCTTGCCACGAGATGCCACCGAGGCACAGTTATTATTAGCAGCGTTGCGCTAGGTCCTGTCAGCAGGAGCCCTGCTGCGGGAGGCACGTGTCCCCCGCCCCGCAGCATCCGGCTCGGGGGGACTGGGCTGGGCTGGGGGTGCAGGGGATGAGCTGGGGGGGGAGTGCTGGAAGCCCCTTGCCCAGGGAGATGCGGGTGCTCTGCAGGGTGCTCGAGCCTGTGCCACGGCCCTGCTGATGTCCCCGCTGCAGCCGGGAGTGACAGCGCCCTCGCTCCTCCTGGGGGGTGAGAGCTGCTCGGTGTCTCCCCAAAATGGGGACGTTTTCACCCGGATGCTGCTCCCAGCGTCCTCCCCCATCTCTCTGACCGGCGGGAAATGATGAAATGCAGAAAAATGCCAATAAGTACAGGTCTGCCGTGGTGCCGGCCGGGCGTTCCCAGGGTGCTGGGCCAAGGGCCGGTGTCCTGCTGGGCACGCGGGTCTCCCCGACCAGGGATTTATTCAGCTCAGGGTTCTCCACTCCTGGCTTTACATTTTTTTTAATTTTTTTTTTTTAATTGACCTGAAGCCAAACTCTTTCGAGCATAAACCAGGCGGCCACACGTTGGTTCGGGGGTGATGCACCCCAAGGAAGAGCTTGGCGCGGCAGCGGGCAGCGTGCTGGTTTGTGCGGACCCGGGCGGGAGGAGAGCCGAGCTCAGCGTCCCTGATTGATCGCCGCCTTTTAAAATAACCAGCCTGGATCTTCCATTTCTGTAGGATGTGGAAAACCTGGAGAGGGGGAAGAGAGAAACAGCTTTGAGAGAGTGAGCACAAGTATTGCTAATTTATGATCAGAGAAATACATGTTTGAGTTTGAAGATTGCAGGGAAAGGACCTGGTGTTCAGCTGATGATAAATCTGTTTTATCGGGGGGTTGTGAAAAGGCTTCCCCACAGGGCAAATTGTGGAAATGCAGAACATAATTACCCCAAATTCCTATTTGAGTAATTATTTCTACCTACCTGTTATTCCCCTGGTGCTTTCAGTTGGCTGGAGAGGTTTTGCTCTCTGTTTAAGAGCCAAAGCCATTGTGTGGCACCGCTGGGCTCTCTGCCGGGCCGGGCCAGCCCTGCCTGCGGGAGGCACCTGCTGCAAGGATTTGGGGCTCACTGCTGTCTCCCCCCTCCCAGAACTGCCCTTTCTCTCTCCTTTTCTGCGGCTGCTGGGTAGGGGCTGTCAGATGTTGCTTTCTGCAACCACGTTTGTGCCCAGGCAGCGAGGAGGCGGGTGGACCAGGGTGGGGGATTTGGGGGGGGATTTGGGTCTCCACTTCTGGGATGTCCTCGTCCTTCAGAGGGGGCAGCTGTCGCGGGGGCACCAAACTGCTGCTGGTTTGGCTGGGGGGCAGTCGAGAGCATCTGCCAGAGCAGCATCCTCTTGGGTCACAGGGACCCACGGGGAGAGCCCCTGTGTGCGGCCAGGACACTGACGTTTTCCTCCTGTGTCCATCCCTGGGGTGGATGACATGGATGGAGGGACAGTGGCTGCTGGGGACGTCCATCCCCCCAGGCTCGGTGCTGTGCTGATGAGGTAACGGAGCGTTTTGCTGCAGTGGGCCGTGGACAGCTTTTCTAAGCATCGGCTCCTAATGCTTCCCCGAATAGCCAGGCGGGCTCTCGGGTGCATTAGGAATCGATGCACATCACAAATGGATTGCCTGTGCTCTCTCCTCCACCTCTCCGGCTGTCTCTGTGTTTGCCCCCTCTCCAGTATGTCCAGGGGCCAGCTCTGTCCCCCCAGTGTCACCCAGATGATGGGGGGCACCAGGGGTGGTTCCCCCCTGTTCAGGGCTGCAGCAGGAAGCTCCATCGCCACCCCGGTCCCACCAGGATGGGCCATCACCTCCAGGTGAAGCTGCACCCTGTTCACTGTCCCCCCCGGGACTCGTAGCCCCTCATCATCCCCGGGAACTTGCAGCAGATAGGAACAGCGGATGGAGCGGGTCACAAGCGTCTGCACGGGCCAGCCAAGCGGAGAGGATAAAAAATGACCCTGGTGAGCACAGGGATGGGCTCTGCATCTCAAGTGGCTCCCCGGGAGATGCCAGACGGTCCCTCCCATGAGGACCAGGGACCTGTCATCTCCCAGAGCCAGGGGAAGGAACGGTGCGACGGCACCGCGAGGTCGGCTGCAGCAGGTAGAAGTGTTTGGGAAAGGGGTTTCTCTACCTCGGGGTTCAGGGGGAACCCGCCCGTTCCCCAGCCGGCTGCTCCGCACGGTGCTGCCCAGAGCTGGCGGACGCTCACGTGGCTCCGCTGATCAAACTTGCATGAGGACATGCGCAAAAATCAATGGTTGTGCTCATGAATTAATGATCGCTGAGCGGGTCGATGCAGCCTGCCCGTGCACGCCGGATTGTTAATGAACGCAGCCCTGGGAGCGCAGGAAGGGTCAGCGCTGCGCTGCTGCAGCGCCTTCTGCATCTCTGTTTATTCACGTTTTAAATATATTTATTTTGCGCTTGCTCCCAGAGCTACTTTAAGCAGAGGGCAGGTGATTTCCATGAAAGGGACCTGCTGTGTGTGTGCTGCGGGGAGATGGCTGCTGCTTCCTGAAGCTGCGGGGACGTTGGAAAGGGCCGATGGCTCTGGGCTCCGCGCTGGAAGGGGTTGAATTGGAGACAGGCTCTATAAATATGCATGTGGGTAATTTCTAATCGAACGCCACAGCTCTCGGTGCTGGCATGTGTCACTCCCGTGGCATTATCTCTGCAATTAGAGCTTTTCCCCACAATTGCATAAGAACGTCTCGGTGACTCACCGGGTTTGGGGGGGAGATGCAAGGGGCTGCGCCTGCGCCGTGTGAGGTGTGAAAATCAGCCGCTCGGCTGCTCTGGGCTTTGCAACTCGCTCCTGAGCAAACCTCCCTCCCGGCAACTCCACCGCCCCCCCCGACGTCACCGCCAGCACTGGGGACACTGCTCTGGGGACACCGGGCTGGCCCCGGCCAGCGAGCTCCCGTCCGCCCAGCATCGTTATTTTTGTCCGTGTTATCGTGGCCCTGTTTGCACACTGACGACCCTTGGGCACCAATAATAGCATGTTTCACATCCCTGATTAAAACCACCGCGGTGTCAGAATCAATAAGAATTGGCAGTTGAGACCTTAATAGGTATAATAATCCCCATTAGGGTAACAGATGCGGGAGGGAGCACAGGGCTGCTGATATGGCGATGGTGGATCCGCTTCGATCGGCTGGAGCCGCAGCATCGTCCCCGCCAGGGGCAGGGACCGCGATGCTCCCGGGGTTTGTGGTCCCCGGCATTGGCGGAGCCCCCACTGCTGCCTGCCCTGTGCTCCGGCTTGGAAACTTGGCTTTGCAACGGTAATTGTTGAGTCTGGAAATGTGGTGTCCCCAGGGTGCGAGAAGGGACAGGGCTCGGTGCAGCCGGGGGAGCTGCTTGTCCTGCCCCAGAGCTCAAAGGAAACTTAAAGACTGAGATTATCAAGCCGAGGAAATTCCTTGCTCTGACCCATTGTGCCACTTTGTCTTGCAGAGACGGAGCGTGGCGAGGGCTGGGAGGGAGGGGAACACCAGTGGCATTCAAGTAGCTGCCCAGGAGAACTATAGAAATCAATATGTAATTGTGGCCCCATCGATCTGTGGCTCCACCGCTGCGGCTCCCCGCCGCACTTTGATCAGCGTTCACGGTCGCAGATGAGAGAGTCCCAGCAGCCGGGGGTATTAAACAACGCCAAACACTTTTTCAGGTGAAAATTATAGAATTTTTCCTTATATAAACCCAAAATAGAGCAGCAGCTGTGGAGATGGGGGGACTGGAGCAGCCGTGGGGCTGGGCACCCTCTTTGCAGGAGGGATGCTATTGCATCCCTGAGAAACCAGAGCGATATTATTTGCCCACGGCAGCTGCTTGGTCCCCTTCGACTCCAAAAAACACTCATTACACCCAAAAATCTACCAGCCGAGCCCTGCTGTAAGTCCATGGCCACGGCAATGCCGCCAGCAATGGGGCTTGAGGGGCTGTGCACGATTTGGGGACAACATCAAACCGTGTGCCACGGGGACCAGACCAGTCCCAGGCAGAACAGGTTGGTAATTTTTAGACAAATTGTTTTTGCTCAAAAAATGGAGGTTGGTTGAAACCCAGCGTGTTTATAGAAAAACATCGGTTTCGACAGATTTCTGTTTCAACATGTTTTTTAGAAGAAAAAGGAAAGCTTTCCAGATTGTCAAAAGACCCCAGTTGAACACTTTCGCAGCAGAACATAATCCATTTCTGAGCTCCAAATGACTTCTCATTTTGCAATGTAAGTAAACGCGTTGCAAAATCCCCTTTTGGAAGGGGGCTGAAATCCTTCTGAAACAGTTGGGCTGCATCTCGGCGACAGACTGGGATTAACTTGTTCCAGCCTGGGGTCTGGGTTTTCAAACAATGTCCTTTTTCCTTCTCAATGATGTTTTTTCATCCCACTGCAGGATGGTTAATACCAGCGATTCCTTTCTGGTGTGGAAATTGCTTCATCCACAGGCACTAAATATTAAGGGCTGGCAGGGGACCCTACGTGGGGGCAGAATAGCTCATTTTTGTGCTGTTTTTCTCTGATTTACCCGACTTCTGCAGCGTTTTTACTGGCTGAGGCAGGGAGAGGATGCTGGTGGATGGTTTGCTCCACTGCAGGCGTTTCTCCTGTACCGAGGGGCGATGCTTTTCGGCCAGACTGCTGGAGGATCTTGTTGTCGCGCTGATCTGGTAATAATTCCCTCCAGCGAGGCACAGGATGACATCTCGGATAGGGAGCACCTCCATCCATACAGCTCTGCAGGGATTTCCCTTGGGAGCGTTGCTGGAGCCCAGAGCAAGACTCTCCACTTGCTGGGGAGTTCGGGATGCTTCATCAGTATGCATGGTGGAATACAATATGCAAACCTGAGATTTATTCTGTTTAATAAACTGGCATCTCCGTAGAGTTTGCACTCTCCTAATCAAATTAAGAGCTTAATTCCAGATTTTAGTTTTGCCACAGAGGAGGTGGGGGCTGAGGGGGATGCTGGGGCAGAGCGAGGGCTCCCCGGGTTCCCAGTGGGGTGGAGTCAGAGCCACAGGGATGCAGGAGGATCTGCAGAAATCCCTGGTTTGGTTCTGGACACAAAGAACTCTTCCAAAGCAGCTCCCTCCTCCCCTGCATGAGCTTTTCCAGGCACTAGAGGGGTTTGGATTTGGGAAGATGGGTCAAGGTGGGTGTGGAAACCCCCAAACAGCGTCAGGTCCCTGCTGCAGTTGTGTGAACAGCTCATCAGCAAAGTGGTGCCTGCGCTGGTGAGCGGCCAAACCCTGACCCGCTTGTCTCTTTATTATATCTGCTGGCACATCTCATGCAGCGCTTTAATCAAATATTTCAGTGCCTCTGTAGAGCTGAAAAGGATTCAGAGAATGTTGCCGGGTTGTTTGCCAACTTGCCGAGCCTGGTGGCGCTCGGAGCCTGCGGGGACAGGGCTGGGACCTTTGTAGCCGGCCTAAGGTCAGGTTTTGGTGTCCACAGGGGTTTCAGTGGCTTTGGGTCTGGTGCCTCCCTTGCAATGAAACAGAAACCTGAAATTATACCAAGCCCATGAACGCATCAGCTGGGGAGTCTGCGATGGGTTGGCAGCGGGATCTCCAGTGCCCGTCTCAGGAAGGTTTGAGGAGGGCGGAGGGATGCTGAGAAGAGCTGGGAGCTATTTCTGCTCCCTGTGCCGCCTCCTTCCTCCTGCTGCTCCAACTCGCGTGCGAACAAACGCTTGACGGGTGCTGTGCCAGCGATGCTGGGAGCACAGAGCAGCTCCTCACCCTGCCCGGGGAAATCCCTGCGATGCCAAAGTGGCTGCAGGGGGGAGGACGAGGAAAATGAGGAAAACGCTGCCGTGCTCCCGCTGATGGGTCGGGGGTTGGGGACATCCCCGCCCTGGGGGCACGGGGGCACTGGTGGTGGAGGATAAACCCTGGAGGGGGTGAAGATGCCCAGCACTTGGGGGGCAGCTGGAAGAAGGGGCAGAGTCCGTTGTGGACAAACCCCAGGGTTTTACAAGCATCTCCTTGTTTTCCCCTTCCTTCTGCCTTTGTGGAGTGAGAAGCAGCGCTGGCAGCCTGACGAAGCTCTGGTGGCCTCTGGTAGCTGCTGGGGTGTTTTCTGGTGGTGGGGAGGGCCCAGGCGGCAGTGCTGAGGCTGTTCGGTGCTGTCATCCATGACGCAGATGTGTCGCCGTCCCCTGGGGTCCCCATGTACTTGAGCCAGCTCCTGCCGTCGCGACACTCTCCGTCTCCACACATGCAGGCACCTGGGGCCGGAGCGTCTGTTCCTGCAGCGGGAAGCTGGGCACAACCAGGGATGTGCGGGGATGGAATCCCTGCCTGGCCCCGGGGGGCTCTGGGGTGGCGGGGGAGGACGTGCTGGCTCTGCTGTCCCCCTTCGACTCCGCTCTGCCAGCGCAGAGACGCTGAAACGCAGAAATGCCGTGCTGGTGCGAAGGTTGTGTCTCCCTGGGTTTTGCCAGCCCGTCCTGCAGCCCTGGGAGGGGGCAAGGGAGGAATCTGGGGGAGCAGAAAGACCAGAGCACATCACCTTTCCCAAAACCGGGGAAAAAACATGGAGCTGGGGTTAAATCCCTGGACCAGGTTTCAGCAGAGAGCGCATCTGCTCCCCGCCACGACGACTGTCCCCCCGTACCCTCCAAACCCGCGGAGCTGAATCCCCGCCGCGTCGCGGCCCTTATCATTTCTCAAGCCCAGGTCACTGCCAAGGGTTTCCCCAGAGACCTCGCTCCTGCCTTCCCCCAGCAGCCTCCCTGCAAAAAATGCTTTCCTAAGAATTCTGGAATAAAAAAAGAAAGAAGAAACAGCCCCCTTGTTCTGCTGCAATGAACTGGCTCTTTTTCCAGTCACAAGGGTGAGCTGAAGCAAAACTTTCCATACTGAGCAGGAACAGAAAGAGAGAGGGAGAAGTAACAAGCCCTCCTTTAAAAAAGTTGGGTTTTTTGTGGTTTGTTTGTTGCTGTTTTTTTTTTAAATAACCAAAACACCCCAACGAAACACTAAAGCCAGCAAACCCAAGCTGTCTTTTCCCCATCTCCCTCCTTGTTGGAACAAGCCAAAGGGTTTGCAGGAGTGTGTTTTAAGCAGGAGCAGATGCCGATGTTCCCTGGGCCGGGAGGGCTGAGCCGAGCCCAGGAGGGGTGTGCAGATAGAAACCAGATTGCAGTAAATATTTGTGCATTTAATTGCTGCGTGGGACGGTGGCGCGAGGGGCACGGCGAGCCGGCTCTCATGCCTTCAGCGCCTCGAAAAACGGGTGTTTCAGGGGTTTTCTTGCCCCGTCGGTGTGTGAGAGTTTCCTGGCTTGCTTGCTGCAGGGGCCAGAGAGCCAGAAATGTGGTTTGAAAGCTGAAGGTCCCCGTGAAGCCTCAGGATGCCGGGAGCGGGGCTGTGGTGAAACGCTGGCCGGGACAGATGGGTATTTCTGCTTTTTGGGCTGGGAAATGGGCCGGGAGCTGCCTGCTCCGAGGGTTTGCAGTGGGAGGGAGGGATGCGATGAGATGGTCACCCGGGATGTGTCAATCGGGTTTTGCAATGAACCTGTTCTTCCCCACATCTCGGCCATGGGTTCCTCCCATCCATGCCCTCCGTCCCGCTTCTGCTAAATGATTCATCCCGGACACTCTCGTTATTGCTCCCATTACTCACGCTGACATAAATTCTTCTTTGACAAAACGCTATACGGTTCTCATCAACTCTGCACGGCCCTGACGACTCGTGGCCTTAAATCCTGACCCGAATGATGTGACTTTTCCTCAAACCCTCTTCCCAGTAATTTAAAAATGATGCACCTGCTTTTGCTTTTTAGCCCATGAAGGGGGAAAGAAATAAAATAGGGTAAGAGCAGCTGTGCCTCTCCTGGCTTGTCCCTAAGGGTTCCAGGAGAGGCAGGGACACTCCAACAGTGACAACCCCCCCGAGAATTTCCTCCTTTCACATCTTTCCCAGTCTCAGCATCAAACACCAGCTCGGGGGCATCTCCCCGTGTCCGAGCGGGGCTGTCCCGGCCACCGCAGCTCCGCCGTCGTGCCCAGAGCAGGGAAACGTGTTGGCACCGGCACCGGGGAGCAGCCGCCCGAAATGCTCCCGCTGGCTTTCTCGGAAGGTTGGATGTTGTTTGTGGAGATGATGTGGGAAAGATGAACGGGGGGGCTCGGCGGTGACCCTCCCCTGGGGGAGCGGCGCTCGCTGGGAGCTGATCTCTGTCGTTTCTGGAAAGTGGTGCTTTGAGCGAACTATTTATAAACTGAGTTTTCTTTAACTCCTGAAATTGAGCCATAACTTCAGACAAACAGAAAAAAAAAAAAAAAAAAAAAGGAGATGCAGGCAAATAAATGCAGGCAAAAATAAATATACAGGCAGCCTTAATCTGCAAAGCAGCTCGTGATTCTGGGAAGGGTCCGGGTTTGGAGGCATCTGCAATGGGGCTGGCAAAGTGTCTTCTCAAAAGGTTTCCAGGGGCCAGGGGGTGAGGACCAGCAGTGCTACCAGCTCGGGATGGGGTCGCTGGGATTTTGCCCAGCGCTGCAACCACCCCCGACTGAAATCCTGCTGATATTTCGGCCCCGCATCACCTCTGCCCCCGGTAATCACCAGGCAGCGTGGCCTTTCTGTGCGGCTCCTACCTGGAGTTGTGCGGGGGATTTGTGGCACCAGGGGCACATTTTGGGCTGTTGGATGGGCAACGCCTCCTTTTCCTATCAAACCACCGCTTTTATTTTAAGCCTTTCTTCCAGCTCGTGCTGCCATGGGACTCGCCGGCACGTGCCTGCCTTTGGTGTCCCCGCATCTCCCTCCTGCTCGTCCCCATTCCCCCGCTGGCACCCCCAGCCCACCCCTAAACACTTCCATCTATTTCTGCTGCAGGAGAGAGCGGCTTCGGGAAACAGGTCCATAAATCACTGGCAACGCTTGGAAATAAGAATCATTATTGTGATGAATGGGATTTTATTTCTCTTTTAAGAAGAGGGATCATGAAAGGCTGAGGCAGGGGAGAACGAGGAAGAGGAGGTGTTGCATTTTCTATTTTTGACAAGTTAAGGGGGGATAAAGCTAATTGCATGAGAACTGTTGGAAGAGAGAGAGGAAGAAACAAGTGTTTGCTGCGTATCCCTTCATGGGAATGGAGGGAACACGAGCGTGTGTGAAGGCTTCCCGTGCCACTCTGAGTTATTAGGATAATATATCGCATCCCGCAGCACTTGCATCCCGCAGCATCAGCTCGGCTCTTGCTGGCACCGCAGACACCGCGGGCTTGGGGAGCAGCTCCCACAGCCAAGGGGAAGCTTTGCACAAGATGACTTCAGGATTTGGCCCTGGGTTTGTATTAATCAAGCAGCAACGATCCAAGTCGTGGGGCATTTCCTGGGGATTAATGACTGGCAGGGAGGAGTTAACGACTTGACATGAATCCAAAAATCCCATTTACTCCAACTGGTGCTGAGTCCCAGCACTCGCTTCGTGCCAAGGTCAGCACCACCATTTTAAGGTAATTTTAAAAATTGTTATTATTAATCAGAATAATAAATTTTTGGAGATGGATTCTCCTTCCCGCCACGGCGGTGCAGCTCGATCGCCACGGGCAGCCCCAGGGAGGATGGGAACCTCTCGCATTCAGGCAGCGCATCAAATGGAAAGAGCATCCCTGTCCCTCAGCCCCCGCAGGAGCCGGGGACAGGAGGGTGTTGGGGACGGTGTCCTCAGCCTCTGCTGGCAGCTCCCAGCCCAGCTGCACCAGGGTGCTGATGCTCAGAGGATGCAGGTTTCAAAGACAAGAGGAGCTGGTGGGCAGCAGAGAACCCGCCGCAGCCTTGTGCCCAGGGTAGATCAGGATGCGGCCCCTCGGCAGCTATCCCTGATAACTGTTTGAGGGTTGCCATGGCAATGAGAGAGCTGGGCTGGTCCTTGGGTTTCTTTTCTTCAAAGGAGAGAAAGTTTGGTACCTGACCGCAGGCGGGAGCAGCCCAGCGGGATGCTGGGTCTCTGCGCTGCCGGTCCTCCCTCGCCTGCACACACACACTGGTGTAAACGCAAACCAGATCCGTCCCCAGAGGGAGAGCACCTGCAGCACCGGGTGAAGCTCCGGCTGCTCCCCTGGGCTCTGAGCAGAACGCACACAGGGATGCAGCTTGCAGGTGGATGCAGCCAGCATGATGCTCAGGGAAAGGTGATCTGAAAAATCCCCTTCCCAGGCACCACCTCTCGGTGCAAACCAGCCCCTGGGCAAACTCTGCCCCTGGCCTTCCTCCTCACCCCAGCCGAACGGAGCGGCACGAGCAGACAGCGATGTGGGCACCATGGCAAAGAGCGTCCAGCCCAGCGAGCACCACCATCTCCAGCCAGGGGGACGGCTCCAGCCGAGCTGCTCGTCTCTCTCTGAAGCCAAAAGGCAACTCGGCACTTTGTGGGCAGCCGGGGCCGTCCCTGCCCTCGGCGGGAGCAGCACTTGTCTGCTAAACCCCGCTGGGCACCCAGCACCGCTCCCCTGCTCCAGCCGGGAGCCTCTGCAGCTGCTCATCCCACTCTCACTCCTATTACTGGAAAGTTTTATAGCCGCTCACTGTTTGCGATTAATCATTTTGTTTTAATTGCTGCTCCTCCGGCTGGCAGAGGCTCAGCGAGGATTTTATGCCTCTTGGCTGCTTCCCCCAGGTATGTTCCAGGACCGGCCCATTGCAAAGTGCCGAGCAGCAGCAGCCCCGTGACAGGGGGTGCCCCAGTTCTGTGGGGTGCAGGTTTGGGTGGCGTCTGTGCCCCAGTGAGCAGCGCCCGATGGAGACCCAGTGTGACGGTGACTCCTGCAATGCTGCGGCCACCGTGCCCGTTGGTGCCGCGGGGAGAGCTCGGTAGCCAGGACACCGCTGCCCGCGCTGCCTCCGCCTTGCCTGCGCTTTCATGCTGAATAATTGAAAGCTCATGTAACGGCCACAAATATTTAATAGCTTGTTCATCAAAAATTTACCCTTGTTAAAGCTGTCATTTTAGACGTCTGACAGGGCTGGGGAAGAGGCAGCGGGGTGGCGGGAAGGGGGCAGCAAGAGGGGCCAGAAGGAGCCGTAAAGGATGGAGAATTCGGGGATGCTGTGGTCCCGTGGGCAGCTGGCCTGGGCAGGGGCTGCCCCAGGGCTGGGGCCCTCCTTTGGGATCAAAAGGGACCTGAGCATTGTGGTGCCACCATCTCACGCTCCCCCCACTCCATCTGCTCCACTGCAGCATCCCTGGCTCTGGGGAGGGCACGGCACGAACTCAGCCCCTTCAGTTAACTCCCTGTCCCTTGTTCCTGGCTCCAGGCCACCCCAGCGCCCTCCAGGACCCTGCACGGTGCTGGATGCGCCCTTGTGGCACGGGCGGCCGGTCCCTGGGCTGGGTGCAGCGCTGGCATGGCCACGGCATGGAGCTGTGTGCGAGGGCAGCCCCGCCGCCCGCGCTCTCGTTGCCTTTCTCAGCTGCCAAGCGAGCAGTGGGGATGTCTTGGAGGCCTGGAGCCTCCACGGCTACCGGCAGCGATGGCAGAAAGAGATATAAAAGGCCGTCCTACTTAACAGGGTTTATATAAGGAGATGTCGCCATGGCAAGATGGGAAAACAGGCGGATATTGGAAGTGATGCTTCGAACACTGTCTTTGCAGGGCCACGCCTGTTGACGGGTGAGGTGGCACCCGGAACCCCCTGCAGCACGTGGGGGTCCCAGCCGCCCCCACTGTGTCCCTGCTGTGTCCCCGGTGCAGCGAGAGCTGCCCACGAGGTGGGTCCCCAAGCAGGGCTGCCCTTCTGCTGGGGGTGCACAGGTCAGCCAGCTCCTTTCCCTCCCACCTGCCCTCCCAGAGCCTTCTCGTCTCTAATTAACACTCTCATTAATTAATTTATTTAATGGCATCTTTGCATTCAGCTCACATGGTGCTGTGAGCACCGGGTCAGCCTTTCCTGCTGCGGTCACGGGTGGTGAGTGGGGCTGCTGCACTAGCCATGGGTGGGCTTGCACCCTGCAGGGGGGACCCGGCAGATATTGGGGTTCAGGCTCTGCAGGAGCCCCCCCCCTGGGTCCCCGGTGACCCTCGGGGCTGGAAGCAAGGCGGGAGCGAGCGGCACCTCGGCCAGCAGCGTGCGGTGCCGGCAGGTTCGCTCCCCTTATGGAATGGCATGTTGCGAGCGGGCGCGTGGATGTGTTTATTCCTGTCAGCCCTTGGCGGGCGGCGGGGAGCAGGATTAGCCGGGCAGGAGCGGGTACCTGCTGCCAAGTTCCCCCCCGAGAGGTGCGTGGGGCTGGGCACGGGCAGCCCCGTGACACAGAAAATAGCTGGTTGGGGTCGGGGGGTGCTGCTTGTGGCGGGGGTGAGGGATGGTGCTCTGTGTCAGCCCAGGGCTGTGCCTTGGCAGGGTGGGTGCCTTCCCCCCATCCCATCGCGTCCCAGCGTCCTGCTGCTCCTGGGAGGAGCGCAGCCCCGCAACCGCAGAGCCTGCGAATTAGAGTGGAGAAAAGGAAAGAGAAATCCCCGTAATGACAGGGCTCTGGGAGCGGAGGCTCGGGGACGCACCAGCTTTCCTCGCAGCTCGGCTCCTCCGGCAGCCCGACGCGGTCATGGCGCCGTCCCAGCGCGGGGCGGGGGCAGCGGCAAACGCCCAGGAGCGCCAGTGGGGTGGCAGTTGTTGAGATGGTGTCCTCTGGAGGGGGACAGCGCAGGTTTTGGGGCGCCCCGGTGGCGGGCAGAGCGCTGAGCTCTGCCGGCACCGCCTGGGCCCCGGTGCGGGCTCTGCCAGCCCCCAGATCTTCCCAAACGGGGAATGCTTTCTCCGGGGCATCCTCGCTGTCCCCAGGCTGTCCTTGCTGTCCCCAGCTGCTCATCAGCCACCGGACAGAAGCAGCAAATGAGCTGCTGGGGGAACTGCAGTTTTCTGAGGCTGGCCAGGCTCGGAGCCGCTGCCTTGTGTGGAAATCTGTCCCCGCTAAGAGCCGGGCCAAAAGCCACCATGTCCTTGTCACAGAGCCTGTCACCAGTCACTCAGCCAAACCAGGTCCCGGGAGAGCCGGAACCAGTCGGTCATCCCCAGTTTGAGTCACCCAAGCTTCCCCTGTCAACCAGCACCAAACAGCTACTCCCGCTCGGAAGTTGCGTCCCAGTTTCTCTGGCTGTTTACAGTCATCTACCTTCAAGGGTTGGGTTTGCTCCATTTTTTAATGTAATTTCACCAGCCTTCAGCCCAGAATGCAGCTCAGCTCCTCTGTCACGTCACACTTGTTTTGTTTTTTTTTTTTTTTTCCTAAGCATCTTCATCTGGGAAACCAGGGAGCTGCTTTGGTAGCAAAGGCACCGAGGGCTCTGGCGCCTCGCGGTGACCTGGCAGTGATGGAGGGAACACGGGGATTCTGCACCACTGAAACAGCCTGATGATGGTAAAACCGCTGAAAACCAGCTGTAAGTGCATCCTTTTGCTGCTGGGAGCCTTGAGCTGCTGCTCCCTGGCCCCAGGGAATGGCCCTGCAGCTTTTTCACCTGCAGGCTGGTGCTTTCCTGGGGGGCCTGGGTGTAGGAGGGTGAGTCTGTTTCCATGCAGATTGTATTAGGAGGGAAAAGCCAACGCTGAGGCACAGAAACGCTTTCGCTTCCCTTAACGCTAATAATAGCGCTGAAAGCTGTCAGCAGTGACTGAGCCAACAGGAGGCCCATGCCTGCTGTGGGGAGCTGGGGAAACTGAGGCACGGAGCTCCTTAACCTGCTTTGCAGTTGGGGTAGGAAAGGGCTTTTCCCCGGCAGGGACAGAGGCTTCACCACCATTTCAATACTCTCCCCATTTGTTAAGAACCGATTAGGCACTCTGCTGCTTCCTTTTCCAAACAGATCGTCTATGGTACCTAATGAATGACTCCAGCAATTAATTGCAGGGTAAGTCCACTCCTAATTAGGAACTGATTTAGGGAATGAGCACTAGGAGGGCTCTTTGGCTGCTGGTTGCCTTTGAGTTGAGACTGGGGACTACAGTCTGTGGGGCCTTTTAATTAATAATTGATGAGCTGATTAAGGCTGAGTTAGTGCAGTGGAGGAAATACCGTGCTGTGCCAGGGCTGGCTCCCCTTCGCTGGGGACCCTCGATGACCCACGTCCGAGCTGGGGGAGGGGAATGTGGCACTTTTCCTTGTGGCTCTCCTGCTTGGTGTTTGCTCAGAGCAAAACCAAGCGAGTCTCCTGCTCAGAGGCAATATTGCAATGCCAGAGATGATGCTCATCCTCCGAGGGCGGTCAGTTCAGGGCAGATGATGCTAGGAGACAGCTGGAAAAAAAAATAAAAAATAAAAACAAACTCAAACAAACGCCCGGGAGAGGACACGGCCGCGGACTGGGCGAGTTTCCGTCAGCGCCGCAGAGTGAGCGGTCACTGGAAAATCTTAGTGGGGACTGAGAGGAAAGGAACCAGCTTCTGCTTTCTGATAGCGGTTCCTGCCGCAGCCCCGAGCAGAGGGAGCGACTTAGTCACCGCGGGCAGATGGTGCTGCCTGTGCCACCGGCCCCGCCGGCCGCCGAGCCCGTTCCCTTTAAAGGCATCGCCTGAATTCCGCTGCCGGCGAGGCTGCTCCTCTTCTGGCTGCTGAGCCCTTCGTCAGCTGCTCATGAATGACAAAAAGCATCTGATCTGTGTAAAGCTGGACACCGACCTCCTGGGCTGCCGGAGGGACTCAGCTCGGTCCTGCGGCTGCTTTGGCTGCTTTTGGTTTGTGCTGGGATTTGGGTCCGAAGCCACGTTCCCAATCCCCACACCGGTCAGCTGGGGGAGGACAGGGCTGATTGGTGGGGCAGGGATGGGAGGGAATCAGTCAGGGGGGACCAGGACCAGGGAGAAGTGATGGGGTGTGAGTGTGGCAGGGCTGCAGGTTCCTCCCCCCGGCCGGGTTTGCTCGGGGAGGGTTGAGCCCACCCCTGCTGCCATGGTGGACCCGCGGGACCCCATTGCTCGCTCTCCTCCCCGGCTGCTCGTGGTGTTGCCCACAGCTGATGACCGAAAAGAAAGTCTGTTCTCCAGACCTGATGCCTGGGTGATGGTATCTGCAGCCAATTTCCAGCTCGGCAGAGCAGAACCATTTCTGTTGAGCTCGGTATAGAGCACAAAGGCTCCGTTCCCCAAAGGTTACGCTCCCGTGCAGACAATTGCAGGCGTTTGGCTCACGTCTTCCTCTGCAAACCATGGGCTTAATGTATTTACAAATATGCGTATGAAGCTGCGCAGCTGCCAGACCACACAGCACACAGCGCTGGCAGCTGCTGCCCCAGGCAGCCGAGCACACGAGCATCCTGGCCACGGGCTTGTGTCCCTGCCCTGAGCACCTGCCTGGGATGTATGCACCCTTAACCATTTATACACAGCGTCCTGGTTCTGCAGAGCTGCGTGCAGCTTTGTCCCTTGTCCCGTCTGATGGGTGCAGGGTGTGCTCGGGCTCAGGGAGGGATGCTCACTCACCCTCTTGGCTTCCCTCCCCAAAGTGAATGCTGTTTTTTCGCTGGGAGCTCTGCTCTGGACTCGTCCATATGCATCCCTTATGTATGCGATGTGTCATGCATGACCCAGCTTCACCACGAGCTGCCAGCCCAGCCCCTGGCCCCCGTTAGATGATTGCTCCTTGGGAGCTGGGGATGCGCCAGCCTTTGGGCCTCCCAGCATCACCCAGGCTGCTTTAGCCCTGCCTGCCGTGTCCCACATGGAGCAAACTGGGGCTGGCAGAGAAAAAAGGGAAGGAATAGAACATATTGATGCCACTGGAAATTAAGGGCAGGTTCACACGTCGCAGCTGAGGAGCGGATCAGCCGTCTCAGCAGTCAGCGGGGAAATAAGTTGCTAACGTCACTGCTGATGTGAGACACATGCACGTCTTGCAGGAGAGATACATCTGTGCCATATTTGCAGCACTAGCTCTTCCACCTTGTGTGCTGGCATTAGGCGTTGCAGCGTTAGGTGTGTCGGCATTTGGGATTTGAGGTAATTCTGCCCCTGGCTGCATCGCGGGG
The DNA here is from genome assembly GCA_013399365.1 of Pampusana beccarii. NCBI lineage: Eukaryota > Metazoa > Chordata > Aves > Columbiformes > Columbidae > Pampusana > Pampusana beccarii. Next base: position 212,362 of record VWYH01005944.1, read on the forward strand.
TCTGGCAGCGAGCGCTGGTGGTCAGGAGGTTGGGTCTGGTTTGGGGGAGCAGAACCCCTGGCATCCTCAGGGCCCCTGGTGTTAAAGCTGGGGTGGCACCGCGCTGCTCACTCACACAGGTGCCTGGGGATGGAGCTCAGCACCAGGTGAGGATGGCTGGTCGAGATCCAGGAGAGGCGTTTGGAGCCTGACCATTGACAGGTCCCCGTCACCTTCCCGAACGAGGCCGGGATCTTTCCAAGGCTGGCTGCCTGGACACTGAGGTGTCTGCGGGGACAGGGTCGGCCCTTAGCTTGGTGGGGATGATCGAGATGAGCCAGGGAAGGTGTCCTCTCCTGCACAGTGGCTGTCACCCAAACGCCCGGGTCCTCCAGCACACCCGCTGGGTCTCCTGTGCCTTGGCTGCTTCCCATTTAACCTCCACCTTTCCCCAGGTGCATCGGAGACGGTCACGGCTCCAGCCAGCCCCGACCTGCTGCTGGCTCCTTTCTCCAGCGATTCGCAGACGCCGTGAGCTTCATCTCTCCCTGTCATGACTCATTTCTTTCTCACTGAGGCTTTAATTTTTAAAGAGGCGCTCTGAGGAGCAGAGGTTTTAATACCTGCAGGGGCTCCCAGCAGGTGCTGCTGAGCTTTTCCAATCCCTGTGGATGGGGAGATGACACGGGAGGCGGCGATGGGGCTGGTGGCCCTGAGCAGGGCTCCAGCTGCACCCAGGGCCGAGCTGGGACAGGTGCACAGCAGATGGAGACCAGGTTTGGAGCTGGGAACGGGGGTCCCATGCCGTCTGCAGGGTTGTCCCTCTGCTCAGCCCACAGAGGAAGGCGGCAGAGAGGACGGGGATGTCCCCACCACTGCAAAGCGCCTGGGATGGCTGGGACTGAGCTGAGAGAGAAAGAGAAAACATTTTGGCTTTGGGAGGACTCCCCTGGTCCTGCAGTTTCTGATAAGCCACAGCCTCCCACGCTGGCTTCGATGGGCCCCGGGGGCGCAGCAGTTTGTGGAGGGTGGGGAACGGCTCCAGCTGCACAAACGGCCTTGACTTCCCTGGGCTCCAGCGCTGCTGGTGCTCCCTGGGGGGGAGGTGGAGCTGCCGAGGGCCAGCGTCTGCTCTTCATGGGGGAGACAGCGGGTTTGCTGCCTTGGTCTGGGCATGGGCATCAGGGGGTGTTTGCTGGGGGGCTGGTTCCCCGCTCCCATCCCAGCAAAGAGGGGCAGGACATCTGGCTGGGGACAGACTTATCAGCAGAGCCTGTTGCGGTAGGACAAGGGGTGATGGTTTTAAACTAAAGGAGGGAGATTCAGGCTGGACATGAGGAAGGAATTGTTGGCCCTGAGGGTGGTGAGAGCCTGGCCCAGGTTCCCAGAGAGGTGGTGGCTGAACCATCCCTGGAGCCATCCCAGGCCAGGCTGGACGGGGCTCTGAGCAACCTGAGCTGGTGGAGATGTCCCTGCCATGGAGGTGGTGGATGAACCATCCCTGGAGCCATCCCAGGCCAGGCTGGACGGGCTCTGAGCAACCTGAGCTGGTGAAGATGTCCCTGTCATGGCAGGGGGGGCACTGGGGGGGCTGGGAAGGGCCCTCAACCCAAACTGTTCTGTGGTTCTGCGAGGCGAGGGAGGGAGCGAGGTGCCGCCAGCCCAGCGCTTGCGCCTGTTTGCTCCTCTCCAGATAGCGGGGCCGGTGTTTGGATAGCGATAGGAGAGGTTGCCAGCTGGTGTTTGCTCGGCGTGTTGGCTTTGTGAATGTCAGGCTGCGAGGTGCAGCGATATTATCCTGCTCCCCGGCCTCCACCAGCAGCTGCGAGAAGGGTTTATGGGGTGCAGCGCCCAGGGGGACGATGCCTGAGCCCCTGGACCAGCACCTGGGCTGTTCCCACTGCCCCGGGACACCTGTGCTGTAAAGGAGCATTTCCAGCCCCACCTGCGGCGTTTCTTGGGGTTTTCCCAGTGAATATTTGCACTCTGTGTGCCTGTCCCAGACCCGGCGCCCAGCTGGGGTTGGTCATTGCCACCAGGTCACCCTCCGGAGCAAACCCCAAGCTGCCCATCGCCAGCACCCGGGGACCCTCCCGAGTGGCTCCGGCCGTGGGTGGGCATGTGCTCCTCCAGAAAAGTTTCTCCTCTGATTATGTGATTAATTCCTCCCTCCCACCATGGACGCCCGCAATCGCATCTGTATCCATGCCTCTCCACTCCCCCTCGACTGTAAAATATTTATAATCCCCTGCATTAGGGCTCTTCTTTTCTTCTCCTCGCCTTTTTTCTTCTTTTATGCCTTCCACCCGGGCTCCCCAGCTCTGCTGAGCCATGCCGCACCAGGAATCGCTCCATTTTAATATAACTCAGTGAGCGGAGAAGCTGTGAGGAATAATTTAGATTTTGCTCAGGGAATGCAATGCTTTTTTTAATTGCAGTCATCTGCATCTTCTTAGCAATGTATTATTGATGGTTATTATTCAAATAAAACAGTTCTTTCTTTTTCATTTCTTGCGGACGCAGTTGCCAGTGTTTATGGCTTTCTCTTTTCTTAATTTTGGGAAGAAGTCACCTTTTCATCTTTTACCTTTTCAGCCCGCCTGTGCCAGGTCTCTCCCCATCCCGGTGGGTGTTTCAGGGGCTGAGCTCTCTCCAGCTTTGCCCTCTGGCATCGACACCAGCGAAATACCAGCAATGTCCCTTCATTATATTGCCCAGGGGCCCAACATGCAACATAGGGTTAGGGGAGGCTTGGGCTGTTCGGTACTAGCATGCTGAAGCCTGACTTTGTGCGGTGGAGCACATGGGAGCGGAGGAGATGGGGGCTTTGCTGGGGCTCCACATGGTCACGGTCACCCAGGCTGGGACCAGCAGCAGCTCCAGCCCCGGGGAGATGCCTCTGGCACCGAACAGGCTTTTTCCCTCCATCTCTATAAGGAAGGCACCAAAGTAGGACTTGGGAGCCCGGGTGCTCCTCCGCCTCCCCAGCTCCGGGACTGACAGCTTGCGAGCGATGGAGAGCGGCTCTCCCGCGCTGTCACTTCTCTTCTCTCCTCTCTTTCAGCACTACCCACCGCGTTGTCACTCCCGGCAGCAGGGACTTTCCTCAGTCCCACTAAGGTCCCGGAGGTGTTACCGTGATGCAAACACCGAGTACAAGGTTCCTCCTTGATGTGAGGAATGAAACGAGGTCAGAACTGGAAGGAGAAATGTTCATTTTGAGATGGAGCTGAGGATCCAGCTACTCCCCTCTGATTCTCTCCAGAGGGGACCAGGGGGTCCCCCAGATCCCAAGGGGGGATATTTGTGTTGCTCTAAGCACAGGGTGCCCTGGTGGGTGCTCCATGGAGAAGGAAGGAGCCCCCACGGTGCCCGCAGCCCTGGCGAGGCTCCATCGGCTCCATCGCATCCCCGCGACAGCGTTTCCCCTCATCCTGCCCACGGGTGCTTGGGAAGCAGCAGCTCGGAGGCTCTTCCTTACAAATATTAGGGGTTTAATCACAAGCACGAATAGATCCAGAGCCTGTCGTGGCTCCAGCTCCGAATGGGAACGTGCAGGGGTGGGGAGAGGAAAAGCACCGTCAGTCACAGGGCTCCCAGGGAAAACACAGCGTGTCTGTCAGCTCCCAGGCAGCTCCGTGACGAATTCCGTAGGTAAGTGAACAATTTTGTCTCCTAATCACATTCATAAAGCAAAACTGGGCCCAAATTTCTTCTGTTTTGCTTTTTACTTCCAGCCCCCCTCCCTTGATGAAGTAGCTGCTTAATTAGAAATTAACAGGGCCGTTAGAGTAATTGAGAGCAGAAATGGTCTAGGAGAGGTTTGTTAGCGATAGCATGGCAGTGGGTTTATTAGCAATGGCTTTATTAGCAATGCCACGGCTGTGGGATTTTTCTGGGCTGCAAAGCTGTGGGGAGCTACCCTGGGAAAGGGGAAAGCCCAGAACCAAGCGAGGCAAAGCAGGGAAAATACAGAGAGGGAACCGGTGTGGCCGCGATGGGACCCTCCCCAGGGTGCGCTCACTGCTCTGAGCATCACTCTGAGCCTCGCAACAGGCATCTGTGGGCTCAGCAGCGCACGGGGCTGGGCAGAGAGAGAAAAGGGGAGAACGAGGCAGAAAAAAACCCCAAAGCCCTTTTGCACCAGCCCCGTACGGCTGCAGGCACCACCTGGGAGCATCTCACTGTCACCCTGCCTGTCCCTGCCCCGCGGGAGGGGACCTGAGCAGCGGGACCCCCGCCAGCCCCCAGCATTTCCAACAAAGCCTCTCCCACAGCAGCCACTGGGGGTTTATTTATCCCTGAGCACTGAAAGTCAAATTACTGGCACTCTCTCTCCCTATATTTAGCCCTTGAATGGAGAGAGATTTTACAGACGCCTGATGCTGCCTTGTGCTTAAGAGTCAGTCAGTGTTTCCATTAGAAACCCTGGGGTCCAATCCTGCGCTCTGCTCCCGGCACCATGACAAAAACCTTACCCGCCGGTTCCAGCGGAGCGACGCTGGGTTTATACCCGCGGGGATGAGATCAGGGTCTGGCCTCGGGTTTTGATGGGTTTGTAACTTGGCTGATACAGCTTGGCTGATTCAATTCATTTTGGGCTAAAACTCCACCTACAAGTTCCCAGCCTGGGAGACATTAAAGGCAAATTATTACGAAGTTTCGTACTGGTTTTAAAGGGGAATCATCAGTTAAGCCTGATTTTTACAGAAGAACCTGGTGGACTGATCTTTTCTATTTTGGGGTTATTTATTTTATGTTGCTGGTCTGTTTTAGGCCAGGCACTGCTCAGGCCAGGGACTGCTCTCTGCTTTGCTTGCAGAGTGCCCAGCAGAAGAGCATCTAGGGGAGAAATATATATATATATATCAAAATATGGATGAGAGCTGAGGTTCCCATCCCTGATCGTGGGCTGCGATGCTGCTGGTCACTGTGGGAGCCTTTGCTCCTTTTCCCAAGCAGCTGAGAGGTGCCTCCCGGGCTCCTGCTGCTCTCCTGGCATCGCCCTGCCTGTGTGCAGCAGGAACCGAGCGGGAAGAGCCAGCAAAGAGGGTCGAGCAGCGAGGAGCAGCGCTCTGTGCGCCCTGGAGATGGGAACGTGAGCTCTCGGGCCGTGGAAAATGATGTTGTCCCTGTGCCGCGTTGCTGCGGTGCATGGGGACGTGTCCAAGGCGATGGTCCCGCTCCCGCTGCCGCCCCAGCCAGGCTTTTGACTTTTCCTCCATGTGCTTTTCCTTAAATGTCAAATGGAAGGGGCTTTCAGCTCCGTGTTTATGGTTGCTCTCGCTGTAATGGAAACACGGCAGGCAGGGGCTGCTGAGCACCAGCTCTGTAATTGCAGCCTGCCACTGGATGGGAAGCACGGTTTTTCAAACACATTTTGGCTAGTTCCTTCAACAGCAAGTGCCCGGGCTGTAAAACCTGCCTTTCCCAATTCCAGCCGAAGCCCAAGGAGGCTGCAAATTCTCAGCATTTCTGAGAGTGCAAATTGCCCTGTTAACAACAGGTTCCCGGAGGCAGGAAGGCTGATTTCCTTTCGGGAGTCCAAATCCAGATGGTCAGAGATTCCTTCCAAGCTCAGAAAAACCTGTTTTAAAAGGCTATTATGTCTCAATGGCAGTTTCGCATCCCAGCCCACTGGAAGCACTGTCTGCCATCTGCACTGCCATCTATTTTTCAAGCTGTTTGCCAGTCACCTCGACCCAACGTGGTCAGCACTGTCTGCTTTTAATTTTAGTGGAGGGGGAGCCGGGCACCAGCTAAAAAGCCATGTGTTTGTTCCCATTTTCTGCAGTGGGCAAGCCGTGGAGCCAAGAAATGGGAGATGCCTGAGCTTGTTTTGGGACACAAGGTTTGCTTTTGTCATGAGAGCCTCCAGCCCTGGAGTCTTTTAGGTTAAGAAGGAATAACCCCATCTACCTCCCCAGGAAAACGCCAGAGGACCCCACCACTGAAGACGAGCAAGGAGTTACCAGCCCAGGCCCCTTCCCTCCGCTGCAAAGCACAGGAGCAGGTTGATGTGCTGCAAATTACCGAAAAGATGCAGAGACTTCAGTACATCCAACACGAGCAGCTCCGAAGTCATTCAGTTGACTTCAAGCAGCCGCCCGTGCGCCAAAACTGCACCGCGACCGGCGGGCCGAGCGAGCCGCTCCGCTCCCCGCGGGCCGGACGGCAGCGGTTTCACCAGCGCACGTTTTGGATAGCGGCTCTGCAAGGCCGGGGAGGAATTCCCCCGGCAAAGGGCCCAAAGCGTTTGCTCTCCCAGCACAACCGGCCTGCTGCAGCACCGCGTTGCCCTGGGACTGCTCAGGAATGCAAAATTATTGAGGTGCAGGCCCTCAAGGGGGGAAAAACAACGTTACAAGCACTAATTAGGGCTTGTGCGTGCACAGATGTTCCACTGGTTTAACTTGAACCGGGTTGCGTGCCCAAACGTGGGGCTACGGACAGGATTAAGGCTGATTTAAGGTTGCCTACACCCAGCGCTGCTGCACCGATGCCGCGCTGTGCTTTCGGTTCAACCGCGGCGTTTCGCACACTTCAGGCACGTTTCAATGAAGATTTTTCTCCTTTTTGCTTCTCAAATAAAAGGGTGAGGGTCAGATCTGCCCGAGTGAAGGGACAATTCCTTATGTTCAGCCCTCTGCAGCTCCAAGAGCGCGTGTCCCCCCCCCGGGCGCTGCTGTCACCCGAGGGACAGTCGCTCTCGGGGGTGTCAGAGCACCGTGCCCCACGGTTTGCAGGGCTGGGCACACCCCGATGGGCACACGCCAGCCCCGGGTGATCAGCCACAGAGCCCATGGGGAACCCCCTAACCACGGAGCCCATGGGGAACCCCCTAACCACAGTGCCTGTGAGGAACCCTGATTTCGCCACCGTTCACGGTGCTCTGGAGATTTGCCTTCCCCGTGCCGTGGGGAGGGCCTTGTGTGTGAGGATACCCCCACTTCTTGGGGTAACTGCGCTGCCCTATGGGGGGACCCCCACTGCTTGGGGGTGCGTGCACCTCACCGCTGGGGGGAGATACCCACGTTGTTGGGGGGGCACACACTGCAGCGCTATGGGGAGGGCCCCACGCTGGCTGAGGGGTGCATGCACAGGGGGTCCCCACACTGCTTGGGGGTGCATGCACCACTCTGCCCGGGGTGGGGGGGTGTCCCCAAACTATCTGGGAGTGCATGCATCGTACTGCCATGGGGATCCCCATGTTGCACACACACTTCTGCCCTGGGGGGGGTCCCCGCGGTGCACCCACAGTTCTGCCTGTCTGGGGGTGCGGACCCCGCCCGTTTTCCTCCCGTCCCCCTTAAGCAACCGACGGGGCGGGCCCGCCACCTTAAGAGAGCCCCTCCCCCGGCGGGCTGGGACGAGCCTTCCTCGGCCGGGCTCTGCAAGGCTCGGCTCGGCACGGGTTGCCATGACAAGCATTTTCTCCCGCTAGCTCCGGGACCGCTCCTCCACCGCTCCCCCCGCCCCAACCACCCCCCCATGGCCAGTCGAGGGGGCTCCGCCGCCAACCGGGCGCCGTGGGGGCTTTGCCGGTGAGTGCGGGGTGGGGGTCCCGTGGGTGATTAACGGGTGTTTGGGCAAAGCAGCGCTCGCACGGCCCCACCCGCGACGGGTACTTAAGCCCCCGG
>VWYH01005948.1:0-31110 GCA_013399365.1 Pampusana beccarii
TTTTTGTTACAGACAGCCTTGGCAATGATGTAGATGCAGAGCTCCCTAGTCTGGTTTATCTTGACTGAAGCAATATTTGGCATGACGAGCATTAGAGGTGTAGGAAAATTTAGTGTAAAAACATGAAAGTGCCTCATCCACAAGAGACGTATTCCCCCGATAGGCAGCATTGAACCGGAGGGGCTTTTAAACTTAAGGGCTTAAATTCCTTCCACGTTTCTCGTTGGGAATCTAGTTGTTGGAATTCTGCACGATGCCTACATGAAAATCTAGTCCATAGTCACAATAATCAAGTTCAGAGATATGGTAATCGGTGATGAACAAGAAAGAACAGGGTGCTCACGATCAGTCATGAACAGAAAAGAACCTCCCACTGGGACTTCTTCACCTCATGATTGCAACTTTCAAATTCTCTTATCAAAAGGCAGGGCATGAGAACCATATTTGCTTCCAAACTTGCATATTTCATTTCACATTTACTGTCTTCCCAGTGTGCCGCCTGGTGTTATTCTGTAAGAACAAGGGTGGGGGGTTTTTTGTTGTTTTCTTTTTTAATTCAGAATTTTCAATTGGTAGCTTTAATCAAGACAATGTACAAGTCGTGCTTTACGTACAGTTTATCTGGTTCTGCTTCTCATTTCCCATGCCACTCTGGAAGTGCTCATAACCTCAGCTGATTGGTTATACTTGCTTTGATTTTGTTTTGTGGTTTAAACCAAGGGCTTGGTCCCTTATATTTTTTTATAAGAATATATTTTTTTCCCTTGGTACTGATTGCCATTGAAATGCTGACAGTTATGTGATTGGCTCCCTCTGGAGCGGATACCAGAGGTGCATCATGGATCACTGGTCAGAGAGCCTAGAAATGGCAGCGAATTCAGTCTCTCCCTGCTCCCCACCATCTCTGTACATCAGCCCTGCTCTGCAATCCATCTCAGCTGGCATGGGCAGAGCATGGAGAAGGAGACCCAGATTTGTTTCCAGGCTTACATCTTATAGTTCTCATTTTGTCATGTTTGTGTTACATTGCCAGGTGTAACTCCGCCAGCTCTAAGAACAGGCATTTTCCTTCACCGAAACTGCCTATAAAAGTCTCTGTTTTAGTAATGATTTGTTATACATTACAAACACCTGCAGCACATGGGAATTAATATCACTAAAGTATAGGGATCAAAGATATTCCACCTTTTTTCTTTAATTAAATGATCATTTACTTCTGACAGACCTTGATGTTTTTTGACAAATAGTATTTGAATCTGATTGAAGGTATGGTTACGCCTTTCTAAAACACTGTAGTCAAAGGATTATATTACTACCATGCTCCTGTTGTGAGGAACATCGATTGACTGCTTAGTACTACTGCTAATTATAAATATTAAAATATATTCAATAATTAATTAAGATGCTATTCCCTACCTCACTACAAGCACTGGCGGCTGTTTGTTGAATAATCAGCACCAAAATATGGTCTTTTCATATTATATCTGTTAAATCATAGTACTGCACTTAATGTATCATTAAGACAACACCACACTTAAGCTTTTATTGCATGCTTGGAAAGCAAAGTAAGAAATCTGTATGCATTTACACAGGAATGGGATAATTTCCTGCATATGTAACCACTGGATCTTAGTGAAGAATAAACCACAAATTTGCATGGTACCTTTTAAGTGTCCAGTTTTGCCTTTCTGTTTTCTCTTCCTGTCACCTCTCTATATGGCTACATTGGTTTAATTTGCTTGCTTTAGAATTTTTGTTGATAGTAAAATTAATATGCAAATTCCCTATGAGTTGTATATATTAATATAACTCCCTCTCAAATACAGCTCATTGAAATTAGCACTAGTAAAAGGTGAGATACATATTCATACAGTTATTTACATAATTCCCATTCAGCTTTATGCACCCTAAGCTTTAATGTAAAGTATCTACTACCGCAGGTAATTTTAGCACAAGCAAAACAGCACATAAGTGACATCTGACTTCCTAAAGATTGGATGTCTTTTAATAAATAGATTATTTGAAGAGGTAAAATTCTATAATAAATTACGTTTTTGACATTGTCATTTTTATGAATACAGATTTAATTTAATATTCTGCGTGTTTTAACTTGGCCACTTATGTGCAAGCCAGTTTTGAGTTTCCAAGGAATTTACTGGTGAAAATTTATCGTCTTACAATCCATTATCGTAGTAAACCTTACAAATTAGATCTTTTATTACAGTGCTAAAGTTGGCAGAGCAGCTCCATTCTGCCTTGCAACTGAATTCAACTACATTTTCAAAAAGATAAGTACATATATGGTAATACATTTGTTTCCTTTGTGGAAACTAGTGTCTGTACAACCAAATGCTGAAAACAGTGATGTATTTCTCTAATGAACCACACACACAACTGGGTCTTTGTAAATTATATAAATTGTGCATGACGCCTAAATTATGATACAGTATAAGATTGATTGTAAGTATTGATCTGTTAATAAACTAAACTTTTCCATAAGAAGTGTAGTATGAAGCAACTTCAAGATAGTGTACATGCTAGACCACATAGTAAGTTTTATAAAAATAACTATGTACTGGGAACAGTACATATGTATACATATACAACAGTACTATGTATTAGAAGGGGAGTGGTTAGTNTATCAGTTCTAGTGACAAGAATACCTTTAAAATCAGTTGCAATGTGCATATTGATCAGTAGATTATTCAATCGGATTACAGAATGCTAACTATAAGAAAAATCATTAGGTCATTATATGGGTTTATGGAATTAAGGTATCATCTCTTCCTTGTTGTGAAAAGACATTTACTACTAAAAATATATACTGAAACCTACTATGTGCAGGTGCGGATTCTACTTAGCAATGCAGCTCTGTTTGTGTAAGTGATATTTTCCCTAGTAAACAGAGGAGCTGCAAGGTCATGAAGCAATGGCACATCTCTCAAAAATTATGCTTTACTGTATAGACTCACAATTTTCATATTTCCCTTAGCAGAATGCAGCAACATATTGTGACTTATAGCAGTCTCTATTTTTCACAATTTTCCAGTTAATGAAAGTGATGTTTAAATACTCTGAAGTTAGATTAACTTCTACAAAATAGAAACAGATGTGTGTCTTAGTATGCCATTAAATTTATGATTTACATAGTATTCTTGAATACAGCTGAGCAGAGGCCAATGATTCTAATTTGCTCTAGATTTACAATAACCTGATCTGGTTTTTGTAAGTATTGAAACACTTTAAACAAAATTAGAAAGCCATTGTGTTTTGTGTGATTAAAGATGCAATTCCCTTTGGAGTATTGAGAAGAGTTAGAACATGTTTCTTTCTTTATGGATGTTTCTATTATAAACACGAGTACCATATATTATGTATTTTTGTTACTATTTCCTTGTTTTTAATTATAGAATAAACTGATAGAATTGTATTGGAGTTGCACTGAAACAATGCCAAAATCTAGCTAAAGAATGCATACAGAGGTTCATAAAAATCCTTAAAATTCTTCCAGGAGTCTTAAGGTCTTGTTAGAAAAATACGAGTTCCTTATAGTTTGCAGAGACCAAAACATGTCTCTGATTTAAAACTACACAATTGAAAAATTTAATTAAAAAGCTAACACATTTCTCAGTTTACTAAACTATGTTAATGCACAAAATTTTACAGAACAAAGGTTCAGTGGATTCATAGCAATTTGCATCTGGAGATACAGATTTTCTGTATCTAATGGCAGAAATTACAACTAGAATTGAATGTTATAGTTTAAAACGTGATGTGTCTATGGTTAGATATCAACTTGTGTTGTTGCTTCACTAAATACTGATTTTTTTAAAAAAGAGGCAGAATGAGATTAGATATGTCAGATACAAGCAAGTGGCATATGAGAGGGATATCTAGTAAATGAGTATTTAGGGCCTGATTCAAAGATTCTGAAAATCAGAAGTTAGGCCTATAAAGATGTATGGATTCAAGGTTAGCTAGAAATCAGGTATTTCCAAATTCTAATCTGTTACTCTAGAAAGGATTTTTTTTGTGGCCAAAATATATGTCATTTAGCATTGTAATTCACTTTTCACATGGAAAGGTTATGTAGCAATAAAGTGCAAGCATCTGTTTCACAGGGACTTTTTATAATAATTTCTAAGACTACCTCAATTATTCTTTGTATGTTGCCCCAAAAATTCAAATAGATTTTCTGAACCGGGAAGTACTGAATCAGGCCTTTAGTTTCCGTAGTACCCAGAATATAATATTATTTCATATATTGTGTTATTCATTTGCTATTTTACATAATGCATATATGCTCAATATTATATATTCATATTTAATCATACTACAATATATGTATTTATATTTATCCTTGTCTCTGATGAAATGTTTAATATTATTAATCATTTCATTTTAATTATATATAATTAACTATCATTAAAACAGGAGCATTACCTTTTAATAAAAATTTAATCATACATTTACTCAAGCACAGGATCAAAATGCTACACACGGATGAGATGTCTTAAAAGTGATTGAATGCATTTAATTTATTTGGTCACTCACTCTTCCAGTGCACTTAGAGATTGCCATTTGTGCTTCACTCAAGAGACCTCCAAGGGTAAGCTCCCACACTCCTACCACGTTGTTTGACTTAGGATTACAGCATTAGACAGTTGTATAGCCTGAGCCATGAGCACAGCCTGTGTGCTGCTCCAAATTCAGCTTTCAGCGCACCCCCTGAGAGCATATGGTCCGTTACAGGTACTTTTGCATTTGACCATGGATTGGTGTAATGCAGCACAGGTAGAATTTTTGACCCAGGCAGACTGATGTGCACATATTTCACTTTAAGAAAGGATGAGAATCACTGTGGATTTTTTCTAGAGGATCTGACAATGGTGACTGGAATGAAAAAGTGGTAGGAGAAAAATCTTCCATCATACATTGAAGCTGAGGTGCATATGACTGGACTAGTTTTATGGTTTCATCTGAACTTTTTGGGAAATATTTCCATTAAACACATAATTACCCCTACAAGAAGCATTGATCTGACAACAAGAGATTGGCAAACATAGTAACTAATTCAAGTTTGTTATGTCTAGGGAAGAGCTAATATTAGAGAATTGTTTGTTTCCTTCTTGAAAAAAATAATATGGATATGGAATAAATATTGTTAGGAATGAATGGCATCAGGATATCTGAACCTCATATTTACTTTTCCTGTGTAATTTAACATAAGCTGAGACCCCACTTCTGCAAATGCACAGCTTTAGGTGAGCAAACGTTTGCTGAACCAAGACCATATCCCCAGTCCTAAAATATTTATGCCTGTTAAATCTCATCAACAATATTAACTTAAAAATCACAGATACAGGGAAATGTGTCATCTTATATCTTGTATTAAAATTGATAGTGAGTTTTGGAGGAGTTTTTAATGGTTCTAGTAAATTCATACAAATTAACTGAGTCTGAAAGTATGGAATTGTGTTTGCAGCAAACTGTTGTTGAAGAAGCCCTGTGTGATTAACTTGGAGACTGGAGGTAAAAACTGCAGATGAGAATTCCATATGTCTGAGCACCTGAAAGAAAAGCTCACATTTTAATGACAGAGCATGGGATGGCCATTATAGGAATATATTGTATTGATAAAAAGGGAAAACACCTGNATTTTGGAGAAGGAGTTTTTAATTGTTCTGGTAAATTCATACTAATTAATTGAGTCTGAAAATATGGGATTGTGTTTGCAGAAAATTGTTGCTGAAGGAGCCCTGTGTGATTAACTTGGAGACGAGGTAAAAACTGCGGATGAGAATTCCATCAGTCTGAGCACCTGAAAGAAAGCTCATGTTTTAATGGCAGAGCATGGGATGGCAATTGTAGGAATATATTGCATTGATAAAAAGGGAAAACACCTGGTCAACAAAGGTTTTGTAATGTTTTTTAATATTAGCTATTTTAAAGTCATATTAAGCTGTTGGAAGACTTTGGTTCATTATGAACGCTCTGTTTCTTAAAGATGCTCGGTGAGTCTAGATGCACTTAGCATAATTTATTTTTCAATCGACTCTGAGTTGCTCGGACCTACTTCAGTTGAAGTCAACATTTTTTTTCCAAAGAGAATTAAATCAAGTTTAATTTTTCTTCAAAAAGAGACTTAGTTTGATTTCCTAATTGTCAATTTTCTTCAAATAATTACTGCATGATGACATTTTTTAATAAATGAAAATCCAGTAAATTTTGTGATTCCTTATATTAAAGCCCACTCCAAAAACATTCGTCTGGTGCAATTACTCAGCAACTCAGAATAAGTGGGAAGTTCAAAACTGTCTTTATATTGGTGTTGAGCCTTCCTAATGTGTTTTAAAATCACCTTATCCCAAAATACATTTAAATCTCAAAGGGGACTGTATTTTAAATGTTTCCATGGCTGAGAGGCTTCATACATTAGAAAAATATTAACTAAAAATACAATGGACCCTTTCGCACACTTTTGTTTGTATTTCCTGGAGCTATTTCATATTAATATTGACATGGGTAAGACAATTCAACAGACTTTAGAGTGATAATGAGGCCATTTTGCAAAGGCTCTTTTGTTGAGCAATGAAGCTGTGGAAGGACAGATATTGAATATTCAGTTCCTGCCATTCTGATCACTCTCTATTGCATAAGACTCAGGTCAGAAAGTTTAAGTGTCTAAAATCTGTATACTGCCTGTTTTCAGAAAATATGAAAACAGAGGTTCTAGTAAAAATCTGTAGAACTTTCCATCTTCTGACAAGGCATTTTCTACTTATGCAGAACTGGTCTCTGTTGAAGAGCTGCTGTCTTCATTATTTAATTTCTTTGTGGAGCTTACAGTCAACATGATCCCGTTGAGTTCTTTATTTAATATGTTTCAGAGCACAAGACACCTGCCGACTTCTTTAATAACGAGTTGTCCTCAGTTGGCTTATATGTGAAAACTGTGCAGCAGAGGCAAGTAAAGAATAACCTTAGACATTAAAACTGATTCCATTAAAAACTAAAATAAAACTATGTCCAGGCTCCACACCCAAAGTCCCTAAAATAAATTTGCAAGGGCTTTTCACAGCATGGAATCTAGGCTGATTCTTTTTTAATTGAATTCTGTTCTGTTTAAGTGCAGCTCAGTGGAATTAGATTTCCATGTAGGCTCCCAGGAAAGAAATACATGCTAAGTATTTTTATTGCTAATGTTTTGGATTTAGTTTCTTAAGTGTAATTTAGATTTGACTGTGGACAGAGTTGCTAGTTTTTACCACAACACAGTGCTCTAAGCTTGTCATTGGAGAAGAGGCTCTCTAAAAAAGGATTGGCTAAAGCACAGAAATTTAACAATGAATAAATTCTGGGGCTTTGTATTGTATTGGTAAGGCTCAAAGTCGTCTTCTTTGTACAAACCCTATGAATTTGATGGAAAATCTTTGTATTCCCAANTAAGAAACTCTACTAAGATCAACAAGTCCTCCTTCTGCTCTGAGTTTATGGTAACTAAAACAGACAAACCAGACTTTTACCAATTAATTTATCTTAATTGTCTTTATTCTGCACTCCTTCACATAATTTCTCCCATAATTCTTTCACTTCTGCTGAAACGCACTTCATTTTACTACAACCCACAAAACTCACATGTTGAATAAAAAGTATGTAACAAATGAAAACTATACTGAGCTACTGTTAGCTCACACTCAGAGTGTTTCTCTTAGTCAACAGAATCGTAAAGAAATGCTTTTTCCTTACAACTATAAAGAAAACTGTTGACCGATAAGGCAACATGTTAAAATAGATAACTTTTATTTTAGTTTTTCAGTGTTAATCCTTGATTTCAGACAAAGAAATACTCTGAGCCAGAGGTTCAGCTTTGTTAATTATTTCATGTTGAAATCAATAAATTAAGCAGCGCTTATCCATGCTTGGTGCTATGTGGAGGATGTTCACCTGGTGAAGAAACATGTGCTCCCACCTCAGATTCTGTCACAAAATTTGGACCTAATCCAAAGTACACCCAAATCGGTACTAGAAAACAGACTGTGCACTGCTCATATTTAAATTTACTTCCCTTTTCTCTAAGAAGAAATGTCTCAATTTTCTATATTGTCTACTATATATAGGCTATAATATCATTATACCAGTCTCTCTATATTATATATTATTTTTGCCTATTTGTATTATATTGTCAAAGAATCTTTAAGTGATGGGTTAAGAGAATTATTTTTTAATTGTGTATTTTTTATAGATAAGCTTTTTAATACATGTGTAAGATTTATTAATACTTTTGTTAAGTATGTCAGGAAATTAGGATATGGTAGAGATATATGTCTTTTTTAAATCTGTCTTGCAACATCTTGCACACACAACCTCTTTTCAAATTCTGCTTATGAATAATCATTGTACATGTGTTTAAATAACAGTTTTCTGTAGACACAGTTCTACTACATAACATATACCATTGCTAGTTTTGTAAATGTGTTTTCACTGGTACTTCCAAGAACTGAGACAAACCAACAGCTAATCTGCAGGATGGTAGTGACCAGGACAGCCTGTGCATGACTATCAAAGGATTCAAATCAGGACTGATACCAGACAACACATAGTGCAAATGGCGAACCCAACCCAAAGAACTTCTGTAGCGCTACCTCCTTTTGAAGTTGCACAAGGTTTACTTCTTTCTCGGTGTTGCTCAAATGTCATGGGAATGGGGCAGGGGGGTGGCTGAGGAACCAACCCCAAACCCAGCAGAAACCTCCCAAGCTGAAGCCCAGCAAACCACCGCGGTTTCCATGCGGGGTGCAGGAACAGGTCTGCGGGGCCATTGCACCCTGTATCTGCCTGCAACTGCAATCCATCAGAAAGATGCTGGATGGATTTAGGTCTGGGAAATAACAGAGGCAAAAATATCTGTGAACACAGACTGGCTAGGAATTTGGGTGGGACTCGGGTCTGATTTCACACCAACTAGGAGCAGAAGTTGTGTAGGCAACGTGGAGCTGCCCGGGCTGCGGCAGGGCAGGCACTTGGGCCTTTCCCTTCTCACCAGCTCCATCAGGCCGGCCTTTGGGAGGAACACTGCGCTCTCCAAAGATTTGTTGTCATAGTTCATCTTCCTCTTATTTTATTGTAATTCTGTACTGTGCAGCTAATCTGTTCACAAACATATAAAATGATAGTATTTTTTCACTTCAGCTCATGTCTCTTCTTCCTGTGCTCCATACAATTATTTTGTAGCACATGAGGAAAAATGTTTATGTTCTAATTCAGTCTAAATAAAATGTTAAAAGATGACAATCTCTTTAAGCATTACTGATCATTACTTACAAAACTATATTTTAAAATTGTGAAAACAAGTGCTTTGACCTTGTGAGCTATGGAAATATTAAAAAAACAAATCTGCTATGCTTTTTTGGCTAATAGTTGTGATTTGCATAGTTGAACCTTGAATGCAGTCATAAATAGCTACAGAATCCAGCTTGGCATAATGCCCAGCAATGTTAGGGTGCCAGACAAAAAATCGGGTCAACCACTTACCAAGTAAGTCATTCTGTCTCAACAAGGTGATGTCTAACAAAGAAGCTACAAGACTGAAGACAGATAACATATTCAGCTGCTGTTCAGGAAGACAAGAACTTTTCATTTATCCGGATAATCTACTACTTGTAATCAGCACACTGAGTGAACTCCCTCTTGTAAAAAAGAGAAAAGCCTATCAATTATTTTTGCTAATTAAGATGAATATTATTCCTGTGAAATGAACCAAAAAGTTCCGTGTAACCAGAATCCCAAAAGAGATCTGTAATCTAAAAGAATAATTGCATAGAGTTTTAATTGAGAAGAAAGTGAGAACTATTTTTTGACTTCTTCAGTTTTTAGCTGGGATGGTCTTCTACATATGTTAATGGGTCTTTTATGTTTTCAGTTTATCTAACATGATTTTCCATATATTAAGAGTTGTGCAATTAAAAATTCATGACAAAATGGTTCTATATTTAATGAAATGCTACCACTAAATGTTATATATTCAGGAATAATTTGAGATAACAGATTATTTATTAACATATATAGAAAAAAGTCAATTTTTAGATTAAAATCTAGATGTTGTGACTGTTCATAGTAATGTGCATTTAATCTTTATTCATTAAGCACAGCTAGAGTTAGAAATGAGAAGGAAAGTGTATTTTCTTAAAGTGATATTAATGATATTCAACAATTTATTCTGTGATATTTATCTTGGTTTTAGGATTTTAAAAAGCCTTGCAATGTTGAAAGGGAGTAATATGAGGAAGTTCGGTTTCCCATTCCTTAAACAAAAGACACCCAACTTGAAAATATATTTATATTTGAATTAATATTTACATAAAGGAAATACATAATCAGCAGAGTAACCCTGTATTCCCAAGCAAGTCAGGGAAAATTCATTGAGGTGTACATGGTTACATATATAAAAAATAATTCTCCCTAAAATAATCTATTACTGTCTTTGTTGTAGAAACCCTTAAGGTCCAAGCCTTTGTCCTATCTTTTTCACTTGTAGTGTAAATCACATAGTTGACCTCAAAATAAAAATAATTAAAATTTCACTTAACATGCAAATTTAGAGCTATGAATTACCTCAAATCAGGATACTGGCTGAATACATTTGTTTTAATGAAAAATGAAATGTGTCTCCCTTCTGCCCTTCCCCCAAGCCTTCTTCACAAGATCAGCCTGAGGCTGAAATGGTTTTAAGTAGGCTAAAGCTGCTGGTAAACACTTACCTTTGACAATATTATTGCCTAATGAACGTTGCAGAAAGGGTGTATGCAGTGCAAACGTGTTTGTGGCTGCAACCTACATAGGATCCTTGTGGCAAGTACCTACCGCTAATAGGCAAATATACACAAAAGAGACAGGCCCTTTGATGGTTTAATCCCAAACATACTTAACTGTCACATAGTTAAACTTTTTGATTAAAAATGACTCTTGAGTTCTTCTTGAACATTTTTATGTTTGTGGATGAAGGATGTTAAGTGTAGTTCTCCTGCATGTTGGGACTGTTCTTTTCCCCCCCCTTGGTTCAACATGACTTTTCCCTCTCTTTAATCACAGATACACCCTTAAAGGATTTGCAGCCCTGATCTTTCTGAAATACCCACTGTTAGCAGGCTGGTAAAAATCCATTCCAGGCTTTGCCAAAGCAGACCTCATTGTTATTATCAGAAGACTAGATCTACAGGTCAAATCCAAGTGTTTCAAAACAGCTTCACCTTCAGGTTTTACTTTTCTAGAAAGAAGTTTCAAAGAACAACTAACCTTCCATGTTCATCAGAAATCAAGTCATCATTCTTAAAGCTCATAATAAAACTTGTGTTTTGCTATTAGTTTTCTTGAACACTGGCAACTTTGATACTGTTTCTATCAAAGACAACGAGAAATCAGTCCCACATATTTTAAATCTATCACTGGTTTAAGCTCTTACGCATTAAAGTTTGTGAATAATTTCCTTTTTTAAAGGGTCGTGAGTTCCTTTTGGGATTAGATGGAAGATCTTTCAAGTAAAACACTAAGAAGCAGTCACATTTCCAGTCAGAATTTGTGCTCTGATGGGATATTTTTTGAGTAATATTTCTTTCCACTTTAACAGTAGTTTTACTTCATGATGGTTTTATGTTGATTTCAGACTACATTTTTATGTAGTGGGAAATAATTTTTTTTGTAAAGTAAATGCCCAAGACCTGATGGAAAACATTACTCCTTAGCAACACAATCATAGGATTCTGTATAGTTTGCTCAGAAGTGTTATTTTAGGATGACCTTTACACATACAGTATGATGAATTTTTCTTTTTATTTGATTGTAAAGATGTTATGATCAAGGGGCAAAATAAATATTGCCTTTTTCAGCCAAAAAAAAAAAAAAAAACAAACTACAAACGAAATGATGTTTTTCAAACAACCTGATAGCATGCAGAACTGATGCCTGCGTTTGGAAACTACATATTTTTAAATTCACAGATACAGCAAAGCCCTAGTGAAACATAAATAGAGATCAATTTTACACAATTCAAATAGTAATGCATTCTATGGAACTCACCCTTTCTCAGCCTAAAGAAAAGAAATATTTATGTTCTTCACTGATAAAACAATGTATTTATGTTTATGGGAATTTATACATTGTAATAAATCATTAAGAAAAATAACAAGTTGAGCATTCTGGGGTCAGCAGCATTTCCAATAAGGACGTTAAATTCTAACTTATTTTCTTTTATATAATTAGCATAATGTTCTGCAAATCTTTTCTAGGTAGCTTACAGGATTTGAATATTCAAATATTTTCATCTGTATAAGCCATATAATTACGAAATTGTACAGTACAGTTATTTCTCAAGCAATTTGGCAATCTCTTCTTATGAGAATTTACCTTATGTTCTTTGTTATCAGAAACAGAAATAGCTTTCTGCTTACCATTCTGGAAAAGATGGAATTCATCATTCTGCCATAAAGACCCTAGAAAGCAAAGAAAATGTTATTAGTTATTATACTCCTACCTGCAGGGATTCTAGATGCCAAACAATGCATCAGCATCAAAACAAAAAATGAAAATGTGTTCAAATCATAGATCAATAGTTTAATGCAGTTCTGAATATATATTACATATAGTTAGCAGGTACCTGATTAGAAAAAAGCACAGACTATTGTGCGTATCTGTATTTAGAACTGCATGCCAGCTGGAATGTATCTGCATAGTGTTCATAAAATACAGACACAGGATCTTGGCATCCAGTTTGTGATTGTGCTTTTGACAATAAAACCCTGGGCTTGCTGACACTGCTACAGAGTGGGAGAAAACAGGGTAAAGCATGTGCATATGGGGTTAAGATGAGAAGAGGCAATTATCAACGAAATGTTAAAGATTGTCTTCTTAACTCGTTTAGAAATTTGTCTTATGATTTTTGAAAAAAATATTTTCGTGGTTATTAAAGTAATTTATCAGGCTTTATATTTTGTTTTAGAAAAAGAGGATTGCTCATGGGTTATAAGCTTGTGATGGTTTGACTGGGGTACTGAGAAAGTACTAAGTACACCACACACCTCATCAGCATGCTCTAACTGTGATGTGGAAATGAAAGAATGGATACTGGTTAACTCTCTTTTCTTCCTTCTCTGCTATTATCTCTTTCAGTCTGTTTTATACCTGACATTGTAGCTATTCTGTTTTCTTTAGAAAGAAATGAATCACTGCTACCAGTTCCTTTAACTAAAGGCTGAATAGAGAGTGATTGCTTTCACTCAATATCTACACAGGCAGGATTTTAACTTTTCTATAACACCTTGTGCTATATGTTGCAATTGTGCAGTTAGAGAATAAAAAGCTTTTGGGACAATAGGCTAAATTCTGCGATTATTTCTCACACAGAATACAACTTTACTCCTGCTGAAGTGGCCAGGGTTAGGAACAGAATCTGCTTATCTGCCTTGTACATAGTTTTCACAGGTAAAACAGTTTTATACCAAGAAATAAAAAACACTTAAACCCCACTTGATATACTTAACTACTTTCATTCTTTGAGAAAACTAAATCCTAAAGTAAACATGCAAGGGAAAGAATTAAGGAATTCAATTAAAAATTATGTTTAGAAAATGTTACTATGACCAAGAGATACAGTCACAAGCCACTTATAAATAAATGTCTATGTCTAGGTAGGGTTGTTACCTTTAAAGAGGAAAACTAAGAATTAAAATAAATGATAGATTGATTCCAGGTTCTCACCATGACCACATATATCGCTAGATGCAATACAGCTATTACAGGTAAGGGAGTGTCCGCACAGAGAAGAATTCCCCGGTATGGTACAGGAGTTATTTCCATTCAGGGAGTTTACCTTGGGCAAAAAGGGAGTTTCCAGGGTGCTCAGTGCTGCAGAAATTCAGACTTAATCTAGGTTGCAGCACAGCACAAGATATAGGGAGCCTGGATAAAGCTAATGTAAATTAGAACAGTCCCTGAGGGCTGCTCTAATTTACGTGGAGATTCATTGGCCTGTATCCAGCCTTGAATCTGAGCATCTACAGAGATGGCTTAAAGCCACTTTTGCTCCATTCTTTGTGGGCTACGTCTTCTGTACAGTGCTTCATGTGAGAAGTAGCACAGAATCTCTTGTTTCATCTATGAAATGCAGGAAAATAGGGTCCCCCTCAGCCGAAGAAACAGTATTTCAAATAAGCTCAAAATTAACCCTTTGGAAATCCATCTCAGGTGAGCCAGGTTCCCACAATGTACTGAATTCTGTGTCCTTCCCAGAGATCTTTGCTCCTCAGCCCTCACAGTTTGCAAACTATGCGGTTTGGTTCAGATAGTCATTAATCCACTGCCTGTTCAGGACTGTTACATTAAAAAACAGCATTCATTTCAGCAAAGTAGTAGTTGCCTTTCCTCCACACAGTTTTTGAGTCCTGCCACAAAGCCATAATATTTTTTTCCAAAGCTATTTGTAAACCAATAAAATGTCACCATTTCATAAATGAACAGAAGTTCTCATTTGCTTCAGAAGGGTAGATTCACAAAAGGTTCACAAAAGGGTAGATTTTGCCTCTGTCCCCCTGAAGTCATTGCAGCAATGTTCGTGCTTTAAGTTAAGTGTATGTTTTAATGTTCTGCTAAATCATGGCTTAAATCCTTACATGGATTCAGATGAGAAGAGCAGCTGAAAGAAAAATAAGTTTAGTGTGACAGCTAATGTATGAGTTATTTTTGGACAAAAATAATTTTTAATAACAGGTTACTTGCTGGTATATAGAATACGGAATTATTACTTCAGAGGAAGTGAGTCAAGGCTTCTCCTAACTTTTGCTTTCACTGACTGAAATAAATAATGAGTGGACATGAGTATGACCATCCAGTTCTCAAATTTACTTTAAGAAATGCTAACAAGTTTTTTATTTCTTTTTTTAAAATCAGATTTGGCTATTAATGTTGCAACTACTTTCAGCATCTCTGGCATTGGCACTACAAATGTCAAAAAAGAACCCCTTATTCGGCTCTGTAGTTCCTGTTTGCTCACTACAGTTCCTGAATCAATAAACAAAATCACCTATTTTAATCACTAGCTCCTGAAGAGGGCAGCACGTTCTAGATATTATTGAACTGTAAGCTTTGAGATGATAGCAACAAAGAAAAACTTTCTGGATATTTTGTGTAGACAGTTCCCATGATACAATAAGTCAGCAAAAGTTCTAGGCTGTGACAGACCAAGGTCAAAACTGTATTTGATTATTTAAGAGAACATTCAAATTAGCTACCTGAAGCAATGCATTTAGAAAGAGAGCAACAAAATACCAGCAAGGAATACTTCCATGAGGAATATGTTTTATCTTTAACACTGTAGATAACTTTTCCTATTGGCAGTGCATTGACTATCAAAACTACTAAAGGGGTTAGATTTAATTATCTCACTTCTTTGCACATTTCATCTCAATTGCTATGGCAACATTCAGTTGCCTCAGCAGCAATGTACACTTTAATCAGATATTTCCTCACTCATTTCTCTGTGCACCGCAGCAATGTAGTCAAATTTACAGCCAAACCCTGACGCATCTGATAACACTTCTTAGGAATTAATGGCCAAGTTTCCCCTGCTCCTCACCCATAGCCACAAATATTTCTAGAGTTTTGTACCCTGATGACAAAAGCTTTAAGAGATGAAAAGTGTGTATACTTTAAGACTTTCCTATTTCACTGATTTTACATTGTTTTCTGCCACCACTCCCTTTTTATATGGCTTCTACTTACTCAGGAACTTTTCCCATCAAGCTATGGGCAGGTCCTCTGGTCCCTGCAGGAACTGTCAAGGCTGAGAACAGGAAACACAATAATCGGGCAGACAATATGGTTCCTCCCATATTCCACCCTGAAAAGCTTTTTGTTTGATTACTCAGCCATGATCAAATGCTTTGTCAGAGTATCTCATAATTCTTTAAACTTCTTGGCCCAGAAATCAGGAACATAGGCTAAAATAAAAGTAATTAGGAGTGATGAGCAGATACTGGGGACTCCATATTGAAATGCAGACAGTAAGAAGAGTCAGGAAGCTAAAAGTACATTGGGGTTACTAAATTCAGATTATGGGAAGTCTTGATATTTCTGACATAGAAAATTGTCTGGTTTGAAAACGTCACCACCACGGTAAAGTGGGAACAGAGATAAGTTCCTAATGGTGCCTAGCTTCTATGGTGAAAAACGCATTAGAAATGCATTAGGTAGACTGAATTAGATTGGATTACAGTCAGACATATAGGAAAGAATGATAGACATAAGGCATTAAAACATAATTCTGCATATACTGAAGATCGTCTTTAAATAGTCAATTAGTTGATTTTGCTTTTTTTTGCATTAAAGAAAATATTCTACACTGCTTTTTGCTTCTACATGCATTTTTCAGAGCTGTTCTTCTGCTCACATGTAATAAACTATCACAGTTCATTTTTCAAAAGAGGTCTTGGATTACTGGCATCTGAAAGATTTTTGGAAACCCTGGGTAAGTACGGAGTTGACTTGGGCCACGATTGTCCCAGAGAGGTATAACGGAGTCAGAGTCAGAGCCGCTCTACGTCTTGTCAATGATAACAAAGTCTGATCAGCCCTCCTGACCGTGCAATATAAACTCACCCTCCACAGTTTATCTCTGTGTGTGCCACAGCAGCTTTTTGAGAGACTTCATAACTCAAGACACTAAAAAGCTATAGAAGCAGTGACTTCTTAGGAAAATGCAGGAAAAAAATGTGCCCCGTATGCACATACATAACATAAAAGTCCATGTTACATGGGCTGTCTGTTGAGGATCTGGGGAGACTTTTCCAGCTGAGGTGCTGAAGCCTAGCATCTGTGGGACCATGTCATATGACAGCACTTTCTCCTAAACCATCAGTGAAATTGCTGTATTTTTAGGGTTCTGAAGGAGATGCTACAAGTTATAGAGTCTACAGTGCTTTTTCACATCAGTACTTCTGAAGATGTACACACATACTGTTTGAAATCAATGGGTCTAATCTTATAAATGAAAACTATTTATGTTTGCATGGCTGGTCCCAGTAGTTTAAAATGGGTATTTCCCTGCAGCTTTGTATATATAATATAAGCTTTACATATTAATATAACTATACACTATAAGTTTTAATAATGTGTCCAAGCAACATTTGTGCCATAGAAGATGCAAAGATCATTTAAAGTTCAGAGTTTGCAATTCTGTACTAAAATTAAAATACTCCCAAAATGTTATACCTAAAAAATTCAATATCCATGCATGGCTAAAGATTACAGAATGTTTGTAGTATAACTTGTTCCATTTAAAGAATTAATTTAAACATTGATTCATGTAACATGGGAAGAGCTATGCTGATTTCCATCAGCTGAGAATCTGTTGCATAGTCTTTATAATAATAATTTTATAGTGCTGAAATTATCTGTGCCATGTACAACTGGAAACCTACGCCAAACAATATATTCCTTGTTTGATTAGTTTATAAACAGGAGATTTTGCAAAAAGCCTCACAGAATGGTACCATGTAATTAGAGGATGCTTTTTGGACCTTATGGCATTTTACTGCAGCACAGAAGAGAGGAAATTTGACTTTATTCTTTATGTGCTCGAAGACCATATGAAGAAAGATGCATGGAACAGAAATGGTCAGAAAATATGGTAATGGACAGAGTTATTGTATGTTTTTCTGCACATTCCTGTTTAATTTGTTAATTTTATGAATTTATGAAATATAACAGAGTTAAAGGCTGATATATTTGGGATTATTCCTGTACATTTCCAGCATAGATATTCCAATTCTGGAACATATTTTCCTATCCTTTTGATTGTTGTCTAGGATTGTATGAAAGACCTACCCAACAAATATTAGGAATAAGTTACCTATACAAAAAAAACCAGACTTGTTAGAGATACAGTATTTTAAACTTTATCAAGCACTTTACCTGTTTGTGTTTATTTGCAATAAGTGAAAGTTAAACATTTTCAAAACGTTTTTTTGGTGAGGCTGTGCTTTCCACAGGGCACAATAGAGTATAATACAGTGCAAGCTCTAAACTAAGGCATTCCACACAGTTCTATAGGGGACACACAGTTCTTACTAGGTTTCTTATAAGCAGTTTACAAATCTTTGCCATGGGTGGCCTTTAATTTTCAGTAATAGTTTGTCTCCTCCCCCCTTTCATTCCTTCTTCAAGTAGGTTTCTCCTTAGTCTCTGTTTTAACCTAACCTTACCCTGCGAGCGGCGGAGGAACCACGCAGACTCTCAATATGAGGGATAATGCATGATTCTCCTTTATTAGCCCAGATCATATTTGCATGTTCCTCCTACTTGCGGTTACAGAAGCGTGAGAAGTTACCCCCTTTCCCAGCTGCACTGCTACTCCCTCAAAGTTGTTATGCTCGGCTTGCAAGGTCAGGCCGACCTTGCAAGTCTGCACATAACAGAATTTCCCACCGGCCTGTATGCCTTACTTATGTCAAGCAAGGCCTACAGTCTCGTTAGAAGAGGCTTTGCTCGTACAATGGATCAGTGAACACAGCCGATTCATGGCCTTGCTTTTGCAGCCATTCCCNCGAGAGACTTCATAACTCAAGGTACTAAAAAGCTATAGAAGCAGTGACTTCTTAGGAAAATGCAGGAAAAAAATGTGCCCAGTATGCTTTTCATACATGACAAGGGTATACATAACATAAAACTCCATGTTACATGGGCTGTCTGTTGAGGATCTGGGGAGACTTTTCCAGCTGAGATGCTGAAGCCTAACATCTGTGGGACCATGTCATATGACAGCACTCTCTCCTAAACCATCAGTGAAATTTTTAGGGTTCTGAAGGAGAAGCTACAAGCTATAGAGTCTATAGTGCTTTTTCACATCAGTACTTCTGAAGATGTACACACATACTGTTTGAAATCAATGGGTCTAATCCTATAAATGAAAACTATTTATGTTTGCATGGCTGGTCCCAGTAGTTTAAAATGGGTATTTCCCTGTAGCTTTGTATATATAATATAAGCTTTAGATATTAATATAACTATACACTATAAGTTTTAATAATGTGTCCAAGCAAAATTTGTGCCATAGAAGATGCAAAGATCATTTAAAGATCAGATTTTGCAATTCCGTACTAAAATTAAAATACTCCCAAAACGTTATACCTAAAAAATCCAATATCCGTGCATAGCTAAAGATTACAAAATGTTTGTAGTATAACTTGTTCCATTTAAAGAATTAATTTAAACATTGATTCATGTAACATGGGAAGAGCTATGCTGATTTCCATCAGCTGAGAATCTGTTGCATAGTCTTTATAATAATAATTTTATAGTGCTGAAATTATCTATGCCAAACAATATATTCCTTGTTTGACTAGTTTATAAACAGGAGATTTTGCAAAAAGCCTCACAGAATGGTACCATGTAATTAGAGGATGCTTTTTGGACCTTATGGCATTTTACTGCAGCACAGAAGAGAGGAAATTTGACTTTATTCTTTATGTGCTCGAAGACCATATGAAGAAAGATGCATGGAACAGAAATGGTCAGAAAATATGGTAATGGACAGAGTTATTGTATGTTTTTCTGCACATTCCTGTTTAATTTGTTAATTTTATGAATTTATGAAATATAACAGAGTTAAAGGCTGATATATTTGGGATTATTCCTGTACATTTCCAGCATAGATATTCCAATTCTGGAACATATTTTCCTATCCTTTTGATTGTTGTCTAGGATTGTATGAAAGACCTACCCAACAAATATTAGGAATAAGTTACCTATACAAAAAAAACCAGACTTGTTAGAGATACAGTATTTTAAACTTTATCAAGCACTTTACCTGTTTGTGTTTATTTGCAATAAGTGAAAGTTAAACATTTTCAAAACGTTTTTTTGGTGAGGCTGTGCTTTCCACAGGGCACAATAGAGTATAATACAGTGCAAGCTCTAAACTAAGGCATTCCACACAGTTCTATAGGGGACACACAGTTCTTACTAGGTTTCTTATAAGCAGTTTACAAATCTTTGCCATGGGTGGCCTTTAATTTTCAGTAATAGTTTGTCTCCTCCCCCCTTTCATTCCTTCTTCAAGTAGGTTTCTCCTTAGTCTCTGTTTTAACCTTAACCTTTAACCTTACCCCTTCCCTCATTTTGAGTACAATTAGCTACATTATTTATAACGTCCAAAACCTCACTTCAGCGGTCCAGCAGGGTCCCCCATCCCTCCAGCACCCACAGAGCTCCTGGGCCTCCCCGTGCCCAGCACCACCGTGCTCTCTGCAGGCACCTTCTCCAAGAGCCACTGCACTCTGGGTGTCCACCACAGAGCCTATTCCCGATCCACCAAAACCGACATTTCCTTGGGAGAACCGCCCGTTTTCCCTGACGCTGGCTCCTCGCAGCCTGAATATTTTGCCTCAAGCGGAGGACGTCGTGTCTTGCACCAGGAGTTGCTGCAGCTCCCTTTTTCATATGGTTGCCAAAGGCGGCAGAAATTTCTGTGACAGAGAGACACGGTAGCATGACAGGAAAATTCAAAAGCTGAGTGAAACTCTCCAGAGTTTCATTTTTTGTTATTCCCACTTCAAGGTGCTCAACATATTCTGCTTCTCCCTCTCCCCAGGGTAAAGACTCACTGCATGGTATATTGCTTGAAGCAATTTCTGTTCAGTTCTCTAGTCACTTAGTTTCAACTCTACTCCAGTTTAAAGAACCTTTCTATAAAGCCTAATCAATACAGAGTCCATTTTCCTTGTTTACACAAGTGAACATATTATTTTTTCACAGCTTAACCAAGCTGGAGAGTGGAACTACTACAGAGGAGGCACTGCTCAGTTTTTATGTACGTTACACACACACACACATACATATATATGTATATACAAAATTTATGTATGCTTTTACTGTAGCACTAATACTCCCTAAAGGTATTATTATGTTGTTAGACAAATTAAAATTAAACAAAAGGTAAAAGTGTACTTGAACTGAAAACTGTTAAAAGTGCCTACAGGCAAGACAAAAGGGAACAGCAGGAATTTATCCAGCTGTGTGTGTCTGGGAGTTCCTCTGGGCCAACTGACTGTGCTCCTATTTCTGCTGCAGGAAATGCAGTTTCAAAAACAATCATATAGGTGTTGTGATTTCCATGCAAAATGACATGCACATTTTTTTTGTCTTCCTTTAAGGTAAAAATTGAGGGAATTTATGTCAAACTCATTAAGCTACATGACCGAATGGAGAAGGATGGTGGGAATACATAACAGAAGAGCCCAGAAACAGTAAGACAGGTCAGAAATGTGATGGTAGGTAGTTTTGCTGACAAGCACATCTAAGAACTGGAATCAGTGGAGTTTGTAAGACCAATTTTGAGAACTTTTCTAAAAAAAGTCTGTCCTAATACAGCATTTCTAAAACTAGATGCAAAAGAGGTCTTTTTTATACTGGTGATTCAACGAAATCCTAGAAAGAATACCTGAGATGTGCAGAACTGACATGGCCAAAGGCCTGCATATAGAGATCAAAGACACAATCATAAAAACCAGTAGTAGTAGTAGTATGTGTTAAATATACACTAAATTTGGATTTGCAAATCACATTTTAGGCAGGTGCAAATGGATGCACTCATTAGAGGTGGAGGTTAACAAACCTAATAGATAGCTTATTTTTGTGGGTAAAGTTCTTGAGTTTACTACTTCACTTCATTCAAACCTCAAAACTATGTATGTCACAGTGAGACAATTTGTTGTGTAAATTATTACATATTTTGTGCTGAGAAAGAAAAATGAGATGGCTCGATATCCCAGTCACATAATGAAATAAGGAACTGTACTCTAGCCAGTTAATCCAGTTATTTTCATGACAGTGTTATCCAACAGTTATCACCATGACAATGCATCTTTGTTGACTTAGAAGTGCTCAAAAATCAAAGAACATTTGGACCTGGAGACAAGGATATGAAGACGTGGTAGGAAGGAAGATTAAAAATGTAATTCTGTCTTGTTTTTATAGTACTGTAATCCCAACAGTACCACTGGAAGTACTCCAAATTTGCGCAGGACGAAAGAAAGCATCTCTTCCTCTGATTCTATGGACTTGGAATCTATATCTTATCAACAGCTGTATTGATAGCCCAACTGCTATATAATGAAAGGAAATATATGAAAATGAAAACAAAAGAAATATTAATGCATGCATCAGAATAATACAACAAATAGAGACGTGGCTTTCTCCTGGTGAAAACGTAAATTAATCTTCTCTTCTGCTCTGAGCACTTTGGCTCTAAGCTCAAGTCTTATAATCTAATTGGTGCATCACGAATACTAAATGCAAGTAGCTGAGATTCATANGGATGTGGCTTTCTCCTGGTGAAAACGGAAATTAATCTTCTGCTCTGAGCACTTTGGCTCTAAGCTCAAGTCTTATAATCTAATTGGTGCATCATGAATACTAAATGCAAGTAGCTGAGATTCATATAATTTTTTGTCATATGAAACTAAACAATTTGTATGTGTGAGACTATTTTTCCTTCATGATAGAGCTCTGTGAAACAAATAAAACCTTAAATTAAAAAACAGACTCAAAGACATTCGCCTTTCTTGGGCACTTCCATGCTTAAAAGTGCTGATGTAAAATGTACTGGTTTTGTTCAACAGATCTGCTCTTTGTACTAAATCCAGATTTCAAGTTATCGGCAGAAACTTTTACTTCTGGATCAGGCCCCTTGTGCATATTCACATTCATGTATGATTACTTTAGAGGAAAAAGTGTTTCTAATCCCACTTCTGATGGAGTGAATGGAATTATCTTTTGGCATTACTTACTGTATCAACAATGAGATTTATGCAGTCTCAGTGCATTTAAATTCTGTGCTATACTAAAACTGAACTATCCCAATGAAGGGTAGCAGAAAAACTTCTAAGGTTTAACTGGGAGCATCTTTAATAATAACAGGATGTATGAGATAGAAGGAACTCAGCTTGGCCTTTTGCAGCCCATTTGAGTTTTCCAAGTTTTGTAGTTGGACACTGTAGAAGATATTTTTATTAGTGAACTGAGAAAATTAAGTGAATCCTCTGAGACTTAAAAGCATATGGAAACCTGTTCTACCATTCTAACAAAGTCATTTTTCATGGTGCAACTGCACTAAAATAGTTAGTTTTGTGAAACAATTAAATTGTTAAATTATTTTTGCGTATGAGCAGAACACGTTTAATAAAAACTAACTTGTACCCTTTTTACATGTTCACATAATAAACACTCCACTTGCACTTGTTGCTTTCTTTGGCAAAATTTGGCATATACTGTGGGTTGCTATTTTGTTTTTCACATGTCATATTTTAAAGAACATTTGTGGAAAGGATATAAAAAATAAGGTTCCTGTGCACGTGCATATTATAGCTGAAACAGCCAAAGGAGCATGGAGAACCTAGACCCCTAGCCCTGATTGAAATTCCACGGAAGGCAGGCTCCTGTGGCAGTCCCAGACTATGTATAGAACAGAATTTCTCAGCATTTATTCAGGTATGCACCTTAAAGCAAAACTTCAGTGTGATCAAGTACCGCACACATAGTAATGAGCTTTGCAATTTCCTGAATAGCTTTTATGAGGAGTGCTCATGCCTCTGTCTTTCTCCTCCCTTTGCTGTTTATGTCCTGCTTTCTGTTTTCCACTCCCTCCTTCTTAAAGCCTCCACAGCAGCCTGATGGACTTAGCAGGAACTGGGGTCATCGTGGTGATCAATGACTTGGGCGGCTGAGCGTTCAGCCATTGATCACACTGAATAGATTCATATATCTTAGGCATGCCATCATGAGCAGCTGCTTCTACTTAGCTTGCCAGCTTTCTGTCACCTTGAGGATGCAATGAAGTTCAGAGGCAGTGTGAGAAGGTTATAGAATTCTCTCAAGAGATCATGTCTTTGATTTTTTTTCATCTCTTAGACCTACATGTCTGCCCTTTGGGGGTCTATCACAGACTGAGAACTTCCAATATATTACATACCATAACACGGCAGTATAAAGAGTGCTATATAAAATATATAAACGTCCTTCCTTTGAACGGAATAGCAGGAGCCTTCACTCCTTTCTTTTATGAAAGAACATTACCTAATGCTGAAGAGAAACCACAGCTGTATTCATGTGTGCACACACATGCTTTGCTTGTAATTTGAAACACATTCCCATAAACTGTCAGATATTATCACATCTAGTGTTCATTCTCTCTCTTATATATAAATATTCTGTGCCCAATTTGTAAGAGTAAAAGAGTAACTTTAATCGCTTGGATAAAATATTCACAGTTTAACAACTTTACTGGGAAAATAAAATATATTTCACCGAGTCATTAAAAGGACACTGGAAACTTGAATCCCAGTTTCTCATCTAAAAGCATGCCGTGCAGGGTAGCTGAGAAAGATTAAAGACCTTTTTTTTCTCTATTTTTTCCTGTTTACTTAGTGCAGTTAGTTTGTGCTCTGGCTCACATACACTGAAGTACAAAGCTGCCAGAATGTTGGATGTTACCACTTCCCAGCTTTATGCCCTGCCCCTCTGCTGGAAGATCATAATCCCATCGACAGTCCAGAAGATTGAGGCAAAGGCTCTTTCACTGGCAGTTTAAATTAACAGGCGATGTGAATGTAGGTGGCTCAAGTACAGGCACATGCTTCTCTCTCTTGTCCCTGTAGGTTGACAGTAATTTCCAGCAGAATTGTAAGATGGACAGCTGTGAGCATGAATTTCTGAAATCGTGGCAGCTACATCTGGCAGAGCTTGTCTGTCAAAGCCCCATGACTGAGAGGCTGGTTGGCAGTGCAGTCTCTGCAGGCAGGGGGCTGCTGGAGGGAGGCCTGAAAAACCTCTCCAAACAGGCAGCAAAGACTGGAAATTACTGCAGTGCACAGGACAGAGCAATGTTGTAGTGAAGTCCTGTTTCAAAGTTTTAAAATAATACTAAAATTATTCACAAGACTCAGGCTGGCTGCTGGCTCTATGTACTGGACTGAGCTCCTGTCAGAGAAAACTATGTGAGGTGGGGAATATTAAAGTGTTTGTGACTAACAATGATGGCTATGATGGTAATATTCTCTGGTCTTCTAAATGGTGCTTCCAAACATTCACAGAGAAAAGAGAAAAAAAAAAAAGCAGACATTTTCTAGGAATTAGAAAAAACCCTCCAACATTCAAAAGATTTTTTTTAAATTGGTCATACTGAAAAAATTCAAATTGACAGTGTCCCTTTTAATGATACACTTCAAAGCTTTATGAAATCTCCCTGTCAAATAAGGATACTACTTTAACACATATTCAAAGAGGTGTATGCAGCTTGAAAATGGATTAAGCAGCCAGGAAAAGAGGTCATATTCTGTTATACGAACGCAGTTCCAGGGCTTTAATGAATCTGGAGAATTTCACAATAAACATGGTACATAAATTACATTGAATTACTATGCAATCTGCTACTTAAAACCCAATGAAATAAAGACTTAGGGCCTCCTATTCCACCACTTTGGTATTTTTATACTTTATGATAATAAAAAATGAAAAGAAAGTAATATCAGTTGGTATTGCAGGATTCCATATTAGCTCTTCACATAAACCAGGTGCAAGCTATTAAGAATATGCTTCCTCTCTTTTTTAAAAACTCTTTGTCTCTGTGTTTACAGCCATTCAATTAAAAAGGGAAGAAATGTCTGAAGCTAATATATACACTTTGGAATTTTTGATGTCTGTCTTGGGTCTCTGGATGCATCAGCTCTGTTCCTGAGTACTGGGTATCTTGTAGGGCCCATTTGAGTTCACATTAGAAGATTAAAAAATTAATAGAAAGTTATGGGAGTGGTGTTTTTAACCAGAGTAATTTTAATTGAAATTAAAACAAATGCAAACACATTTCTCCACGTTAGGGCTAGTATAAGCCATTTCAAAACAAAATCCATCACTTGGACTAAAACTAATGTGACATCGTCACTTTAAATCTCAACTCTGTATTTCAGCGATTGGCATCTCATGAAGTGGATGTGCCACTTGCAAAATATTCAAGGACAATATTAAACAACATCTACAACCTTCCTAATGTTATTTAAAAGAAAAATCAGGTTTTTAATCTCTCCAATTTATTTGCCTCTTCAAACACTGTTATTAACATTCTTTTTCACACATTCTCCTTCCTCCTTTTCTTTCAATTGTAATGATTTTCATTCTAAATTAATCCTTTGTTTGAACAGTTACTTTTGAGAGAGAAGAAAAGTTCTACAATGAACAGCTGAATGTTTGCCAGTTTGCTTTGCATCCTTTCATGCTCTTTCTCTGAGGCCAGATCCTACAAGGTGCTGAGCCTCAAGCAACTCACTGAAAGTTGAGGGTGCTAAGAATATCTAGGAAGAGCCTAGCATATTGCAAGATCATGCCTTGCATAGCAAGTTCTCCAAGTGATGACTATTTATGTTTCACTGAATAGACTTAGCATAAATTTTAACATCTCTGATACAACTGGGTTTTTTAATGGGCAAAGAGGAGGTATTTTTCATGACCGTGTCACTCAGCACTTTAAGAATGAAGTGTATAGCAATGCCACCCAGAAAGTCTGGCAAAGAACCAGATGTCATAGTTACACAATGCACACAAAATGCACACAAAAATTGGAATACATTAGAGGCAATTACAAGGTATGTAAGCTCCTCAGTGCTGAGAAGGCACTCAGATCATCATAAGTCCTGTCTTAATCAAATAACAACTCAAAACAAACTTACACAGAATCACCAAGAAGCAACAGAATCGAAGCATGAATGACCCCAAAGTAGTATGCACTTTGTACTGTTTGCCTTGGTTGCTTTTTTTTTTTTTTTTTTGTATATTAGAGGTGCAGCATAAGGAATATTGTAAATATACATATTAATGCTAACTAAAGTAGACATTTCAATCTTTTAAAAGAATCTTTTGAATTAAAACCAGTAACGTTAACCTAAATTTCTTACTTGTAATTTTTCAATCTGTTAATACAGATAGTATACATATTTGCTATTTCTCCACTTCTCACAGATGATTTCTTTCACAGATGCAGCAAATAGCTGCAGAGGCTGCAGCTGGACCTCAGTAGTGCCCATATCATTCATATCTGAATTGTGGTGCAGAGGCCCAGCACCAGCACCAGCCCCACCAGCCCCACCAGTACCAGCACCCCCTTGCTGCCGGCTGCCTTATACAGGCATGGCTGGCTGCTCTCTCACGTGGTGGTGGTGTGACACGGTTAAGTCCCTGCTGGATAGAAACTTGTACAGCTCACAGTTATCTTGAGTTAACTTTAGCAAGGTGTATTGAAATCTTACTGGATAAAAGCTGTATAAATTTTCCCAGGCTTTTCCTTGATATAAGAAAATTATGTTTATGGCAATGTGTTCACAGTTACATCTATCCCAATGACAACGTAACCCACAGATATATTGTTACTTTTCCGCTTCAAATGTGGACAGTCAGATTATACCTAATGTCAATATAATTCAGTAATTTATGTTTACATACAATGCTCTAGCTATACAATAACTTCTTATAATACAGAACTTTCATTATGAAGAATCCACAAGCATTTAAAAATGAAAATCTCACTCTCTTTCTGAAATCTGAATCAAACAGCCTCTCCTGATCACAAAAGTATCAATGTGGACAAAGAAATATTGCAGCAACAGTGTGCACATGGGCATGATGAAAAGCTGAAAAATTTGTGTATGAAAAGTGGTTTGAGATGTGGTTTGTCTAATACATAAAAGGCTCTGCCAGTTATTTGCTAACTCCATGGGAAAATATCAAGCAAGTAAAGAACCTTTACAAACCTTTAAAACTTAAGCAATGTCCATTTGCTGCATTCCCCAGGTACACAGCAAGGCCCGCAGACCAGAAATGGGGCTGTAAACCTCACCCTGAATACCAGTAATCAGCTGGGGTGTTCCAGGTAGCTCTTGATAAATAATTGTGCGATGATAGACTCCCAGTAGTTTGCCATGCAATAATTGTTTAGAAAATGCTAGCAGTATGTTTCCATTCAATAATAAGTTTGAGTCTTATCCAATTACAGAATGACTTTCCATCAGTCATATCCTTTCACGATTCTATNACAAAACAAAGCAAAAAACCCACATTGAAATAAAGATTGTGAAAAGTTCTTGCTTCTAAAAAAAATTGCTCCTTTTGAACTAGTTTGCTCTGCTTATATCAGAAAATATCAATGAAAATACTTAACCCTTCAAAATTTTCTCCATTTTAGCAATTAAGAACAGCTTTTCCTAATCATACTCTTTTTGTTTCTGTTTTGTTGTTTTCTATCTGGCTTTCCAAACATAAACATACATGCATAGAATTTCTTTGAGTTTCACCTTTTCTTGCATCATATCTCTTACTTCCATCCTTTTTTGGACATAATTTCTACTGGTAGTGCTTTGCATACTTCGAGCTTTCAACAGCTTAGACCTGAGGATTACATGTCCCCTTATCAGCCATACATACACAAAAAAAGAAGAAAATTATATTTCTAAATAGAAAACTTCTTGATGTCTTACTGTGTCCACAAACTTCTCTTTCCATACTTAAAATGGTCTGCCATAAATCAGTCTCTCAGACTTTCCCATCATTAACTTCTTTACTGTCCTGTACTCTGCCTTATTTCTTTCTGCTTCATGTTCATCAACAGCCTCAACAGATTATATAAAAAAAAGTGAACTGCTTTCATTAAAAAGGTATGACCCAGGTTAAAGAATGTTCAATTTTGGTTTAGCTTCTTAACTTGTTTTTAATCAATTTAAGGAAAATTGAAAACAGCCACTTGGAGTTCAATGCAAGAACATAAAAAAACGGATTAGAAGACATTTTTGTACAGTATAAACTCACATTGTTAATGAAAATATTTAATTTCTGAGAAGACATATCCTTAACAATGAATAATATCTGTCTTGTGTAGTGTATTCCACATGCAGATCACAAAGCATAATTAACTGAAGAAATAATTTAACTAAAATTACATAGAAAGAGTGCCACAGAATGTGAAAATGTGCTCAGCCATCAAGTCAGGTACAAAACTTGAAACTGCACCACTCTGCTGTTCTATCCTCTTGCCAACACTGTCTCCTTCCTGGTTTTGTTTTCTTCAGGTAAATTGCTGAGGATACTGAGTGAGACAGGAGATAAGGGGAGACCTAGAGCATATTCTAAAATGAATATCAAAGAGACATATTGAAGGTCTTCTCAAGTTTGTAGTCAAACTGGTTGAATATGGGAGCTCAACATGAAACTTAACTGAATGAATATGGAAGCTGAATGGCACAAATCCCTTAATCATACAACTTCATGCTTATCTAAACTTCATTTGGACTATTCCATAGAACAAGATGATGTAGAAACTCTGCAGATAAAGCTAAATTAAGATGCTTAGCTGGGCTCTTAGAAAAGAAGTTTACTCAAAATGCTGTTACAAAACATATCAACTTAAAGTCATGAAATCACTGGCAAGACCGAGATCATTCTGTGTGAACATCAGGTTAGGGCAAATTCACTGATAATTTCAATGCTTTAGTGATTTTCTGAACTTTTGTGGAATTTTAATAAGTTTGCTGTATTCCTCTGGGTTGTTTCTTATTGTATTGTGTATTTCAGTTATTATCTCTAACATGCATGCTGTGGTGTTATGTTTTGTCCTGTTCCCCATACATCCCCTTTCCTTCCCCAAAACTGACATAATACATGTTCTATCAGCAAGAAGAGCTCTAGTGAATGTCTTGATCCTTTCTATCTTTTAATAGTCATTTAGCATCAGCATGCATCTATACATCAACAAAAAAATTATTTTATCTTGTGAATTTCAGTCATTAGATGGTCACCTCTCCTGGGAAGACACCAGATTAGTTTGTTCTGTAGATGGTTCACAGTGGAGTTTTCTTTTTGAATAACTTCCTAATAAGTAAATACTGGTTTCTGGTGACTGAAAGTGCCTCCATCAGGGTACAAAGGCGGACTAAGAAACCTTTTCATATTTCATCTGATCTCAGGTCATTGAATTGATTCTTTATATAGTACTGAACAGACTTCAAGATTCTGTAACTAACATTCAGGGTTCTAGTAGTACATGATCTTAGCACTCTCTATATTATGGAAGTGATTACTTCTTTTTTCTTACAGCACTGCTTTTGCTAGCTTTTCCAAAGTTTTACCAAACACTGGGTGTTTCTGCTCTCTATGCTCCAAAATTGCTGTATCAATGGAATTATTTTCCTTTACTAGTCAGACTATGAAAACATTTACTTTTAAATAGCAAACCAAAATGCTGGTTTTTAATTGGCTCACAATTAGCCTAGATGTTAATTTATTGTCTTATTGTTTTTCTAAGGAACTCCAGGATTCTTAAGAAGTTGCTAGGTTTGCATGTGGATGTCTTTTTAAATAATTGTAATCATCATTATGTGTCATTAAAATGAAAATATCTGAAGTGCTTCAAAATAATGTTCATAAGAATTTGAGAGTAAATGACATTAATGATGAGAGTACCTCAAAGGGTATAATTTAAGAATACACAAAATAAGGAAAACACAACACAAAATTCCTATATCAACTCAAGTTCTAAAAACCTGTGTTGGAGTCAAGATGCGTAATGTCTTATCTAAATCTCTAGGAAATCAATTTCCAAACACTAAAATGTTAAAGGTGGAGGATCTAGCTACTGAAATCCTTCTTTAGGGTCTCAAAACAGAGTTTTAGGGCACTGAGTTAGTATTTTTGACAGGAATCTTGCATTAAATTGAGTCTCCTGGTGAAAAGATGTGTCACCTGTAACCAACTGTCTTGACCTGCCTCAAGTCTCAAGGCTATGGAGGTGTGATATACTGTTTTCTCTCTTTTCTGTAGCAGTTTTCCCAGCCAACGGAATTCAGATGCATATTGTCAGCAGTGAGGGAGGCCACGTGATTAAATGGAGAGAAGGAAGGAGTAAGAGCACCCTCATTTCAATCCTGATTGAGCTGCTGGAGGAAAGTGTGACTTTGAGGAACTGTTTGGCTTCCTTAAGGCGTCATCCAGTTTACTGGGCTAGATAAGAAGCCCTGCTCTGAAAACCAC
>VWYH01005950.1:0-33995 GCA_013399365.1 Pampusana beccarii
TGTTATTCATATACACTCTCATAGCACAAAACGAACTGGCAAAAGCATTGTATGTGATGAATCACTTATATCTAACTGGTGCAGCCCAAATTCCCCCTGTGGTGAAACACGTTACAAGCATGACCCAAAACATGCTAAATCAGAAAGAACCTATGTTAGTTATGGTCAAATCAGTAGTTAATGGTCAATGGGAAGGGCCACATCAATTGATAACACAGGATCAAGGTTATTCTTGTGTTGTTAGAGATCGAGGTTCGCAGTGGGTGCCTGCACATTGTGTCA
This sequence comes from Pampusana beccarii, assembly GCA_013399365.1. Lineage (NCBI taxonomy): Eukaryota > Metazoa > Chordata > Aves > Columbiformes > Columbidae > Pampusana > Pampusana beccarii. Next base: position 283 of record VWYH01005950.1, read on the forward strand.
GACCCTTCCTGAAGAAGCTCAAGCCAACAGTTGAAGAACCAGAAGCGGCACCTGGTGGTGACACAGATTTGCTACCTGGCATTCAGCTAGACAACAACAACAAGGGGTGACCCACAACTGAGTAGTCCCAACCCTTTGGGACAACATAACGTAGCCTTTCTGATCATCTGTACAGCATGTCAATGATGTTGTGGGTGTTACAATGTGTAGTAAGCATTGTCTTAGTACTGTTGGACATAAGCAATGCTTTTTGGCTTCCCTCTCAGCCAAAGACTAATATTTGGATAACTTTAGCCAACACGACAGGACAAGACTCTATCTGATTAGCTATTGCATCTCCAAGCAATCCTTTTTCAACGTGTTTGGTCGGTGTTCCGCTAGACACCTGGCCTATCATCGAAAACAAGAGTCAGCTGGCTGGTGGTCAAAATGTGACAAATAATTGGGATGGTACCATGAGGTGCTTTGGAACCCCAAGAAATTGAATTACTAGGATAAGTAAAAATGGATTTTTGTCTATATTTCAATTATTCATGAAAAAATACCTGTCTTGTGCAAGTGATAAACGCCTCATCAGCTGTATATCGCAATCAGAATTTTTGGTGTAGTTATACCAGTCCCAATGTATCTAAGGCCACCAACGCCCCTTTGAAATTACCCCCAGGAATATTTTTAATTTGTGGTGACAGAGCCTGGCAAGGGATTCCTTCCCACATAAAGGGAGGGCCATGTTCTTTAGGGAGGTTAACCTTATTATCTCCAAACACATCAACCATTTTAATGTATAAAAGAGGAAAAAAAAGTATTCACGCCTTTGACAAAGATTGTAAGGATAATANAAAGACATGGTTGTGAAGATTTTGACGGGATGTGTTGCATGAACTTGTCTGATCATTCTGAATCAATTCATAAAGCGATCAGAAGGTTAGATGATATGACCAAGAAATTAACCCATGAAGATTGGGGTTTAGATAAATGGATGAATGGTTGGGGTATTACAGGATGGATTAAGGATTTAATGAAAAATAGTCTAGTTCTATTGACCATTGTATTAGCAATGTTAATGCTTGTCCCTTGTATCTTCCAATGTGTACAATGTACAGTAGAAAAATCTATGAAAGGTCTATGACCAGTTGAAAAACAAAAAGGGCGAATTGTGGAATATCTTACAGACAGTCATCTTGAGTTACTGGAATGACCTTGGCCAAAATAGAATGAGAAACCAGAGTGGTTTTGTACAAGAAAAGATATTTACAATGTGTTAGCCAAACTGCCAGAGCGCATGCAAGATTAAGTAAACCAATCGCAAGATATCTTTAAGTGTGTGAACAGCTAGCATAAGGCAATTAAAACAGAAAGTTAAACATGTGTACAACAGCTACCAACTATAAATGTAAGTGCCTTGTGGAAATAAAGGGTCTCTTGGTTCACCCGCACTGAGGCTCAGTGCCGTTAATCCCTCAGAAGTCATCATGCTGCTCACTAGATGTAAACACTCTAAATGTGTCTGACAGCTATTATTTTCTAAAAACAGATATACAGCCCCTCCCCTCAACCTGGCATATCCTTAATTAGATGTATAAAAATGGCTTTTTTTCCATTGATCTGTCTTCATCATATAATAGTAGAGTCCTTAAAGAGTAAGGCTGTTAACTGCTTTTTAACAGCAGCTTTTTGTTAGTCTATCATATGCTTTGTAATGCAACTTTGGCAATAAGGATCTCTAGGGGAAGGGTTCAGGCTCAGTTTTTGTAACACAAAATGCTCATTAGATTAAATAAATAAACCACCCTTAGAGTAGAGACCGGACCCCAGTCTCCTGTCCCCACACTGACTAGAAAAGATTGCAATGCTCATTCTCACTTTTTCTATCATTCTCAGTGGGTTTTCAAGTCATCAATGCCCAGTGTTGCCAGTCCCAGTTTGTGTGGTTTTACATACACACACTCCCCACACACAAACACTCGGTGTTTTCACACTCTTCCTTAGCACCAGTGCTTATCTAACCCTGCAGCCTAAGGTTTTCCGTGTGCAGTCTGATGAAGGCCAGGAGTGCTAGGAGAAGGAATGCAGAAATAACAGAGTCTGGCTTGCACTTTGAGAAAATGACAACAGAGGTGGGTCGTGATTCTGAGAATTATTGGGACACAGATACATAAACACTGCTTTCTGGGTCTAGCGTTTAGCCTGTCAGTGCTGACAAGTCTTAGAATTTGAGAAAAGCTCATTTTGTAAAATGACTCCTGTACATGAGACAATGGCCTACAGTTGCACATATTTTCAACAAGTTAAGTGTTTATATATAAATGACATTGCTTTCTTAAGTAGAACATTAACATGCCACCAAATGGATTCTATCTGTAAATTATCTTTGAATTACAGCTGTTGTATGCTTATCTAAAATTTTAATCTGAAGTTTTTGTGGTATTGCTTATCTGACAGTTGCTTTCTCTGTAAAATCCTGTGCTAGAAATAATTGTGCTTCTTACATCAAATGGAAGGTGATGGTCAGTTTTATGTTTTCAGACAGTCTCAGATGCATTTCACTCAAGTACACATGAAAACCCTTGCAATGCTAGCTCTTATAGTAGACTGACTGGAATTATTCTTGGTATTGGAGTGTAAGCAAAAACTGAAAACCTGGGACTGCATATAGAATGCCAGTTTTCAGTAGGGGGCTAGCAGTATCTAGAGTGGAGAATTTCTAACTGGTTATACATGTAGTAAAAGTTAAGTCAGGCTATAGTGCATTAGTTATTATGTTGAAGGTGCTCTCGGACTGTCCTGAAGTGCTGTTACTCTTCAGAAACACTCCAAAATGCTTTACAATGGAGACATCCAAGACCTAATCCAAATTGACTGTGGCAGATGACATTCAGGCAAATGAGCGGTGTTACCCACGAGACAGCATAGTGTTCCTGGAGGGCTGCATTATTGTTGTAGACTAGAACATATTCCAGAAATGCATTAAGCTAAAATCAGCCTGGTTACAGGTGTAGCTTCACTGGCTTAAGTGGCTTTGAATCAACAGACAGCAAATATCAGCCTTCTGGGGTTTGCATACAGAGCCCCCAGGCAGAGAAAAATGAACAAATTGCAGGCAGCGTTTTTGTGAGTCAGCTCAGAAAGGCGCTTCCCGCAGGTCACTCTCCCACTGGGGATGCTTGAACTTGCTGCTCCGATGGACCAGCCTGCAGATCCGACAGCTCTGCCCGGTGGTGCCCTTGGCCAGCAGGCAAGCAGTGCTCACTGCCTTCTCTCACAGCAGGTGGCTCCAAGTCATGGGGCTGGTGGCTTGCTTGCTTCTGATCTTCAAGCACCCGAATCAGTAAATAGTAATTTTGAAAGTCATTTTCCACAGCTGAGTGGAGGACTTTATTTTCATGAGTTTAAACACATTGTCACATGTTTAAACCCTGGGTGGAATTCTCAGGGAAACATAAGTGCTAGTCAGGCTGAGCAACAGCGGCAGAACTGTTCTGCAAAAATCCTGCTGAAAAACAGTGTTTCCCTTCTTCCCAAAAGAAAGTCACCAACGCTGTCTGGATTCAGCCTAGTGTATCTGAAGATATAGTAGGGTATTGACTTCTCAGTTTCCTTTAACTGTCAACTTTGATAAAGAGAGGTACTGAATACATTTTCCAGATTTGAATTTGAGACATCTTCATACGTTTTTTTCATTAAATGTAAAACAAAAAAGCTGTATGCTCATCACATTGTTATGGATGCCCAGCCACACAACCTGTTAAGGTAAAAGTTGCTCACCAGTATCTTTCAGTATGCACATTTTGATGCTTTTAATTAAAATAGTCAACCTTCCTGAACATACCAGATCCAAGACGAGAGCTATGCAACTTTCTCCTGTAGAGGGTTTAAAGAAAAAGAGAAATGCAGTGTTATCTGGACATTGTATCCTTTATAGGTTCTTGGGACACCATTTGGGCAGCTTAAGTTTTGAAGATGCCTTTGACTGGAAGGGTCACACACTGAGTTGTTCCAGAGCTGGTCGCTGGCACCCACAGAACAATGCTGGAATAGCTACGAATACCAGGGCACTGTCTCAGCAGCCAAAGGTCTTTTGCTGGGATAAGAAAGGAAGCAAAATGCTGTAGAGTTGTCCTCTCCCTGCAGCACCAGAACATTCCTATACCACCAGGGGAGAGTCCCCGGGCACGATCGCAGGCTGCCAGGAAAGATGCGCAAGGTCAGCACAAACAGCCCCCTTCAAGCGCCTACTCTGCTTCACTGCTGTCATAAACATGGCAAGTAAAATAAAGCAGCCAGAAAGCTGCTGCTGACCTGTGTGTGGCTGTTAAGCCCTGAAATGCTTCCTCACCTGTAGCCTGAGGGGGTAATTGCTCAGTGAGTGTGTGGGGATGTGCGTTTTAGGAACAAAGCCTGGAGGCACATAGAAAATGACTGGTTTTGCAGCCATTTCAAGACTCAGGGAGCAGGCTTGTGTTCCTAAAAGCATCAAAAGGGGGGGTCTTGGTCCCCCTCTCCCAGCTGAGCTAGGCATGATGGGTGGGTACTGGGTGAAGACTTAGGAATAAAGTGAGAATGTGCTGTGTTTTACAGGAAAGGTATTAACTCCTTCCTGAACAGGAAGAAAGAGGACTTGAAAGGGTTATTTTCTGATGTTTTGGAGTCCTCTTTGCCCTATCAGAGATCCAGCCAGCCTGCCTTGTGTGAAGCTTTAAGTGGAAGGGAATAGGCCAGAAGGAAATAAAAGCAGCACTCAGCGTGGCGATGAGGAGTGGTGCCTGGGAGAGGATTGAGTGTAGCAGCTGCTAAAGGTGAGTGAAAGATGAGGTTCGTTACCGAAACGGCCCACCATGGATGGGGGCAAGACTCCCCTGGCCACATCTGTCCTCATTGTTCCCCAATGCACCATGGGTCACACCTGGCAGATCGGAGGGACCTGGATGCCTGGGTCCTGAGACAGGTTTCTCTGTTGAGGGAGGGCAAGACAGGGGATGCTCCACAGCAGCACCCTTGGGACCCCGCCAGTGCCCTTGGGTGAGCCCCTGTGCCAGGGCAGGGACACGGTGCTGCCCTTACAGCTGTGGGCAGTGAGGGCCAGACTGGCCACAGCCTCCTGCAAGTTGGGGATCCCCTGGGGCGCAGTGCCGTGATGTGCAGATGGGCACACGCGGGTGGGCAGCTGTGTGAGTGCCAGTGCCCGGTGGCGGGGAGGGCACGGCTGGGAGCGGGGCTGCGCGGCCCTGGGCTTGCGGGAGGGCAACCGAGGCCACAGCTGCAAACACCCTCGTGTGCGTGCTGAGATGGACTTCTCTAAAGTCACTTTGGTTCAACTAAGGTTTGTTTTAGTAAGCAGAAACAGGTTCTGGAAAACAACTTGCAATAGAAAATTTTTTCTAAATCATGTCCTGTCTGTGACAAACTAAGTAACTGTCTGTAGCATACTACTTTTTCTATTTCTCCCCACTCAGCTCGAACAATCTCATTCTTTTCAGTCCATTGAGACATCCTTGTTCCTATTCCGTGCCTGTACAACTGATGGATTCTGGGGTTTGGTGTTTGGGGGGTTTTTTTGTTTTGTTCATTTTGTGTGGTTTGGGTTTTTTCTTTTTGTTGGTTTGGTTTGATATTTTTGTGTGTTTTTTATTTGGTTGTTGTTTGTTTGTTTATTTGCTGGGTTTTTTCAGTCACTCCAGATTACCAGAAGCAATGGGTATTTCCTGCTGGTGATTTCGTATTTACACGAGGGTAGAAATTGAATGCATCCAGGGTGGCTTGGCCCAGGTGCCAGTTTCTTTGTATATATTTTGTAATTGTCCTTTTTTCCGTTATAATTTCTTTTCCTCCCCCTCTGCTCCTCCTCTTCCTGCCCTTCTTTGCCTCCCCTCCCTGTGCTTCCCTGGCGGCATTGCCAGCTCTGCACAGGCCCAGTTTCTCTAATCAGATGAAGCCGCAGGATTATCTCCCTCCCTCCCTCCCTCCTGGGCTCCATTTTATTTCCTCTCCAGCCAAGGGGGGAGGCAGGAAGGGGCGTCACGACTCGAGGAAACCCCATGTCCCAGTCTCCAGCCCCTGATGCTCTCTAGCAATCCCTCCTCCTTCCACTGATCGTATGCTCACCTTAGCGTCAGCAGCATCAGGCGGATCAAGGAGCCCAGTTTCTAAAGGAAATCTGAACCCTTTTGGCTTTCATTCTCCTCAGATTTCTGAGCATCTGTTTTAAATATCCTCCAGGTAACTTGGACAGGGAAGCTGGATGTGCAGTCTCTGATTAGGGGGAAGGTAAGGACCACGGCAGTCATGTGTTGCCCGTTCTGTCACCTCCTGTAAGGACCCGGAGTCCTCTCGGTTCTGCCAGCAGGTCTTTGAGAGTAACAAAGCAGATGAGGGGAAGGGAGAGGAGCTGCACTGAGACAGACCCAGGCTTCTGTAAGTGCCGTGTTGGCAGCAGGGGGCTGATAGCTGGACTGAAAAGCCCAGAAAATTGTAGTTTTTCTCTTTTACTTAAAATGATGGGACCTATGGCTCTGAGCTTTAATTGAATTTCATGTCGTTCTGCAGAAGGCGGGGGTTCTCGTGCCTGGTGTCTTTCACTTAGATGTGTATGTATTTGTTTTTTAGCAAGTGCTTCTAGAAAATACTTGTCACTTTTCCTCTGGGGGAGAAAACCCCCCATAATCCCGTTCATTTTATTCCTCTGCACTTCTGCAAGTTTATGAAGATGCCTTTTGATTATCTTTTGTGTGTATGCTGGGGTTTTGATACTAAGGTAAAAAAAAAAAAAAAATAAATTGTATTGCTTTAAATCGTTACATTTTAGTACTAATCTGCCAGAGAATGGATTCCCTTGTTTTTTCCACCATGTGTACCACATGATTTTAAACTTGTAAGAAGTTAATATTGAACATTAGAGAAAAACTGAGGAATATTTCAGTACCTTCTGCATATCAGCTTTTTTTACACTCTTCTTTCTTAGATAAATGATCAATCAGTGTTTAGAATGACCAAGAAAATTTTCTCTTGAACCAAAACATGTGTTTTTCAAAATCAAAGATTTGATTTGGTTTGACCTTTTATTGTCACTAGAATAAATACTTTAAATCGGACACCGGAGTAGAAGAGTGTTTTGTACATATGTTGTAGTTTTTAACCTGCTATGACTAAAAGTAAGAATTTGTGCTGATGCACTTCTGGATTTTAGAGGAAAGATTTAAAAGGGAGGAGGAGAGCAAGCAGTTATTTCTGTTTAGAGAACTCTAAGCATGAAAGGTGACAGGAAAGACAACAGTTGGGTAAATACATTTTGTAAGATGTTAAACTTGTGCATAAGGTGGACCATATAAAGATCAAAATCCACCTCTTTTCCAGTGACTCATGCTTCAAAGTAATCATCTCATACAGAAAGACTGGTGATTTCTGTGCACAAAGATGTTGATTAAAGCTTGCAAATAGTTGTTTGCATATTTACGGCTAAGCAGGTGGCAGTGTTTGCAGGACCCTGATTGCAGTAAGATCCCAGTTCAAAGACCTCTCTACATGGAGTCTTTGTGTGAAAGAATTAGGTTTGGGGAAGGTTTCATTTCTGAGGGTGGATTAGAGGGGGGCTTTGTGTTTTCATGTTGTGGATCAGTTACTCTGTAAAACAGTCTTCTCTGATTAAAGGGTTTTGTTGGTTTTTACTATCCAGACATTTTATCGTAGCTGTACTCTAGAGAGAGCTGCACTTGCAGTTTAGTTTATCCGACAATTATCTAGGGCTGCATAAACAACAAAAGCAGTAAACTGCGTGTAGCCTTACGAGGTCTGAGCTGGTTTATAATACCAAATGCGATAATTCCCTTTTGGATAACCATACCAAACCCACGTTTTTCCTTCCATAGAAAACTATACGTATTCAAAATACACTTGAAAAATTAAGAGTGTGTGAGGGAGGGTGAAACAGGTGCAAACGGTTACTGATGATCGGTATACTTCTGAAGTTTAATTTTCTTTCTGTTAAGGGCGATGTCAAAGGGTAAATGGGAGGTAGCTTTAAAACACTCCGATGAGCAGAGGTATTTGCTGTACCAGTGAGATAACGTTATGCCTCTCTGCAGGCTGGTTAGTTCTGTGCAGAACGGTAGCAAAATGCTCTTCCTTCTCTATTCCTTTGCCCTGTAGTTAATGTTTTTAAATGAAGCTGAAGTGTACTTCACTGGTCCTTTGTATTTGGATATTGCAAGCTGTTATACGATTTGCATGAGAATGCACCCTAGGAAAGATGCTTTCAAAGCCTCAGGGACCAGACAGAGTTGTTGACGGTATTTATTCATTTTCTATGTTTTATATACTATATAATTATTTTTTCAATGAATCAGAAAAAATAAAAATCCTATTTTTGTTATCATCTGCCATATTCTATTGTTGCAAGTGATCAAGTCATTGGGCAATTTTCTTCCTAAAATATACAAAAGTTTGTGTCTTTGACAGGTGTAAATGATATTTTGTTGCTTGTAGTAACAAACGATTCTGGCCCAAGAACAACAGTATAGCATGAATCATAGGCTGCAAATGATATTACACTTCACTTCCCTTGTCAGCCTTGCACTCTTTTCATTTCCTGTGACCATCAGCAGCACCAGAGGGTTTGTGAGCACTGGCCTTTTGGTTTGTACTTTCAGTTTCATTGTACGATAATAAGGGGTTTTTAACTGGTGTAAAACGTAAAGCTGTATGCATTTACAGTGTCATTTGTGAAAACGCTTCTCCGAGCTATTGAAATTCTGGAAGATTTGAGTCATGTGAACCTTAATAGTCTTTTTTTTTCTTGGAGGGAGTGGGGTGAAGGGTGTTCCAGTGGTGAGAGAGAGGGATCTTTCCTGTAAAAGCAAAAAGAGGGGGAGAATGCAAGTGTTGGAGCACAGTGGTCAGGAATATCTGCACGAGGGATACAATGAAAAGGCGGTGACTGAGAGATACTAAACGAGTTGTTCTCTGGTTAAGATAATTTGATGCAGTATTTCTCATGGATGCATTATTACTATTGAATTAATCTAAAGCTATGCAGCTGATAGTTCTTATGTATGTTAAGAACTGTCCTTTTGGAGTATCCTCTGATTTCTTAGTGGATGGTGGGGAAGAAGGTGCTCTCTGCCCTGTACAAAAGCTGTTAAACTTCTTCAGAATAAAGTTCCACTCAGATAAATTATCCTTAGCAACAGGAACCACAAAAAATCACTTTGAGGCTGTGTGAGCATATATACTCAGAGCATGGGAATAGGTACAGGCCAACTAAATGAAGTTGACATCAGTCAGGTCTTTGCCAGCGTGGTGTTGAGTGGGCGTTAAGCACCTGAGTTATATCCAAGTGTCATTCTGCACCAAAAAAGCATCGTAAGAAAAATCACCTTTAAACTGGCCTTTCCCTGTGTGCATCTTGAAAGCAGTATGTCCAAAATTATGGCTTAACTCTTACTCAGTGCAGATTTAATATGAAACAGAGAAAGGAGCAAGAGTATTTCTCCATCTGCAGAATATTTACTAATTAAGCTTTAGCAAGGGCACATCTGAGTGTGCAAACGAAGGTTAATGGGATTGAGCAGTTGTAAGACCTCATTTGACGTGGAGAGCTTTAGTCAACAGTGCCTAAGACTGACAGAACCCAGTTCATCTAAGCTGAATTGAAAGATCTGACTTCCTTTTCAGTTCACACTGAGCAAACCTGACATGGGAATTGGAGAGATGATGAATACACAAAGCCACCCTAACTCTTCTAAACTGCATTTTTTAAAAACTTCAAATTATTTTATTGCTTTCTTCAAAGAATCTGCTTGGAAAGTTCAGTGTTTATGACTGAACAGGGTGGGTAAGTAAATATTGAAACATTGTCAAGTAAAAAGATAAATCTTATTTTAGCAGTTTTATTTGGTTCTGAATGGCCTCTGAACTTTGGAAGGGGTGGAGTGCTTTTGTTAATTTAGTAACAAGAAAGGTGCTAACACTGGAAAGAAACTTTTGGAGTTCATTGCCTCCTTTAATAGGTATCAGGTTGCCTGTAGAATACAGACATCGCTTTTGTGGTTCCTTTCAAAAGTCATTCTTGTTTTACCTTTTTTCAGTAAGAGGTACAGATTCCACTAATCAATTAAGTAAATGGTTTAATATTGCAAAATGGTTGCACATTCCAGCTTCTTTTGAGGCTCAGAATGAGAAGCTATGTGAAAACTTCTCATTGGCAATGACAGATAAAAGAAGAAAATTATGAAAACAATTTTAAAAATCATTGAATCATTCAATTTGAAAGGGACTTTGGGAACTCATCCATTCCAACCTTCTGGTCAAAGCGAAGACAGCTATGAGGTGGGATCAGATTTCTTAGGGTTTTGTCCACTTGGCTCTTGAATATGTTCAAAACAATGTTTGAGAAAAGCAACGAATTCCTGTAACAGAGACTTACTTCTTTATAACGAGTATCTTGTTGCGAGCACTTATCAGCAGATGCTCAGAGAATTACTCTCTAGCTGCCCATATCGTACAGGTGGGGTCTTCCTCTGCCCTGGAGGTGACAGGAACATGCATTGTCTTCAGCCTGCAGCTCCCGAGTTGTCCCAACTTTATACCTCAATATTTTGTGTTTCTGACATTTTGAAATATTAATAAGGAAGTAGAGACTTCTGCAGCTCATTTTGTGGTTGAGATTAACTAAGAAGAGGGGAAGCTTGCTTGTTTACATAGAACAGGACATAAACATAAGTCGTTAAGAAAGTCCTTCACATGCTTGGCTTTTACAAAACATTTGCAAGCTTTAGTCTGCTTTACAATGTCTTGGGTTTTCTTCCCTTAATGTCTTCGGTGTCAGACAAGCTTTGGATGGCATCTTGTGAGCACGGGATCTCCTCTAGCCGAACTCTCATGTTTTTCTTTTCTCAGTCCTGAGAGAGTAGAGACATGTTCCCTTTTACCCCTTTCAGATGTTTTCTGAAAATTATAGATAATAGTTGCCCACATAGGTCTGATCAGACCACAGAATAACTGGAAGAGTCGCTTTTTTGAGAGAGAGAGACACCCCACAGTTTGACATCATAACTGTTATTTATGATGAAAGAACAAGTTTGAAAAGGAAACTTATTATTCCTAGTTCCTCCCATATTCCTTGTTTTGTAGGGTTTCAGAGCTAGCTTATACTACAGTCGGACAATGGCAACTGCTAGCAATGCTATGAGACATGATTAGATAATCTTCTTTTTAGTCCTTTTCAGTACTCACTTGACGATATGTGTGTAGCACTGCTTATCCCGCTGGATAGAAATTGCCAGTTCTTTTCCAGCTTAAAGACACATAAAAGAGAGCTTGCAGTGTGAACTGAAAACTTAAATTTGTCACAGAATCTTTCTGGCAGAGAGATTTTCTTGAAAACTTCATCATAGTAAATAAAAACTTCTAAGTGAACGCCGCACTGCAGGACAACATGGTCTGCAGTTGTAACAGCTCTGCTTGTAAAGGTATAATGAATCCACTTATAATGAATCATTACTGCTTAATATACCATGCATATATAATATGCATCTTGTTAGCATGCGTATTATATCGTATGATATACAATATATACATATGGCATCTAATTTGAGAAATTCTGTTAATACTAATTTTATGTATTTGGAATCCTTAAGATTACTCATCCACACCTGATGCTGGGAAGCTGGGGGAAGAGCTGCTTTAAAGAGATGCTTTTGAGGCGTGGATAGTGTCTGACCCTTACTGGCAAGATGAAGTTTCTGCAAGTGCCACGAGAATTTCACATAGAGATGCTCTTTTTATTTCTTTCAAACCAAATATTACAAAAGAAGCGCCACAATACATTCTTCTCCATGCCTTAAATTTAATATTTTTCATTCTGGGATTTCAGAGTGCTCTGCAGTCATGAATTAAGCCTTTAAATACCTACATAGGGGCTTCTGCATCTAATCCCTGAGTCACAGATGAGTAAACTGAGTCACAAAGGGAATGACTTGCTCAAGGTCATACAGTATGTCATTGAGCACAGACAGAATTAGAAGGCATTTGTTTCCTCTTTCTAATTACTGAGCAATCTTATATATATGTATATATATATATACACATATATATAATCTAGAAGTCAGTCTTCTGTCAATCTACAATGTAGAAGTCAGTCTTTTCCCTACCACTGCTGAGAGCAATTTCTGGACATAAATGGATTGCCTTTTTGAATCTTTCTTTTCTCCAATGCTTTCTGTACAGTTCATAAATGCTGTCATTTAGATAAAGAGCAGGGTTTTTTAGCCCTTGCATGGTGTTCAATCACAGGGAAAAATAAGGGAACAAGAAAATGAAAGCAAACTAATAGGTCTTGCTTGAAAAATTGCCAGTTTTTTTAGGCAGGAGAGAGATTTAACTGTTACATGCAGAAGAAGAATGAACCATCTTTGATTATTTAGGTGGGGCAGATTCAGTCTGTAGATATTTTCTTCCTTTATCCCAACAGAGATGTTTGGAGAGCTTCAGATTACTGTTACTTTAGTTTGTTACCATTCCTCCTGTTCAATGCCGCTATAGGAGTTGCCAGCCTTCTATTAAGGGTGATATGTGAGCTGCTGTACTCGCGGCTATACCTAGTGAGTATTTCTAAGGCAGATTTGAACTTTGTCTGCCACCGTGATTAGTTATAAAGCTGTGATTGCTCTTGGCATGACACTGAGCACGAGTGAGCGAGTGTTTCTGGGAGGCTGGGTGCGTTAGAGGCTGAGCCCTGTGCTTTGGCATCTCCTTCCAGGCAGCACAGAGCACATGCACACTACCTCTGCATTGACCGGCACAGATGGTGTGACAGAGCTTTAGGTGTTTGATGCATGTTCGCTTGTTGGGATGGAGTATCTCATTGCCCTTATGTTGGAAAGTAACTAACTGCAGTGCTGAATCATGAAATTAAAGCTAGGATATCCGTAGGACAGGGAGGCTAAACCAAGCTGAGTTCATATCTTCCCTCTGACTGTCACTATGATGCTTTGAATATTTTCTACTAAAACACATTTTAATCACTTAGCCAGTTGGGTGGAATTGGGACGTGCAAACTGCTGGGCTATTGTAAAAAGATTGCATTAATGTGTAGCTGTACTCCCTTGCTGTGAGACTGGAAACAGGCCATAAGCAGGCTTCTGATTTTCTGTATGATTTTTAAGTTCATGATGCTTCTCAGGCTTGGGCCTCTGATAGGTAGAGGCTTGCTGAGCAAGCTATGGCCGTGTGTTTTTGCAGACTTCCAGGTCAGTGGGTTTGCTTTGGGGGTAGTCTGTTCAGGACTGACCAGTGGACCCAAAAAGGGGGCTCTGAGCAGTTTAATAGCAGACTGACCCTGTCCCCTCCAAATTGGTACATGTCGTGGAACAGGATTTGATCTTCTCCTATGAAAAGGAAAAGGTTCACTAGTGTCTGTCTCTCCGAAATAAATCCAAATATAGGTAGGTCACTGCAAATTTTTGTGCATTAAAGATTAATTCCCAAAGAAATTATGCAGTGTTTTTCTTGCAGGATTTCTGTACTGCCAGTGGATATCAGTAGCCAGCAATTCCTAACAGCATAGACCTGGCAGCTGAATTAACAGTTTCATTTTGCATAATTCTGTTCTGCTTAAACCAGAGAGGCAATTATATTAATGTACCACTTCTGTAGACACACGCTGTTCACTGTAAGCGCGATTCTAGGTCAGTGTTGCCTGCTGTTGTGATATTTGTTGTTTTGTGGGGTTTTTTTAAAGCCTCAGATGCTGAAAAAAGTTGATTACGAGACCATGTCAGAATATTTCATTTGTACTGAAAAGGTTTTAAGTCTTCTGACTGAAGGGATGAGCTTTAAAGAAATGATCTGTCAAATACTAACAGTGAGCGTCAAATATGACTATACAATATCTCATATTTCAGCTCTGTTGGGTGTGTTTTAGGGCAGCTTGTACGCTAAGGTAGGTCTGTACACATGGAGACATAGCAGAGGTAATGTTTTGCTTGTACGTTTCTTCTATTATAAAAATACATGAAAATCCTAAGAGATTTTTGAAGTTGTTTCTGGGACAGATGATTGAATACGGAAAGGTGGTGAAGAGGATGCCGTAGTTGCACAGTGCATCATGTGATGGTGTCAGGGCTACATCCCAACACATGCCTCCCTTGTGACAGTGTACCCTCTCCGCTTTCCCAATAACTTATTTACAGCCCTGTGTGAATCCTCCTTCCTGGTAATTCAGTTAAAGTTGCCATGAAAATAGTCTCCTTTGGTTCATCCCTCTCAGGCTCTTCTCTCATGGCACTCTTACTTCAGCTTTTTTCATTTTAGAATTTAAGAGTTCGCAGCTCTGCCAGGGCTGTGGGCTGCACCTGCTGTTTCTTAAAAGTGAATGCTCATCCCCTTGCATGACTTTTCTTATGCTATTGGGATAATTGTGAACACAATAGCCTTGTCATTCTCCCTCGAAGTGAATGTATCAGCAAATGTTTGAAGCTGTTCACTTTCTGACATAGCAACTATTTTGTTATCCCCTGGTGAGGTCACTGATAACCAGGCTACCCATGGTAACTTCAGAGTTTGGGGGAGGAGGTATCTGCTTGGGTCTGAAGCAAGGAGATAGCTGAGGTTCACTAATACGCAGAGAAAAGGGCACTCTCTCCTTTTCATCTTGTTTCAGTGCAGAGACACATCTGTCCAGTGTGCTCGGCTTCAGGTGGTGAAAACACAAAGTCAAGGCTGGAAATTTTAAGCCAAACCTGACATACAAAGTGATAATTAACAGAAACAAAATAAAAGCTGTGACAAGTCACCTTATATGTACGTAAAACACACACGATCTATGCTTTTGCTGTGCTGCGCTCCGTCACAGCTCTTCTGCTCCTGTGTTTTCTGGCCTGTCAAATGTACTACTCCTCCTACAAGTGAATTGTGGTCCCAGTGACAGGCACCACTGTCACTTATGCTTCTAGTGGTGCAGAACTGAAAAATAACCCCATTCATTCGCATACGCCATATGCACTGGTCTGTTGTGTGCTTCTGATGGCACATGTAGATGCCCAGATCAGTCTGTCCTGTAGATCTGTCTGATGCTTGGAAATATTATAAGATTACTCAAAATATTTAGAAGAGGGCATTAGCAGATTGAACTGAGCAAGGCATAGTTAATTTTCCAAAATTGAAAGCCTAAAGGAAGATGATGGATGAAAGGTTAAGTAATTGGGGTCTCAACCTGATTCTGTATTAATCTAGTTGCATTGGTATAGTTGTATTTACAAATTTTAGAGAAAGTCCTTGAAGTGCCCTGATGAGTAATACCTTTTCCCCTATTGTAACTTCTCTGTTTCTTCCTTTCCCTTATGCCTCACCAAAATAAAATAACAATTAAAAACACAAGCCCCCCTAATCCCAGACACTTGAATCTCTAAGCTTTTTACCATGGCTAATCCTGTTTTGCCAATGCCTTTCAAGTGGTTTGAGTCCCCCCGCCCAACAGTAGCTGTTAGTGATTACTGTTAAGGGACTATTTCTTTCGGGGGGGATAGCTGGGGGGAGGCTGTCAGGTCTCATAATACCAGCACATCAACCTTTGTGTAAAGTACCGGTCATTCTCAATGGGGGCAAGTCGGGATGAATTTTTAGGCATGACCATACTCTTATTTTTTTAAATGTTGGTGGTATGAGCATCTTTAAAATAAATAGAGCTCTAAAAGAAATTAATGTCATATTAGAAGATGTTCTTTTTAATGTCATTTTACCATTGTAAACATTTATCTTAGAAGTTCAGTTGTATATGCCAATAAGGAAGACATATTGCTTAAAATGCCAGAACTGAAGAGTACACAGTGTGAATATGCGGCATTGCTTCTGCTACCCAATGTAACTTGGCTGTTTAGGCAGAAATTTAGTTATGTCTGTGCGTATTGTCTTGTGTTCCAGGCAGGTGCCAGCAGTCTTTACAGCTAAGTGACAACTGCCCCTTAGGTTGTAATTAAAATTCTGTCATGTTAACTATAAATTGCTCTTGCCTTTTCAAATTTATTACCGTGGTGTCTGTAATAAGATTAAACAGAGTTAAGAACTTACATGTAGCACCCTTCTATTCAAGTAAATCTCGTAAGTTAATTAAAATCACACTATTCTCCTTGTATAAAACGAATGTATTTGTTTCACAGTTTGGTGCTATTGCAGAAATTCTGTATTAGTCCTATGAAGCTGATTATTGTACAGGTTACCGAGTGCTGATGCACAGCAGGGCCAGAACGATGCAAATGAAAGAGCAAATTCTGGATGAAGGCCTTGCAACCCCCTAATGCCGCATGTGTTCTCAAAAGGTGCCAGTGCTCGCCCCGGAGGGTCCTGGTCAGTACCTGACATTAACAGTCATCACCCAAAAATTCTGGGATAGATCAAGTCACCTAACTCTTCCAAATTCCCCACTTGCATATTAATGCTCTCACCTCTGAAACCAGCTCTGATTTTTTCACTTATTTTGTAGTCAGGTGCTGGTTTTGAAAGCACAAAATGGAATGTATGAAGAAAAAGAATATTCTTCGCTGATTGTGTGATCAGCAAAGTGAAGGGTGAAACAGCTGCAGTCACTATTACAAGTCTTGTTGATTTGTGGGTTGACCATCACAGTTATATAAAGCAAAAATAAACCATGGAACTTAGAGAAATAATTCTCTGGCACTGCATGTATAATTCTAGTAGCTAATATTAAATTTTAAATGCAATTCCTCTTTGTCTCTTCCCAAATTCTGCAACTAACTGGTATTGTTCGATTTGGTAGGTCACTTGTACTGCATGACAATGTGTTTAGTTACTGTAGTAACAGAGTACTTAGGAAAGAGCATAGTCAGCATGGTATAACTTGCTAAGTTGTGGTGCAGCTGAGTTAATTTTATGGCATTTTTGTAGTTTCTTTGCTTGTTGGAACAAGTGCAAGCGTGGCAGGATTTCTTTTGTTATTAATACGTCCTCTCAAGTTAATATCCCACGTTACTGTCCTCGTTTTGAAAGCTGTGATTTGTTTTGTGGATGTCTTGTTTATGGTATCGCTCTTGTGAAGCCTGCCAATGCAGGGAAGAAAGTAAACACTAGCAAATATATAATGCAGGAGCTAAATACAGTCATAGTGAAATAAGTGGTATTATATATTACATGAAAGCTTGCTCTATGTGTTAACATGATAGTAAGGAATTGTTTCACTTTATATCCACTTGTGTTCCTTGTCAAAATTGTGATTAAAAGTACATGCATGCGATATAAAACTACTGAAGAATTTTGGAATAATAGTTATTTTACCAGTGGATGTCTTTCAATTGATAACATACATAATATTTGATATTCTGAGACTAAATTTACTAGCAGTGCATTAAATAGGTCGCAACTTTAATCATAAGTCATAGCAAAATACACATTTGTAGCTTTAAAGTAGTTCAGTGGAATTAGTGAAAGCAGCCTAGATCCCCTCATAAGCTATCTGAAGCTAAGCCAAAAATAGTGGATGTTAATTCCATTTCTATCCTAATCCTTTCTCTGCTTGTCTAACAATTTTCTATATATTCATAGCAGGGTATCTGCCTCAAAGTTCATGCTTTCTTGTTTGTGTATTCAGGTGCAGATTTCTTTTGAATTTTTAAAAAATCTCTCAGATCAACTCAGAATCTACAATAGGTATTTTTGAACAAAATTATTTTTCTATAAATTATGTATTTACTTTTTAGAAAACAAAGTTAAGCAAAGTAGTCTTCTCCACCCAACAGGCACAAGAAAAGTTGTTTTGGGTCCCTAAGTACCCACCCAGATCCATGTTTCAGGTGAGTAATCCATTCCTGATTAGCTGATTCACAAAATACAGTGGCATTGCACAACTGTGAAATTATAGTAGAGAGGTTCCATGTTTTGGGTTTGTTTTGTGTTTTGTGTTTTGTGTTTGGTTTTTTTGTTTGTTTGTTTGTTTTTTTTGTTTTGGTTTTGTTGGTTGGTTGGTTGTTGTTGCTCTTGGTGTTTGTTGGCTGGTTGTTTTTTTTTTGAAGTTTGTCATACCATTCAAGCTTGAGTAGGAAGTACAGCACCTCTAGTGTGTGTGCATGTAGTTTTGTGTCTCTTCTGTAGGGATGTACACACACGTAAGAATTTTTGTGTGCCCTGGGGACTCAATGCCAACATTGCACTTGTGAAATGTAGAGTTTGGGATGGTGGGTATGGGATTATGCGCCATTTCTAAAGTCGAAGGACTTTGCTCTAGGTTTATGCCACTAGTAAGTTTGCGTTTCTGCAGTGGTCTTCTGTCTTTCTGCTGATGTTAGTGATCGATGTGGCTGTATCGATGATCTGATGTAGTGAGAGCTAAGCCAGTTTAAAACAAACAAACAAACACAACAAAACAACCCGAACAGGGTTGGCAAGCTGATGTAGCTCATGGCACGCCCGCATGCTCACTTCTGCTGCTGTGCAATGCTGTGGCACCATTTGGCTATTTGGCTGCAGCAGAGCTGAGCAAAGGCCGAGCCTACCAGTCAGTGGTTTGTCCTGCAGCCATCACCCTCCACACACAGGTCCAGGTGTGCAAGTCCAGCTCAGGGCCCTGCCTCTGACAGGTGGGAAAAATGTGCAGTTGTGTAAGGGCTCACAGCTCTTGCCAGTGGGGAAACGAAGCAGGGAATAGAGGGAGAAAGCAGTAGGTGACCTGTCTGGGAAAACAGAACTTGGGATTTCAACACAATGGGAAAGTGCATTATTCTAAGGGAAGCTGACTCATCTTGTTTGAATGAGGCTTTGTTTTCTTTTTTACTGTTTCTTTTGTTCCCCATCCTTAACTATGTCCTACAGCATCAGGTGAGGTGCTGTTTTACTTAACTGGTAATTGTTCCCGTTGTTTTTAAGGTCCAAATGTCATAGGATAATTGTTACTATTGTGCTAGCATGGAACACGGTTCTTCTGAGAAAAGATGTTCAAATGCTCTTGATAGCTGCTGGTTACAACGTTGTGTAGGTATTTGTACATGTGTAATGTATGCAAGCATTGGCCCATGTTTGGTCTTGATTCCAGCTGCAACTGGAGTCTGAGTGGGTGGGGCAAAAATAAATATCTTCAGAGTTCTCGTTTGAAGGTTTCATTTCAAACATCACACTGGATGTTGTTTTCAGTGACGACAGTATATTTGGACTGTTTCATTCATCTGAATGTGTTTCTTCGCATTCAGGTGATGAATCAGTCTCAAGGTTGCATCACTTCTTCCAGTTACAGAGGTTTCTGCAGTAATGCTACATAAAGTGAATGGACGTCTTTGTGTCTGTGTATATATATGTATTTGAACCTTGTAAAGTTTGTGAAAGAGGTCTTCTAAGTTTGCACAACCTTGTATTGTCTGTAACAGGAGGCATTTGAAACTTCCTTTCACCTGGCACTCAATATTTGTGACTGAGGATTTCCATTAGTAAATGTTGTTTCATCCCAGTGTGTGTGAAAGTCTTTGCAGGTGTTATCTTTAAAGAGATTAAATGTGAGATCTTCACCTTGCAGACAGCCACGCTCTGTCGTTTAATACTGGTGACTCCTCTGAACTCTACATAGCACACTATACCCAAACATGTAAGTGGCTGCAGGATAGATAACATGCTGGAGGAGACGTGTGATGTGTTTTAAAACTGTCGCTTCCCCAGTTCTTGCTTCTCTTCTGAGTGTCGAGTGAGATTTTGTGAGGGCTTTTGGAAAACACGCAAAAATACGACAGCCAGCCTGGCAAGAAGTGGTTGCTTTTGACTGCAGGTGCACTCAGCAGCGCCTCTAACCCCGGAGCCTGCGGTTCCGTTCCTGAAGAAAACACGCTTTTGTGTTGTCCTCGCGTGCCACCGGCCTCCGGAGTCCCACAGGCTAGAGGGGCTGCGTGCCATACAGAGCAGCGTGGTGCGGGTCAGGTCTGTAATGAGTTTAACTTCCGACTGAAAAAAATCATATGAAGGAGGGGAAACCACCTTTTTTCTGCATACAGTCTGAATTTGAACAAACCCTAACACTAAAGGATATTGCTGCCAGTCACAAGTCCCTACCACACAACCCACAACGAGAAGCTTCTCAAATAAGTGATTGCAAATGTTATATTTTATTGTCATTTTTTAATGTTGCCTTGCTTGATTTGATTTCATGATGGAAAACAGCCAATTAAAGTGGATTATAGGTGGTGGGAAAATTACAGCCTGAACTATTAGCTTGCCAAAGTTAACAACAAAAATGGAATTACAAGTGTAAGCACTGATAGCTGTCTGGCTCAGCATTGGAGCTCTTGGTTTGTGGATGGAGCAAAAGGCATGCTCTTTATCAGTTATGTTGGCAAATGACTCTCTGAGCCTGTAAATATATTAAAAGGGTCACATATGAAAAGCTTCTCACTGAGAGGTTCGAATGTGAGCCCTTGTAACCACTGGTCTCTTGGTGTCATGAGTGAACTTTCCTGTTACATCTACAGAGTGCTTTTGTCCACCACGTGTACATACCCGTCTTGTTTCACATATTCATTTTTATTTCAGTGGTACAGTTCACGAGAAACTGTGAAGGCTTCTGTAGGAGCCCTGCTAGGGTGGCAGAGCATATACAGTGCATCTGAGGGAAAGTTCTCTTAAATGAGAATTTGTGGCTTCTGCTGTACTTCTGCACAACAAGTTTTCCAGTAGTATTTGACCTGGCAACAATGAATAAATCCTCTAGATTTTTCTGTTCGACAGAATGGGTTCTTTTAGGAAAGAGATATATGTATGTGTGTAGATAGATAAAGATATATTAGCGTATTAAAATAACTTAGTTACTCAAATGTTGAAAGACCTCTATGACACCAAGGGAATGTGAGTAGTCAATTAGTGGAAGATCTGATTCAATCTGATCACTAAATCTGGTTGGATTCATATCTTCAGTTACAACTTTTCTTAGATGTGGAAATGCTACAGAAATGTTAACAACGTGCAGGATACTATACCAACGTGTAGAAACAGGTGTTTTCTAACAAGAGAAGAGACTGAGTGCACTAAAAAAAGGACAGAGCTTTTTTTTGAAGGTTTTCTTGGCTTGTTTTTACCCTGCTTCTGGTACAGTGAGTATGCACCTCACCCAGCCGGTGTGAACTTGTGGATTCCCACCAGTGATTGGCACAAGAAGCCCAAACCGTGCGCTGAAGCGTGTTCTCTGAATAGACTCTGTGCTGAGATGCAGACTTTCCATCCAGCTTAGTGGTTCCCAGGGGAGTTTCACCTCGAGCCTTTCACTGGGTCCCTCTTTGCTGCCACCTCCCACAGTGCCAGTGGTCAGCACAAGCTGGAAAGCCCACTGCCTGTGTTGTGGGTCCAGCATTGTTGGTGCTGGGAACGCTGGCACCGACTCCTCGCAGGCCTAACAAAGCTCATTTCCTTGCAGTTCATGTCATATCCCCTTTGCCGCAGGTGGTCAGAACAGTTTTGTCCACATCTGCTGTGGACTTGTGTGGACTCTGGGAAAAGTTGACTGAAATAGTAACCTTGTGAAATGAAATCTGAAGCAGCTTGTTAGGAAGGGTCGGGGGGAAAGGGAAAACTTGCTCAGGTGTTGAGACTTTGTTAATGTTTGAAAGCTCCAGCAGTGCTGGATAACTTCTGAAATGGCAATGTCGAGAGACTAAAATCTGAATTTTTTTTTTGTTTTGACAATGTTGGCTTAATGAACACCATGGCAAAAATCTACCTTGGTTTAAAATACTTCTGTTCTTTGCTTAAGTTATTTCACATATTTGGATGTCCCCAAAATGGCTCCAGTAAATTCAGGCATCATGATACTTGGCAATGTTGAGATTTTTATTGTTAAAAGTTAGAAACCAAGAAGAATTTTTTCCCTTTGTGTTTTATGAAATGGAAAAACAAACAAATAAGACCCCCCAAAAAACCAACCACACACACACACAAAAAAAACCCCAACAACAGATTTTCAATAAATCCTGAATCTAATTCAGGAAAAAACTCTTTGTGGAAACTGAAAGCAGAAACTGGCCAGTCTGAGTACACAGAGACTACAGTAGAGTGCTTTTAAAAAAGTATTTGTGAACTGTGAAAAGCAAGAAGCCCAGGCAGAAGGCCAATAGATATTATAGTTTCCAGTGCATATACTTCCTTCTTAAATTGCTTCTTTTTCTTCACCATTTCTTGCAGACACCTCTTTTTTGCCATGTCAGCTGACAGCCACCAGCTCCACACTCATTCCTACCAGGACTCACGAAGTTCTACTTGTGACGGCCTCCTGAACGTCAACAGTCACCCCCTGTCAAAGAGCTCCTCCAATCTGGCCTGTACTGGGCAATCAAGTTTAGAGGAAAGGCAAAGCAACAAACAGGAGCTGAAGAAAAGCCACAGTAGCACCATCTGCCATACCCTGGGAAAGGAGAGTGATGCAGGGAGTGTGCCAAGTCCTGGATGGTCCTTCTCACAGTCTGGAATGATGGGACTTGGATCAGTGGTCCAAACCATAAGTGGCCAGTCAGCTGACGACAATTCACAGAGAAGAACTAAGGCTACAAACCATTTTCTTATTCCTGAACAGTCCCAAGTATCCTGGGAAGTAGGGGACACTAAGATGTGTGTAAAGAGCAGCACTGTTGAGAATGTTTCTTCAGCCTGCATTGCAAACCAGCGAAGCACATGTGAAATGGAAGAACCAGGACCTGCCCTTCAGAGAAGACACTCAGACCTAACTTGCAGCTGCAAACAGCAGACTTACGTTTCTCACACAGCAGCCAGTGTTACTCACTCCAGCCTAAGCTCTTCTAGCTGCAGGCATGGCCCACCAGTGGCTAGGATGTCTTTCCAAACGCAGGGTTATGGATCAGAAACAAATGAAAATACATCTCACTGGCAGAACACTGTGACTCATCTTCCGGTTCTACCTAGAGATGAAAAAGTACCCACTAATAGCTATGACAGTGGTGGTATTCCACGGAATACTACTGTTTACACAGATCCTGGAACTTTTCACACAGCTGTTCTAGGACCCCACATGCCTGGAAATGGCTTCTCAAACAGGACAATGTTCAGCCAAGCCACTGGGATTATTCATGGTGGTCTGACTTACGGTAATATTCCAAATTCTGCATACTCCCCCATGGTGATGACAGTTCATAACAATGCTGCAGGGCCTTGTAACATAAGGCAGGACCCTTGTTTGAAGGCAGATGCCACCGTCCCTGCCTATTGCCATTCTTTGCCCATACCTTCTATACAACTTGTTCCGCGATTGGTATGCTCAGTTAGTGAGTCGGGAAAAGAGCAGGCAGCACCTGGCTATTTTCATTCCTTTTCTACTTCAGACATCCTGACATATCCTAAGCTGGTGTCTTCAGTAAGTGAATCGGGCCTGGATGCCAAGAGAGTCCTGAAGTGCTGCAGCATCCCTGGAGAACAACCGCAACATGCTCAACACTGTGCTCAGCAGGAAAGACCTCCTCCAGAAACAAAGGCTGCCTGTGTTGCCTTTAGTAACCAGCAAGGTGCAGACATGGTGATGACAACTAAGGATATGTGGACTATGACCTCTATGAATGATTTAACCAAAGGACTGAAACCAGCTCTTGAGTGTAGAGATGCCGAGGTACAAACTCTTCCAACCATGGAATGCAAATCTGTGGCAACAAGCCCGGCAGCTGCAGCAGAAGGCCACTCGCACGTGTTCCCAGAGGTAAACCTGGAGCAGGACTTGGAGGCCCCCAAATCTCCAGTACGTGAAGTAAGATGGGATGATGAAGGAATGACATGGGAAGTGTATGGGGCATCTGTGGATCCAGAAGTCCTTGGTTTAGCCATTCAAAAACATCTTGAGATTCAAATAGAACAATTCCAGACAGAGCCTGCTAATCTGGCTGGGAAAAGTAATGATGAGCCATCTTCTGATAAAATGGGGAAAAAGAGGCCGTTCCGAACAATGATGCATTCCCTGAGATATCCCAGCTGTTGTGCTCGTTCCAGTACTGCAGTGGAGTGAGCACAGCTGTAGGACAGCTTCTGTGCTGCTTTTAAATTGTAAATAAATGCTGACTCTTGAGTGTTAACACGGTATGTGTGGACAATCCACTTCTGGATAAGTGGGAAAAGTTCAGTGACCATCAAACATGCATCAAAGCAACGAAAAACCTGTGGTTGGGCCATGTAACAGAGGATAGCACGTTGTACCTACATCATGGCATCTGAATGCTCTTGACTGTATTTAATGTAGCACTGTTTTATTCTTCTATGTTAGATTTAAATCATATTGTAAAGAATGAGACTTCTTTTCTAGATTATGCATCTTTTTAAAATGATGGGGGGTTTTTTTCTATATTTTAATAATTTAGGGTTAGAAAATAAAGTTAGAAAACCATACTTTAATCAACTCTCCTAGCTTTCAACCTTACTCCCTTAAATTGCTTTGGGAGCTACTCTGCTGTTCATTTACGATAATGCTGACTATAAACTCACTTTGACTGTAGACAAAATGACAAACTAGTGTAATGCTGTATGACAATGAATTGTAACTTTTGCTACATAACTCTGTGAAGTAATTTTGATATTGCTAGTCTGAACTCTTCCCTTTGCAAGCTGATGTACAGTTGGAGGATGCTTCTGAAACTTTAAAATAGGTTTGTAGTTACAATTAATTACACTCTAAATATCCAGAACGGATGTTTACCAAGTGATTGACACAAATGTGCAGTATTACCAAAGATGACTCATGTAATCTGAATTACTTACTGAATGCTTGTTTTAGAGACATGGAACAAAGGCTGTTCAGATTACTCTGCCACACTATCATACCCCACAAATCAGAAGCAGTTTGGTTTTACTTATATTAAAAGTGATTTCCAGTAAGTTCTTTTTATGTGCATCTATTCTGACCAGTGGTTATTTTGTTGTTGCATAAACCCCAGGTGACAGCGTGCATGTAACCTTCGCTCCTCTTCTGTTCCCTCTCTGGTCCGACATCAAGCGCCTGCTGAAAGTGAGACTCCGTGCCTTTGCCCACGTACACCTCTACGGTTATTTGTTCCAAGTGCCCTGGTCATATGGGCAGCTTAAAGATTTATTTTCTCGTAGCGTAATGCAGGGCTTGTTTGAAGTGACAGGTTTGTCAAGGAAGCTGAGACCATTATTTCCAGTGTCATATGTGGACTTTGGTGAATGTCTAAGACACTCCAGGAAACTAGGAATGTGCAGTATTTTTTGATGAAGAGAGAGGAGGAACATTTGTTTCTGTCTCGAAGGTAAACTTGCAGTGTCAAAGAACTTAGTGCTGTGGAATTATAATTTTTTTCTTTAAATGTGTGTGATTGTACTTCTGTTGTCTTGGTTTGTGCTTTGTTCCAGTAAGTTAGCAGGCTGTCCACATAATGTTCACCTGACATTTATATATGAACAAGAGCCCCTAGTGCTTACAACAGCTTTATAATTTCATCTAGAAAATCCTTAACTGTAGGACCTGCTAGCTGGAATGTGCTGTGATGCATTAATTCAATAACATAGAGTAGTTAAAGATCAAATTGTCATTCCTGGACGAAGTGGAATTAAACAGAGCCGGCTCCTGTGAAACTGTCTTTGAGTTCCAGACATCTCATTCAGGCCCTGGGACTTTGGCCTCTATAAAGTCTGAACTCAAAGTAAGTTTTATACAAACCGAGTCTGAAACCACTGGAATATGACACCTTACTCGGGACTCCTCTAGAGCTGTGAGCATCTAAGTTTTGATAACAATCCTAGATGTTAAAGTTCCTTTTATTAAAGTTTTACTAGAAGCAAAGAAGTAATGAGTAACTCAAAAAAGTAACTTCTGCTGTTATTTATCGTTTAGCTAAACAGTTTCTATACGGGTTTGTTTTATGGTCCAGAGTATTGTAAGCAGTACCAAACATTGATTTCTTCCTTTCTTCAAATAATGCATTTTGAGAATTTTAAGCACTATAACATCCTAAAACCTTGTGTTTGTTAGCTTGTCCTCAGGTGGGCAGAATTAAAGATTTGAGCAGTCAAATTAAAGCTTTAAAATAGCAAGTGTACTTTCATCCCATGGCCATCATAATCCGTATTTTTAAGCTACTTGACGTGGAATAATCTTGATTCTCCTTCCCACCCCTGCCATCCCAAGCACTCCTCCACGATAAAGCCCCCATCTCTAGGAAGATGATAAAGTAGGACCAGTATCAAACTGGTCAGGAAGAGAGAGTTTGCAGAAGGCACCGGAACAATATGGAAAAGTCCCTCGAGTGCTTTGGCTATTGCATATTATAAAAGCTGTAACGACTCTTAGATTTCATACAGCTCTGGTGTGAATTACCTATGGTTTATGCATTGATACAGATTTGTTATTACAGTACTAAACACTGGTTATCATTCCTGGATGAGAAAAAATAAATTAAAAACAAGAGGGAAGGACACCAATGATTTTCTAATAATGAAAAACAGATGCTCACTCATTACAGGTATTGTGGGTCTTCAGGATACTAACTGGATTTGCTCTTGGTAATAAAAATAGTGTTTGTGTTTGAGGGATTTTTTTATGCTTTTGGAAAGGATAAAATACAAGGTATATTACTGGAGATCTGGGAAAACAAATAAACATAAAACCAACAACCAAATACTCATCTGAATATTAGCTAGATGGACAAAATAGTTTATTTCACTTGTGTGATGGATGCCTCTTAGATATGGGAATTTGGATTCACTTTGCATTTGGGTTTGATTTTTTTTTTTTTTTTTTAAATATTTAAATGCAGTCAGGTTGTATATTAAGTATTCTTCATGTTAGTGCTCTGTTCAAGTGTTACTCTTGTAAATGTGAAAACTCTGTGTATTTTGATGTTTTCTAAATTGGGAAAATACAAATCCATTACATTCTACTTTTAAATATAAATAAAATAGAAGGAAAACTTAAAAGGGATTTACAGCTGAGCAGGTCAATGCTGAACACAGATGTTTTTTGAGCTACGGTGAGATCAGGGTTTATTATTTTCTTAACTCCATTTGAAAACCAGTTTGTATCTCGCCATGTTGCCTCAGTGCTCAAGTGCCATTTACATCCGGTCAAACTGGAGTTGCCTTTCACCCAAATCCTCAGTGCTGGCGGCACTGACACTCTGCGAGCTTAACCCTTTTGTCCCAGCGCTCCTTCTTTCCCTTAAAATAGGGGAACAGCCACCTAGTAATGCACTATTTTGGGTGGGTTATGTCATCCCTAGGCACTAACTAATGTCTCTAGAAGGACCGAACTGTTTATGATACTTGACAGCTACAGGGTTGGTGATGGACCAATGGGCGTAGGTCAATGTTCAGCACAGACTGAAGGGAATTGATTCTAGTATCAGTATGCTGATGAAATAGCTCTGAAAAAAATCTTGTAATAATTCATTTCACTTGGAATTATTATCTTGCTCTACTGACAAAGGAGATGTATCACCGTATTTGTTGCTACCATTCCTGGAAGAGAGGCCAAAACCTGTGAGATGTTTGACACAGACTGACTTTATCATCATTGCACAGTTGTAACGAGATCATCTCTGACTGCGGGGTTAAATACTGAAATATAGGATATTGTCTCGATGTTTTAAATAAAAACCTTCTGTAGTTAGTCAATTATTTAAAAACAAAACCAAAAACAAACTAAAAAGTTACTTAGTTGATGTCATATCAGTTTTTAAATTATTGTATTTATTTGTTTGGCCTCCTCCTGAAAATGTCAATTCGTTCTGAGAAACAGCTTTCTAGAGTCGTGTTTGTGACAGGTCGCTTAATGTTTGGGGAGCAGGTGGGAGGGCCACCTAACCGAATTGACTCCAAGCCCCCATAACAAACTTCCCAGCGATTCCTGCTGCCCCCAGGTGATGTGGGGACGGGGAGGTGCAGCTGAGGGGCTCCCCAAAGCTGGCAGCCCTGTGGCGGGGGTGCTGCGGGTTCTCTCTCACCCCCGTTCAGGCTGCGATGTTTGCAGACTGCTCAAGAGACCTTTGAGTCACTGCGGCCAGGATCCTGAACTGGTTCTGCTAAGGATGGCCACAGACCTCACCCCTCATACACAAGTTTTGCTGTGGGAACCCCTGCTCTACAGTAAGCTTATCTTCATTCCAGATGTAGCTTAAGAAGCTGTGTGTTGTACAGCTGTGCCAGGAGTCCCCACGGAACAACACTGCTCTGTGCCCATGGTCCCCTGAGACCGGAGTAGGGAGGAAAATGCAATCAGCTGTTCTCTACCCAGCCATAACCAGGGATGTTTCAGCGAAAAAAAAGCATCTTCACTGTGCAGACAGGGAAATGTATTTCTTCGAGATTACTTCTCTGCTTAGAGTCAGTAACAAATAACGTCAAGCTGGACTAATTGCATTATTGGATAGATATTTAGTCTTTTAAATCCAAAGCAGTAATGACCTGTCTGAAGACGTGCTGAGGTAAGAGGCCCTCTGGAAGGATGTTATTCCTTTTTAAAGATGGAATAAGAAAAAACATGTAGTTTCGCTTAGGAAAAGCAACACAGGGTGAGGCTGCGATGAAGCAGAATTTCAGAGCAGAGATGAGACCCAGGAACCCCAGCTCCAAACAGGGAGCATGGCCGGGTGCCCTCCAGACGCTGCTATAGCCCCCTCTCACAGGAGCTTTTCCAACTGTGAAATTGCAATGTTAATGCTTCATTACCATCTGTTCCTTTCAGACATGTTGAGGTGGTTAATTTATCTTCTTAAGCCCCTTGAAAATGAGAGCAGTCTATTAGTGTTAAGTAATACTGTTAATTGGCAAGAGAGGAGGAGGCAGCATGTGGGTTTATGAGTTGGAAATCAATTCTAATCAACTCCTATGGCACCAGTTAAATAACTTGGTGGGACTTGCTGCGTCAGTCACTTGTGTCTTTCCCTTTCAGGGGACTTTAGGATTTTAAGAGTGAAGCGAGTTTTCATTTCTAAGTTTTATTTCTTTTTCTTCCATTCAGAACTGCGGATCCGAAATGAAGAACGCAAGGTGCCTATTGAGCTTCTTTCCAAAGCCTTGTTATTTACACTGGTCACAAGATCCAGCCGACCCTCTGCAGACAGGGAGAATCTGATGCAGAGAGCCCTGGGCTGAGTGTGTCACAGGGCCTGGGTGCCTGCTGAGGGTGCGAGCTGCGCTGCCTTCTGCTGGTGCGACAGCCCAGGGCATCCTGCTCCCCTGCCCTCCTCTGCACGGGCAGATCTGGAGAGCCACATGGTTTGTAGAGATGAAGGGACAGGTGAGCCTTGTGGGTGATGTCTTGGTCAATGAGAATTTCGTTCCTTTTCCTGCTCAAAAAGAAACTTGCAGCCAAGAATTCTGTCCCATATAAAAACGCATGTGCTCCTTTTTCACCTCTGCGAGCCGGAATGAATGTATGCATTTTCTGTGGGGCAGCGCCCCTGCCCTGGGCAAAGCCAGTCCTGTGAAGTCTTTTCTTCCTCCCAGAGCTTCATCGCAAGCCCAAGTACACAGTCACTTGCGGCTCTCACTGCCAGTCCGCATCGGTGAAGGGAATGGCACGTATCCTTTGCCACGGTCACTCGGGTGTCCAGCTTCCATCTTCCACAAGCTGCAGAAGTGCTGGGTCTCGAGCTGACAGCCATCACATGCAGAAGGACCAGTGTGTTCAGATAGCAGAGTACTAAGCTGTAGCTTGTAAGTCTTTAGAAGCATTAATCCTGTCTAATATGCAACCTAAACAGATGTCATCTATCTTATTATCAGCCTTCCAATATACTACCGCTACACCACTCAGATGGCATGTGAAGGAAGCTTAGAAAACAAAGCGGGGAAACGCAAGCGAGGAAATGATGCTTCAGATCTCCATCCTGTTCCAGCCACCTCCTGCACGCCTATGGGCAGAAAATACAACTCCAGCAACCATGGGGGACTCAGCAGTGTAAAGGAGGAGGGATTTTGTCCCCTGTGGTGTTGAAGGTAATGTAACACAAGGAATCTGGGTCAAGAGCTTTTGTGAGCTATTGCTGAGCAGGATTATGTCTCCTGGCTCTGCCTGGCACTCACGGCTGGTGTGCAGCCTGACAGTAGAGACCTGCTCTTCCCCCTCTGCATTTTCTGGTCTCTGCTCTGCTCCTATAATTTTATTGCAAAGCAGAGTTGTGGTCGCAGCTTCCTGCACAGTGAATCTTGCTGAAACACCCTTTTGTTTGTGCTTTCCAGAGCACAACTGCTGACAGGCGGCTCTTTGCAGTGCACAAAGAGCACAGCACCATCCAGGCCTGGATGCTGTGATCCGATCTGTGCTGTACTGCCCTGACAGCAACAGCGGGAGCTAGAGCTTCTGGTCCTTCCCCTGCCGCAGACACAACACCTTCTGTAATGACACATGATAAGAAGTCAGTCCTTTCATCTCCTCTGGTTGCTTTTTGCGATGCTTGTAGATAATTTTGCTTACCCTGGCACTGGCTGTAGTGCAAGCTGCTTCACCCTGGATTGAGACTGAGCAGAAATTCCAGCATGTAGGGAAGTGAAATGCTGTCTTGTGTTCACATTGTCTGGAAAACCCTACAATTGCCATTGTCTCAGAGAATCCAGTTTTAGGAAAGCCTGTATGTTCATTTGAATTAATGATGTGATGGGTTATGTTGTAATTCCTTCCTTGTTTTCACAGCCATCTGTGTTTTCTAAATGTTATCCTTTCAAAACATCAACCTCATTCTGACAGTAGAATTAGGGGTTAATTTAATGCCACGCTGCTGTAGCTGCTTTCTTAAAAAGGATCTTGGAAAAAGATGAGGCAAGTGTTTCCGAGAAAGCAGAAGAGACCTGTTTTGGTTGTGTGATGGCTGTTGTTTATAAATTTATAAATAAAATAACCCACTTCTCCACTTAAATGAGAGCAATCCCTAGAGCCATAACATAGCATAGGTGTCAGATGGAACAGCCCTTATGCTTTAATGCCTCTATATGAAAAAACTTACCTCTATTTGGGATACTAGATTTGGAGGCTCTTACCCTGTGCTAGACACCTTTCTAGCATCACAGAAACAACTGTCTTCTGCTGAAAACGATTAATAATAACCTTTCTTAGTTTAAGCTCATCTCCTCAACCCTGCTGCAACAAACAGAAGGTGATGAACAATCTGGAGAACTACGTTGTGCAGGATCAAATGCTGGTTTTTTGTTTGTTTTCTAATTAAAATGCAAAGTGAGTCCCTGGGAATAAATAGTTTCTCAAAGATAACATCTTGAAACCAACTCACACTTAGTTCCATGCCCAGTTATTGAGCACTGAAGTTCTGTCCCTTAGCCTGCATCTGAGCCATCTGCCAAGGAGCCAAACGCAAAGCGGCTGCCCTGCCCCAAAACCCCATCACTTGCAGGCTGAGAGGCATGGGGGCTTTAATCCCCAAATCCAGCTCTTCTTATGCAAGTGTAGAGCTCACCACCAAAATTTCAGAGACCTATGGTGAGCTCTACACTTGCATGGGAAACTTTTCTACTGGTGTTCTGTTTTCTTAAATTTACAGCATTTTTAACATCCCAAGTGTGCCAGGCAGTTATTAAAAAATGACTGCGTGGTGTATGCAGAACATGACTAAGGATTTGTTTAACATTTATCTTCTTCCTCAATATTTCAAGTTGTAGGAGCCACTGAGTCTAGGACCTATGAACAGACTGCATATGGGATAGACAAATAGACAGGAAGCAAAAAAAGTTAGCAAAACCAGAAATCCTTAAACTAGAGGAAGGAAAAAGCTAAGAGGTTATTAAAACATCTGGGTAAGTCTGTATATGAAGCCATTTGTGCGGGAATTCAAAAATATTTAGTTTATCCCTGGTATTGGAGTAGTTCAATACAAAAAGCAAAGATTCAAGGCGACTAAAAACAGCACAGGCAGCTTTGAAAAGGCCCTGCAGGGAGCTGAAGCCTTGGACTTAGCCTGGCTCCTCGGGCAGCTGGTGGCTGCGCGGTTGGCGTTGGGCCGCGGGCAGGACGGGCGCAGGGGGAAGGCTGGGACAGGTCTGGGGCGCAGCTGTGGGAGCCAGGGCCAGGCCAGGCCTGCCTGGAAGGGCCCAAGGACAGACGTCAGGGGGGAGGGAGGGCTGCGCGCCCGGGCTGGCAGGGACACGGAGAGAACACAGCCTGCTGCCTGGGATGGAGCTGGTGGCTCCCCTGGGAGCTGCGTGAATTGCCCCGACACCCACAATGACGACTCTGCTGTAATTCCATACTCTGCTTTGGGACCGTTGCTGTGTCTGAGAGGAGCTGCTGTCAGCTTGTTAGTCTCCCTTGGCATCTGGCTTCACCTCCAGCTGTGCTGTGTTTGCTACGCCGCTGTCAGCGTGCTGCATTTGTTTCCCTTTTAAAAGGCAGCGATGTGCTCCTCAACAGTGCGGTACAGCTGCAGAACAGGGAACATACATTATGGGGTGTTAACTGTAGAAGTTAACGTGGCTGTTTCTCTTCAACTGAATTATTGCAGTTACTGAAAGAGGAATGGTCTAAACAGAAACCAGAACCGTTCTTTAAGACCATGTGCATAAAGCCATAGAATTTTCTGTAAAATTATTGAAGCAGAGAACATTCCTCAAGGTCTTTGTGTTTTGGGTGGTGCAAAGTAGTACAGTTTGTCAGGCCATCGTCTGAGAACTACAGGAAAAGCTTCCACTTCTGTATCGAGGCTCCTATTTCAAGTGGCTGTGGAGGGATGAATCCCACCCTGCCCTTTATTCTCACACTGCAGCCCAGCAAGGAAGAATCTTTGAGTGTACAAAGAGGGTCATTAAGCGCTTTTGCTGAACCAAGGCAAAGCCAAGTGATGGGCTTTATGGTGCAGGACTACACGCGTGATTCCCATTTGGCAAGTAGCAGTACTCAATTTTGGGTCCGGGAGCACATGCAGTGTCATATACCTACCAAGGGAAAAGTTGCATGTGTCAGTCCTCATTTTATCTGTCCTTGATGTAGATCCCTTTTACGCATCCAAAATGTTTCTCTTTCTACTTCGGTTGGATGCTTGCTGTCCATACTGATATACAGTTTTATCCATCACTGAATAACAACACATAAGCCTCCATCTTCACTTCTGTTTGAACATGAGGAGACCACCTTGTCTGTTTTTCCATAAAATCACATATCTACCCAGCCTTTTGGCCCTGTTTTAGCAGACTACCAGTCCTTTGCTTAGCCTGATGCCTTCTTAAATTTCGTTTTTTGATCCACTGTGTAGGTTTGGGTAAAAGGGCACATCTGGTGTGGCTAAGGGTATGGCAGAGCGGTGTGCATCGCCACCAGTGCTGGGAGTAAAGAGCCCATTAAAAATATGCGTATGGTTCCTTACTCTGAAATTCTTTTAGGGGTGAGATAGAAGGTGCATCTGACTGGCAAATCCTCCCATGAAAGCATAACCTTAGCCACAACGAATCCACACAGTGTGTGCCGTGTGAAGCACATCTACCCATACGAATGGTTCTGCAAACCCCCATGGAGCAGCCTGGACTACAACATCGCCTCGGTCCAGCCTGCGGAAGACACCAGGGCAAACGGCTGTGCGGGCTCTGCCGGCCCCAGGGGCAGCTCCTCACCCGGACACTCCTGCTGGGAAACCGGGGGACACGCACAGCTGCATGGGCGCTGCTGGTTTGCAAGGTCAGGCGGGTCTGCGTTATTTTCCCTCAAGTCAGAATGCACAGAGCAGGCCGGTGCAGCACAGGCCGTGTGCCCTACACCCCACGGGCTCTGCCGCGGGCCCCCGCACCCGCCCGCTCCTCCG
>VWYH01005950.1:34304-66863 GCA_013399365.1 Pampusana beccarii
GCGCGTCCCGCCGGGCTGCCCGTCCCGCCGGGTGCAGCTGCCGCTGCGGGGCCCGGCCGAGCCGCTGCTCGGCGGTACGTGAGGTGCCCTGCGGGGCGGGCGGGCCCCGCACCCCGCTTTGGATGCGGCCCAGGAATAATCAGCTGCAAGTCGCTCAGGCGGGCCGGCTTGGGTCGAGCGTGACCGGGCAGGCCGGCCAGGACATCAGAGTTCTGTGGTGGGGGCTAACACTGACCCAACTGGAAGAGGTGAGGGGTTTTTATTGATCTCGGTGCTTGTTTTTATGCCTGTGAGAAGCTGAGCTGCTGGCACCCCTACAGTCATTCACACCTTAATTGAAGAATCAAAAAGCAACGGCTGTGCTTTTTGAAGGTTGCATATGCAGTATCAGCCTGGGTTAGAAGCGATCAGAGGTCGTGCACCGCGTTTACTGCAAGTTTGAAAACCTTTGTTGTTAGGTAATGGGTACATGGTTTGAGCCAGAGCTTTCAGGGAAAAATCCCTGAAATAGCCATTCTTTCAGTTTTAAACTCGGTACTTGAGGCTGGGATTAAAGGGAAAGGTGGCAACGGAACAAGATTGTCTTCTGCTGGGGTTTTAGGTCAGGTATGCAGTTACAGGAAGGGAAAAAAAGCTGATGGTCACTTAAATACCGTTCATAACTCTGCAAGTGCATAACATTGTACTGATGGGTATTCAGAGTGTGGCAATGCTGTCTCTGCAGCCATATGCTTCAAGCAGAGTGAGAGATTTGCTAGTTGTTTTCCAAAGGGTTTTAAATGCAAAAGTCTGGACGATGGTTGTGTTATAATGTAAAATCTGCATTAAGACAACAGTGTGTCCTTTCCACCCAGGGGTATCTGCTTTGGTGTTGTATGTAATAATGGCATGATGATTTCAGGTCTTCATATTCAGATATTTTGTGATTTTACTTATATGCCTGCTATGCTGTACTCAATATATTTACTATTGATGGAATAAAATGATGATCAGATGTCTTGTCTCAGCTGCACTGGTGACTTGTGACTCTTTGGAACCCAGGTCTTGTGAAGGCGCGTCAGTATGTGTCCTTTGTGCACTGACTGGGCTCTTCCAGGGCTAAAATAGGCTGAAAAGGCAGGTGTGTGTGTGCGTGTTCAGGTCTGTAGTGCAGATCCAATACAGGGCAGGCAGGTAAAAACTACCTGAATTTTAGAAAATTTATTACCTGAAACTTTATTATTATTCCTTGAGATGTTAATTTCACTTTCACACTCAGAACTATGCAAGGTCATTTTTTCTCTGTGTAGCTTGTGACTTGGAAGATATTGCAGCATATACTTGTTTAGGAAATAGCCCCCCCAGCAGAAGCTCAGCACAGGTATTGGCTTTTGATGTTGGTGCTGTACTGTATAAAATGCTTGTTATGCTTGGCTGTAGATGGAAATTTCTGAGATTCATCTTGTGTACTTACAGTACTTCACTCCCTGACCACAACTCCCACGTACCTAATTTGGGATACTTACTTAAGAGGAACCACTGTTTTTCAGTGGGGTCAAATGGAAATGAAGAGGGATTTCAGTTCAAACAAGCCAGCTGGCTCAAAACCACATGAAGACAGGTCAGAGAGGCCTTTGGAACAGCCTTGTCCTGCCAAATGAAAGAAATCCTTCCACATTTATAAATAGAGTCAGTTCGACGTGAGGTTTTGTTCCCTTCAGAAGCTTTTCCCCAGCAAAGGCTCGGCTCAGCCATCTTTTTGAGGTTATTCCACACCCCTTGGAAATGGCAAACAACAATCTTCCCAAGCAGCAGTGGGGTTGGTTGTGCTGAAAGTGAAAAGCTGGTAGAACCAGTTTTCTGCCAGCCTGCTAGCGGATTGCTAGGCCAGGAAGGGTTTTCCCCTCTTCCTCTGCTCCCCAGCCGTGTGATATTTAATTAAAATCTTAAAAAAAAAAAANTAAAAAAAAAAATAAAAAAAAAAAAAAAAAGGAGGAAAAAAGTGTTTTTGTCCAGCAGTTTCTGATCTACAAATAAGAGAAGACTATGGGAAGTAACACCTCGGGGTAGAGGCAGGCAGCCTGTTTGAAGACGGGAGATTGTACGGAGCACTGGGAGAGGTAATAAGTGCTGTGGCCAGGAGTTCTGACTGCAGGGTTTTTGCAGTGACAACCCTCCAGTGAGGCTTTTGGGTGTTAACACAAACGAACAAAAGTCTTTCAGTAGAGATTGGTAGTTATTTTGCAATTGGGAACAAAAAAACCTATCTTCCTGCCTCATTTGGGCAGTTCCTTTAGTTTCACAGCTATAAGTTTTTTATTGAGTATGTGCTTTCCTCATCTGCATGTGAAATTGTAGAAGCAAGAGTGGAGGTGTTAAGAATTGTGTGTATGTCATTTCAGTCATTCCAGGAGTTAACTGCATCTGAGTGGTTTATCATCAGAAGGATTTCTGGCACTTCATACGCACAGTGCTGGGCTGGGGAGCCTCTTGGTGCTGGGGTTTGCATGTGGCCGGGGACGGAAGGTTTAATTTGGCTGCTGTGTGGCCTCGCAGCCCATTTGGCCCTTGTTGCTGCAGAAGACGCGGTGCTGAACGCTTATCGCTCGGGTGTGCTTTCTTGAGTTTATTACATGAATAAGGTGCATTGCCACACTTCTGAAGTTGCAAGAAAGAGTGGTTTTGTTGCAAAACTTTCTGGGGTTGTGGTTTAAACTGCCGACGGGATGTTAGAAGGCACTCGGTATTTCAGCCGGGAGGACGCGGGAGGGGAGCAGGGCTGGATCTCCGCCGCCTCCCCTCGCCGGGCAGGGCTGCGGTGGTCGGTGCCTTGGCCTGGTCCCCGCCCTGCAGAGCGGCTGGTGCCGCGGGGCGGGCCGGGCTGGCCCCCGCGATAAGGCGAGGGCGGAGGGGGCGGTGGGCAGGGCTGCGCTGCGCCGGGAGAGGGGCGGACGGGCCGTGCGCTGCGCTCTGCCGCCCCCGGGCTCGGAGCCGTCCGCGTCAGCGTTTGGAGCGGAGTTCGCAGCGGCACCGAGAACAGTTGCACGTGGCTATCTAAAAGCGTTCTGGAGTCCGTGCTTCTGCCGGATAGAAGGCTGGAAATTGAAAAAGCTTTCTAAGCAGGACACTGCTGAATTGCTGCCTTCGCCCGGGACGTAAGTGGTGAGGGGGCTGTGGGGTGGCGGTGCAGCGGATGATGCAGGATACCCGTGGTGGGAGACCGCCGTGTGGCTGGAAACGGGTTGATGTCACGGAAATTGCCAAAAATGGTGATTCTGTATGGCAACCGTGTATCCTGCTGCAGAAGTTAATTGTGTTGTTACTGTTGAGCATATGATCTCGGATATTTTAGAGCATGTGACCTGAAAATGTCCTAAGTTCCTAGTGCTATTTGGTGATAATTGGGAGGTGAGATAATAGGTGGTTACCCCCAGTTATTTTTGTTAGAGGCTTGCAGAAACTGGAAAGAGGGATGAACTGACTCTCATCCTCAACTATAATGTTATTTTCTTTGGCTAATTTTTGACAAAGCATAAGAACAGCCATTTTACAAGAGCTGGCTGCAGGAAAGCAGCATTCATTATCACTGTATGCATTTTGAAGAGAGGCTCTTGTAATCAAATGAAAAACCAGAAAAACAACAAATGCAAGTATTTTCAGAGATCATTAGGGGAGCATGTGTAAGTTCCTTAAATTTTACTGTGCCAATATGAAGTTGCTAACGCAAAGTGTTAAAAAGTAGCATTTCTTCAAGCACTGAGCCCAGTTCCCTAGTGGCATAAATTCAGGAAACACATAATAGCAATGCAGCATACTTTAGACTTGGCATTTGTAGGTATACGGCTTAACGTAATTTTCACAAAACTCTTTTGTTATCTACTGTGTGAGCAAACATGGCAATTACATTTAGCCTTTCAGACTTTGACTTGGTTGTTATGTAACAGTATGATTCATGAGATCATAAAGAACAATATTAACTTTTTTGTTTACTTTTGAGTATGCAACAGCTTTTAATATATCTAATGTTTTCTTGGCTGGGTATTTCTCTGTCTTTGCATTAATACTTTTAGATTACATCTGAGAGCTAGGACTCCCACTTATGTTTTCCTGTAGGTTGTATATGAGAGAGTTGACAAACAAGAGAAAATCTAAGGGGTTTTGTGAAGAGAAAGTTTAGCTTTTGTTCAACATCACTAGCAAGGTGAAAATCGCAAAACCTCATAGAACTGAACCTGTGCATGAATTACAATATGCAAATACAAGGACAAAATGGCATTCATAGCACAGAATGGGGAATGATGTATTTTGGAGTTGTGCACCCTGTCTAATTTGGTGCAGAATTAACATAAGCTTAAAAAATAAATTCAACTTCTCTAGTAGTTGTGCTCTGTGCTTCTTAGGAGATGAGATGTGACGTGGATGCGATTGAGTTGCACGCAGGGGCTTGGTGTGGCTTCTGCGCTGTGTGTCGTGGCTGGGGACACCTGGGGACGGGGAGTCTGTGGTGTGGGGGGAACCCAGGGGCATCCAGCCTCTCGTGCTGCCTCACAGCGAACCTTGCTTCTTCTGTCAGCTTCCACTTGCGAAACACTTGCAGTCCTCTGCTCTCTGAAATACACAACTCTTATGCATCTGGCGGGACTTGACTGTTAGAAGGATTTTTGGGTTGCAGTTTACATGGTCATGGGGCTTGGAAATGGCAGACTAAATAGCTGCTCAATAACACAAGCTCTGTGGTTGTCCTGTCGTAGTCAAAATACTATTTTCAGTTCTCTCTAGAGTGGTAAAATCTGCGAAATATTTAGGTTGGTACATGTGTATGCTTTAATTAATTCTGCTGGGAGTTTCCATAGCTGTCATTGCTGAAGACGTGTTTTAAATAGAATGTTTACTATGAATCTTTAGTTAGCCTTCAGGAATCCCACCAAACTAAAGTCTTCAGTAACAAAATACCTACTGCTTAGAAAAAATGGTTATATTGATGCTTACCATTTTTACTAAAAATCCATAGTTAGCTTTTTCCCCTTACTTGCAGAATCCTTACCGGCTTAACTTCTGTAGAAATTTTGTATCTGAGCCCCTTTTACTTGAGGATACACTGAAGCTGAGTAAGTTACCATGGCTGTGACCACAACAAGAATAATGGGCAGCTGCTATAAGTTTAGGCCTTTGCAGTTTAGTAAAGAGTGATCTGTGTATCAACGTTTTGTTTTTTTTCCAGTTAAGCAAACCATATTAGAATTTTCTCATTTTTGGGAGCCAGCTCATTTACCTGCAGCTGAACAAAGGGTGACTGAACCATTCCTAGCCCCTTGCCAGGCTGTTCTCCCCAGCTCTCGCGGAGCTGCCGAACCTTGCCCAAATCAGCCCTCAGCTGCTGGAGCTTGCTGGCCAGACGTGAAAGTCGGAGGAAGGTGTGTGGCAGGGAGGGTTGCCTGAGCTGCTGCGGTTGAAGCTGTTGTCATCTATCTGTTGGTTTTCCTGTGATTGTGCAAATTCCAGGGGCTGAGGCACTTGAGACACCAGTGTTGCTCCAGGAGAAAACTTTATCTGTGTTTAGAAAACTTGCATCCGTGTAGGGTCTTAGGGTGGTTTTTTTTTTTTGTTCACCTTTATAATTGAGTAGAGCAGATGGTTCTTCATATGATGCACTTCCTCTTCCATTAAAGAGGAATAGAAACTATTAAGAATTTTTTTTTTTCATTGTGTTTTAGGAACACTTCAAGAATGAGTCCACCACAAGATAGAAATAGAAATTCCTGCAGCAGTGAGTCTCTGGCAAAGTGCCTTCAAGCAAAGAAGGACTTGGAAACAGCTCTATCTGGGATTGTCAAAGCTGAACAACAGATTAAAGAGAACTGGCGGGAGGTAATTTTTAATTATTAAAAAAAAAATTTAATAACTAGCATGACTTTAATGACAGTTTTCATTATTCCAGAGTACTTTCTATTATGATGGTGGTCTGAAATTTTCCTAGAGACTTGCAAGCATCTTGCTGTGTAATTTGGTCATGCTCTTCATAAAGGTATTCCTGTATTACTAGCTTAGGCATGCAGAATTTGCTAAAGCTGTTGGTTGAAACATCAGAATAGAGAGAGGTTGCAAATAATGTCTTTTGATACTTCTTTAAAGGTAGCCTTGGAACATTTACTAACTGGAGCCATGTAGCGCTGTGGGTGACTGTGGTTAGTTTTTGAGAAGTAAATTGCTCCAAAAAGACCACTTATCTGTGACAAATATTTTGTCATCAGCTTGGCATATACTTGTTCATACTGTTCGGCAGATGTTCTAGGAATGGTACGTGTTGCCTTACAGGTGAAAGCGAAGATTCACAGCCACATCAGCCGCCACCTGGAGTGCCTGCGCAGCCGGGAGGTCTGGCTGTTCGAGCAGGTCGATCTCATCCAGCAGCTGAAGGAGGAGGCCTTGCAGCAGCAGGCGCAGCAGCTCTATTGGGTAAGATCCCATCGTAAATTCTTGCACTGGCATTTTTAAGTAAACTTTGTCCTTGTAAGGATTTTCTCAGTTGTAATCTTAGAAGCCAAAACAATAACATATGTTTTGTCTTCCATGCAGTATTTGGGACAATTCAGTTGCCTTATTCATCAGCTGGAACGATCCTATAGTAACGAACTAGCAAACCAGATTTCCGTTTGCCTGGAGAGGTAAGTGTATTTTATGATGCAAGTTGGCACAGTTGGTATTTATTTTGACTCAGGAATTTATTCTGATTTTTGATTCTAATAGATGTAACTCACAGTTTCTACGTTTGTAATGGTTCCTTGAAATAAGATCTTGATAGCAGTCTGAGATATAATTCCTCTCACTTTTTTATCCTAGATTGAAAAAAACAGGACTATAATGAGCAGGAGGGATACTTATTTGTGCAGATTATTTCAAATATTAATTGTTGATAGCAATTTCTGTAAGAAGGAGAAACATATGTTTTACTGGCTAATTTATTCTGTTGTTGTTTGTGGATAGGCATCTCTTCATGCAAGCATTAAATGTTTGTTACCTAATTAGTGCCAAGTCAGCTTGGAAGCCTTTTATGAAATAACGAACTGATTGCCAAAACATGACAGATGAAGAAGATAGTAAATTTTTTTTTTTCCTCTTTCAGACTGGGAAATCTTACTCTTAAACCAGAGGAGTCTTCCATCCTGAATTTTGAGGCTGACACATCTTACCTTCGCCAGGCTATTACCTCATTTGGTTCAATTAAAACGATGGTAAGTACCAAGACCTTCCTGGGCTGCAATACTTGAAAACAAACAAACAACTTTTTTTGAGGCAGTAGTGCAATGTATTCCAAGTGATATTTCTACTTTTAGTTATAGCTTGAGTGGATCTTGTGTACAAGTCATATAGTTTTAGCTGTATAATATATATACAGTGGTTTATTAACTATTCCTGTAGTTCTGATTTTGACTGAGCTTAGATCTAGTTATATACCTGTTATTTTCATATATTTTGGCAGAGACTGAGGGAATGATGATTCTATTCTTACTCTATTCCAGAAACTGAAAATTAATGTTATGGTTTTCTTTAGATGTTAATAGATACACGTCATAGATGACGTTCTGTGATAGAAATACCTTGGGATTCTTTTGTAAGCGGCATATCTTCTGCATTATTGGAGATAATTCTCTTGAAGTGTAGTATTCTTATAGTAGTAGTATTCTTATAGTGAATAGGTAGTATTCTTATAGTGAATCTTTCTGCATTCTGTTTTTACATGTCGAGAAAATTGTTAGCCGCAAAGAAATGAGCAGTTGTAACTGTGCTCTACTTCATTTTTATTGTAGAATTCATCCTAGAAACTGGACAAAACTGAGATTTAAATGAACTATTCTTTCCTTACAGCAAACTTCGGAGAGAGAGAATACTTCTCCCTGGGCCTCAGGGCAGAACTGTGCCCTAATAAACTGTGAACAGGTAAGATTAAGACTTGCATCTGTAAATATTTAGTTGTATGAAAGGAAAAAGGAGAACTCAAGCACAAAATGTTAGCTTGCTTGAGTAATGACTTCTCTTGGTTTGCTAAGGTGTTGGAGGAGTCAGTAACAGTCGCTGTGACGAGCATTAGTGATCTTATGTTCTAGCTGCTCCAGGAACAGACATGCAAGAACAGAGTATGAAAGTGAATTTGGAGTGTGACTGTTGGTCAGAATTTTTTAATTGAATATTCCTCCTTGTCAATTCAGGACTTGGAACTGTGCTTGGCTCTGCACAGAAACGGCATCAGTGAATGAGGGTAGCAAATCAGTAACAAGAATTGTGGTGAAGAGGAGGGTTGTGGCTGGGTTACGTGTATCAAAACTGTGCCTTGTAGAAGTTGTCGCTTCCCTTTCTTGTCATTTGCTCTCAGAAGAGTCTGAGATCACAGAATAATCTATCAGTGCAGAGCCTTAAAGTCATACAGGTGATTGAGGAGTTACTTTTTCCTTAATTAGAAGGGATTGGTTTTTCTTTTAGTTCAGAAATACTGATGCATGTTGAATGCCTGTTTCGATGTTCACCATAGATTACCCAGCAATTAGACTTTCTCTTGACCAAGAACATTCTTTCTCAGCAGAAAACATTGTGTGGGACAGTGGGGGCCTCACTTGCTGACTGGTTACTTGGAAGCAGACCTGTGGGTGTTTGCCAAGCTCCATATGTTCCCAGCACCAACCTTGAAGAATGGGTTACACAAAAGTGTGTGTCAGAGCCCAGCCAGGTAAGCCTTTTATGCACTAACCTGGTTTTTAATAAAGGGGAAAACACAGTATCTGATTGCAGGCGGAATATGGTGGGAATTAAACCTTCTGTAATTCTGCCTCACGTTCAAGTACTACTTTTGCGCTTTCTATCAGAATGCTTCAAACTGTAACTGTGCAAAGTTACTGAATGTTGTCTTTTAGTGTTAATAGATGCATTCCAATGTGTCTTTACTAGGATTTAAATTCTTCCAAAGTCTGTTATTTTGAGCAAGCCTGGGGAAATCTGAAAGATTTGGAAAACTGGCTCCTGCAAAATCAACAGCATGATGTTGCTGGGAAGACAGAGTCCCCTGGTTGCAAAGACTCCGCATCTACTTTCAACTCATCCTTTTCCACGATCAAAAAGGTGGAGGAATTGGAATCCCTTGGACAAGAAGAGATGGATCTTTCTGACTGGCTGCTTACTCCTGACACAGAAAATGGAAGTAGTGCTTCAGATGAGAAATGGAAGTATGAATTTAAGCCTTTTAGGGAAGAATTTAATTTGAATGATTGGCTCCTCAAATCTGAAACATGCACCAGTTGTTGTGGCAGCCAGATCAAAAGTGTGGAAATTGAGAACCTGGGAAATCTGAAGTGCCTGAACGAGCATCTTGATGGAAAGAAACCACCCACTACACCTGCTGTAAATGCTTGGCTTCTTCAGCATCCCCAGGTCCCATTGAAAGTGGAGGATGTGTGCAAAGCTAATGAGCTGTGTGCCAGCTTTTCAGAATGCGTGTGTGATGAAAACTGTGGAAAAGAGGCTTTGTGTAAATGGCTTCTGAAGAAAGATGGGAAGGATAAAAATGGAGTTCCAGTCGGCCAGAAAGATGTACCAAACCTTGAGCACGAGAAGACCAACTCTGCTGCCAGTGCCTGGCTTAACCCTGCACAGCAGCTCACCGGGGAACCCATTAGTGCAGAGAAAGCAGATTATTCAGCAGAGATCGCAGAACCCTTGAAAGTGTTGCTAGAAAGGCCTCTGACAAGCTGGCTAGCCAAAGCAGAAAGTGCAGAAGAAAAGGCGAGTAGGGAAAAAGCAGATAATAATTTCAAGACTCCTTTCCTAGACCTCTTGGCTCCATTCCACCTCCCCTTGAACGTAAACAGTTGGGTGTTGACTTCAAACAACGTAGAAAATGCTCACCCACCTCCAGCGGAAGATAAATGGCTTCTACGCAAGAAAGCACAAGTGAGCATAAGTTTTTGTTACTGCTGTGTTCTAAGCCAATGTGCCATGTTTATTATTTTATTGAATTTAATGCCTGCCTTCTCTTCCAAATTCATAGCTCTTTTGGATAATACTGACTGACAATTTTTAAGCTTCCTAGCTCTTCTAGTGTTTTCAGTAATTATTAATTAGTTACTTAAGTAGATGAGGACAGTGTTTAACACAAAACAACTTCTTATGTTTTACTAAATGAAGAAAGTGTTCATCCCAAAGAGTCAGAAGTCAGTTTTGTTTTCTTTTGCAACACTTGACAGCATTTGAAGATATGTCAGAATGTATTTAGGTTTGGAGATCAGTAATGAAGGTGACTTGTCTTACAGGACTTTGGCCTTCCTACAGTTTGCGACCTTTTTGCCTGTATGAAACTCAATGGAGATAAAGAAAAGTGGCTGTATCAGACTCCTTTACAGGTAGGATGCACAGAATGTATTGGAACAGCTGAACCTAAACATAACTTCGGGTTACAGAATACAGACACTGGCAGCTGTTGTCTACAGAGTTCTCCAAACATAATGCACAGCATTGTGATTTCCTCCCCATATATGTTTCTAACAGCTTGACTATTCTACTTCT
Source organism: Pampusana beccarii (assembly GCA_013399365.1). Lineage (NCBI taxonomy): Eukaryota > Metazoa > Chordata > Aves > Columbiformes > Columbidae > Pampusana > Pampusana beccarii. The sequence continues at coordinate 44,835 of VWYH01005950.1, forward strand.
TCATCTTCCTCCTCTTTTGATCACGAACCAGGGAGGGAATTACTAATGTTCTTGACTAAATCACTCTTCAACTGATTGACACTTGGTAACATCTTGGTAACTTCTGTTGTAACCAGAATGTGCAGTTAATGTTTAAATTTCCAGGCAGCTTCTTTCTTATCTTGGTAATGTATTTACAGCTGATGTCATGTTTTTCCTTTCTGCCAAGATAACTCTTTATCATTGTTTTTGAAATTCATGGAAAAAATCCTTAGCAGGCATACTTCACACCCTGAAAGGCAAGATACTCAGTTCTAGGAAGTATTTTAGTATGATTTTTTTTTTCCAGGGTGTCTTATACATCTGTATTTCCAGAAGTGTTGCTTTCTGTTTATCAAAGAGACTAACCCCATTTTAAATTTGTTTAGATGTGAAGAACTGGAAGCAGCGAAACCATCCCTTTCTTGCTGATCAATCACACATCACACTGAGTGACTGCAGCCAGCTGAATTCTTGTGTTTTGTGTTTGGCCACTTGCTTTTTCTTCTAAAAATATAAAAAAAGAAAGATTACTCATATAACAGAGTTATGGTGCAGAAGATGCCTTTTTGTTATGATTAATTCTGAAATGTAAACCCACTGAACATAAGCAATCTAATACTATAGAGGTGTTAGTAAATTCGTATGTTATGGGACTACATAAATCTTCTTTAATGGGCTGTCACTTGAAGTTCGTTGAAGCCAGTGCAAGTATAAAGCAAAATCTCTCTGGTGCTGTGAAATGTCCACCTTTGGCAGTGACTTCAGAAGTGTTGCCGTTCCTTTCAGCTGCTACAACTTTGTCATGAGTTGGGTTCCAGCTTCCTGCGATTGCAAGATAACTTAGGCCATAGTTGGAAGCAATTTCTTTTAATGAGCAGTCGCTAATTTCAGACGTTTCATCTGCATCTTGTATTGGTGTGTTTCCCAGCCGAGTATGTGTAGTCCAGATTTTGAAAAAGATGTGAACTTACGGGACCTGACATGTGACAGGAGAATTGGTAACTTGGTTTTGAAAGAAAACTTTTCTTGCAAATTTCTGAGCCGTTCAGAGAACAGGGCAGGGTGTTAATTGTCATGCGTCAGTAGATCAGATCCTACTATGTCCCCAGCATTTAATAACAATTTGAATTTCACCGAAAAAGCCGTAAGATGAAATGTGTACATTTCTGCTAGTTTTAGATAACTCATTATGAACTTGTATTGACTAAACCACTGGAAAGCAGGCATCTTAGCCACATAATACTTAGAGGTAATATTGGGGAGTTTGATGCCTTCTCATCAGATTGACATCATGCTGCTTAGTTGGGAAACACTAACTTGGCAAACTGCATGACTCCCACTGATCTATTTTAAATACATTTAAGCTGTGGATTTTCATGTTATGCATATGAAAGTGGGGCTGAGTAACTCTGATCTGTATAGCTGTGGACATAATATGAGCAATAGCTCTTGAGGTATTTAGCATTTTGAGCCCCTAGGAAGGACTGTGGAGATGTTAGATGGAAACACGGATCACACCTGTCAGCTTGCATGAAAAACTGTGAAGTTACGTAGTTTCTGGTGCAGTTTCTACTCACTTGTAGCAGATTGCTCTTCATGACTATAAAAAACAGCCTCCCTTCTCCCCATCCCTGCAGCCTGCCTGGGAATAAAGGTGACTTCAGTTCTTCACAAGCCTGTAGAAATGATTAGCAAGATCTACCTTGATATCTCTTAGCAGTGCAAACATTCCTGTCTGATAGAACCTGTGCATTTGTTTGAAAGTAAGTTTTGTCAGAGAGTGGGACACTGCCCATCTGAAACCAGTCCCTGAAAGGGCTTAACATCAGTGGACCCCTTGAGGCTTTTGTACTTCCATAGTTGAGGCTTTCTGCTGGAAGTAGAAAGATGTTTTTGAAGTTCACTTTCCCCTTCAAACGTGTCCTTGTTGCTGCATGGGAAGGCTGCACTGTGACTAACTCCAATGATAGTCTAATTTGATTAGCAGTTGAACTTCAAGAAGGTGATTGATGTGCAGCCCACCTCTTATAATTAATTCCTTGTAGTCATCGTGTGCTACTTTGTCAGTTCATTATGAGCCTCTTAAAACTTGGGGGTCTGTACTTACTTACTCAACCAACTTGTTATCACTAATTGATATTTATGTAAAACATTGCTTAGTCTTTTCCATTAAAAAATAATTGCAACCAAAGGGTGTGGTATGTCTCCTTTGCAAGATGGTTAAGGAAAAATGCTGAGGCAGGGAGCGCGGTGAACTTGTCTGGGTGCTACTGCAGTTACGCTTCCATCTCCTCACTGGACTCGCGTGCATTCGTTCTGTATTTCCTCAGCACCAGTCACAGCCAGGAGTGCCTGGCACCAGGTGTGGGCCCAGCGGGTGTTCCTGGCAGCTGCTGCACTACAACAGGAGCCACTGCGCACACGGCTGGCGGGGCTAAGTCACCCGGCCTTCACTCAGCTGCTGCAATATGGATTTAGACAAAATGATGTTTGTTTCTTATCACTCTTCTATACTTAAGGAGGATTTATGGATTTTAGTGGCCTTCAGTCTTCTCCTGTGGCTGTAGAACGTTTCTGGTCTGTCTGCACAACCAGAAGTTAGTTCTTCCCTGGCTCTTCTGCTCTCCTGGTTTTTGAGCACCAGCCTCACTGCATGTTTTGTTCCTCCTTTGAGGATTTTTCCATTCCTTCAAACTCCAGGCTGCCAATATTGTACCTTTAAGAGAACATTCTGATGAACGCACGCAGCAGGGCCTGGAAGCCTTTCAACCACAATACCTTGAATTTCATGTGTGGGTATGCACACACAGTTTTTATAAACAGACTAGAGGTTCTTTATTAGAAGCAGCCATGTGCAGAACTCCTGAACATGTATCCCAAGTACAGCTTTCAAAGACAGGGAAGTAAATACTGCAGGTCTTCCGAAGACAAGGCAGACAGAGTAGCCGGAGCAGAGAACGCTGTTCCTGGCTTCTCTGGATAACAGTTGGAGACCTTTTTTTGAGCAATCTGCGATTAGTGGATTGTACTGAGGAATGGGGTCCCCTCCAAAATGCTTAATTCTCCTTCTCTCCATCCCAGTTTCCTCCCACTTCTTCCTCAGCTGAGTTTCAGCAACAAGTGGATCTTCTAAACTCCTCCTGTGCAAATTAACTGAAATGCTTTGTGGTCACATAATGTATGTATTGGGGAAAGTGTGGAGCTTTATGGCCCATTTCGGTGGGAGACTCTCCCCAGGCCGTGCGCCTGCCCGCTGAAGGCCTGTTCAGCCCTGCCCGAGTGCTGCAGCCTGTGGAGGAGCAGGGAAAGGCCGGTGCCTGGTGGCCCTCAGTCACTGGTGGCAGCAGCGGTGCTGATGAGGCCAGTCAAGATCGCCAACTGCCACTTCCCTTCCTAGACACACGTGGAGCCTGGGGACGTCCCCTACGAAGCTGAGTCACTGCTGCTGCCTTGTGAGCAGCGGAGGTGTCCCTTCCCTGCGGGTACAACACCTGTCCAGGCCGGGGCGGCTCCTGGGGCACCAGACGGCCCCAGCCCCCCGGTCACACCTGCGCTGCTGCAGGGCTGGCGGCAGCACTCACAGGACAGGGACAGAGGGCTGACAGAGTGGGGAGAGACACCTGAGGGGAACACAAGACTCGTATTAATGATGCTGTGAAAGGACCAAAAAAGGCTGTAGTAGCACCCTTTGGCGTCACTGCGGTGCCTGGCGTTCAACAGTACAGGCCAAAACTCAGAGATTATACAAAGCTCCATTTAAAACACACAGATTTCTTGTCTAGGATTTATTAAAGCACAGGGGTAACCTGTTAAAGCATAAAAATGGATGTCCCCTCCTCCTTTTGCAGTCCCAAGTTAGGTCAGAGCAAACAAGCTATGAACACCGGACCACTTTTTCTGCCCTAGATTTCCCTCCTGTTTTCAGGATCAGCTTCTGCTGCACTGAGGAAGCTGGAGATTCCTACCACATGACTAGTGATTTTGTCAAGAATTTCCCCCAACTGTAAGAGAAGTCACCTGCTGACAGGGAATGGTGAAATTGCCTTTCTCCATTCCAAAGACTACACAAAAGCAGCTTTACGAGATTCAAAAAGCTTTCATTACACCTGTTACCTCAGAGTCCCTCACCTGCTGCCACAGCACGAAAAGCTGTCTCAGCTCTATCAGCAAATACTAGATGCCATGGCTGGCACTGCAAGACAAAACACTGCTCTGCAAGATGGCCAAGGTCTCCGTGCTCACATTTACAGAATATTGCATGGGAGGACCCGAACTTGCTTACCAAATCCTGTTTGCAACTTCATTTTACTTCCTTTTATTCCTACTGAACTTGAATACACTTTTGGTCACAGCTTTAAGTAGCAACTTTATAATGATTGTTCACCATTAAATTGTGAATACTAAGTCTTGACACAGAACATCATAAAGATGTTCTCTGTATTCCATACTTAAATTCACCTCCCTCACTGCTGCCTCTGTGCCGGTTATTTCACAGCTCAAGCTATGGATCACTCCATATACAGAGGTTATAAACTAAAGCTTTTAATAAACCTAGAAACACAGCTGTTTCAGAACACTGCACCAGAGACGTGAATCCAGGAAACCTGAGGTTACTGCAGACCAGCTAACGTGCTAAGTTGCCTCAAGAGTCAGCCTAGCCTTAAAGTTGTGCCAACTTTGAACTTACAGAAGCTTGTTCCTACATTACCTCCAGTGCACCTAAAGGAGGAAAGACATTTGTTAGGCTTCACAGCTTTCCTGCTTAGGGGCAGAGAGCTCCTGGTTCACATTTCAGTTCTGAAAAAGTCTCTAGCAAAACTAAAGACACATTTCAAAGTTTCTGACACTTAAAAAGCAACCCTGCCCAACCATCAGCCCCCAGACTGACCATCAGTCCTTTGTCCAGCACTGTCAAGTGTGTCAGAGTGTAAGTCCTACTAACAGTGACCAAGAAACATGGGTGGGGAGGAGCTCACCAACACAAATGGGAGAGGAAAAGCAGCTCAGAAAGAAAGCGCACACATTTTCCTGATGTCCCACCCAACAGCACTGAACAGCTGGTGCCTGTGTCAGGACAGTGTCTTTGGTGGCATGGCGCTCCAATGCTGGAAGGTCCCGCTCCGACATCACAACAGTAACACACAGCCCACCGAAAGGCAGCGGAGCATAAGGCTTAACAAGAAACCGCATTTACAAAGTGGGTGAGAAAAGAGCTGTTTTCTTTCCTTTATGCTACATCTTGTTGGGTGCTGGCATAAAGCACCTACTTTGACTCGGTATCCAAGCAAAGCTAATTGAGTTCAGCTGTGAAGGCCTGTTAACTAGCACACTTGCTCTATAAAAAGCTTGTCATAGAGGTCACCTCTTCCTAAAGAGGCTTCTCAAGAGAGCTGAATTTCTTCTTGGAGGAAGGTAAGAACTACCACTTTCTCTGTACTGCTTTTTCATTGTTTCTGTTTTCTTGAGTGCAACACAGGATTTAACAAGAGTGGTTTCAGTAAGGAGAGCTCAAGTAAACTCTTATTTTGCATTAAGTTGTCTACTGAGAACTAAGTTTCTTGTTTTTCCCTTGCCCTGCCTTCACACTGCCTCAGACCTGTTTAATTGTTTATAGACACTATTTAAAAACTGAAGGAATGAGCTGTTATACAATAACTCTAATTACTAAAATAATTCACAACTTACTGATACTTTCTCTGTAAACAATGCCTCGTATGTGGTTTAACACTGGAGGTGCAGGCTCATCACACCTCTTCATTCTGCCAAGAACCTACAAATGTTGCTTGGGGGGGAAAAAGCTTGTCACTGATAAAAAATCTGGTAACAGTCAATGAGGGAGTATTTATACTCCTTGGTTTCTAACTGTTGACTAAATAAGTTCTGAGATCCTGAAGCACCCAAGTGTTTTGATAATCTAACAGCAGCTGTTCTGCATCAGCAACTGTACCTCATCAAGAAACATCCAGTTCCTTATTAGAATGAATAAGGGAGTGGAGTCAAGCCCTGGTCTGCCTCACCATCACCTTGCACGGGGAGACAATCAGCCTGTTAGTTCACTTCCCTCCACCCACTATCTCCCCCATGATTTTATCACATTGGTCCTTTAAATTAAAACTGTAAATAAGAGTCACTGGATGTGGCACATTTTTGTCTTAACCGGAGCAGCAAAGCATAGAAACGGCACCGCATAAGTACCACCCTTTTTATTAATGATGATGTCCCTTTTTACAGCTTACCCTGCGCTGCCAGAATGACAAGGCTTGCCCTGTGCCGGTTGCTGTGTAAGGCTCCCGCTGGCTCCAGCAGCCCGGGCGCTGCACGCTGGCAGGCTGCGGTGACGTGCTCTGTGCACACGGGTTTATTACACAGCGCTCCTGTCACGGTACCCACAACCCGACAAACCTGGCAGCGCAGCAGGTACAGCTGTGGGAGTGGAGCGTGCCTCGTAGCTCTGGCCCAGGGCTAGCTGGTGAGCGTGTCAGGGAAACTAGCTTGGTGGCCACCCTGCTCGCTTGCAGGTCCAACACATATTGCTGCCTCTCCAGCGACTGGCTGGCGGGAGGGAAAGGGCCAGTCCAGCTACCCGATGTCATGAGGTTCCTTGCAGTATAGTTTCCTTCGGTTTCACACTAATTGTAAATAAAATAGGAAGGGGCACCAGATAGATCTTGCGACTGGTTTGATGGTGACCATGCAAGCGTGTCCTCTGTCCAGTGCTGGCTGCCCTGCTCAGAGGGACTGCCGGGCTATGGAGCCCTTCATGTGCTCCCAGTTGTTATAGAGAGCGTAGAGCCCGGTCAGCGTCAGACCTGCAATACCACCTCGTGCTATCCCACGCAATCCACCTGAAAAAGAGAAACATTAAAACCCATTAAAGTTACATCCTAGGCCATGGTCAGCTACAGTAACTTCCAAGCAGCTGTTTGAATCCAGAGGAACCTCAATGAAACACATTTTTTCTGTTCTGAATGAATTTTCAGAAAGGGAACTTGTACTAATTCTGTCCTCCCCTCAAAGCTACTGCCAGGCTCAAGAAAGGTCATTCCTGATCCTGACGCTAATTGTGCTGGTTTGACTTCTTAAACTATGTTACCACTACTGCCTGCGCAAACCGCTACCGACCACTCGAAGCAAAGGCAGCTTTTCCCAAGGCCTATACAGACAGATGCGATCTCTTCCTGCTTCAAGGGCTCCTTCATTTAGGATTTCAGAAGAGGAATAATAATCACGTCATTGTCAGTTATGGTAACTAGGTTTGGGGGCAAGGAGAAAGAGCAGGAGGGAAATAAATGAACACAACATACACTGAGATGTGGACATAGCCTTGGGTACCAGAGATTCATGAGGGCTGTCACGCAGGAACATATCACTAGCTTTGGGCCTTTGGAGTTTTAAAAGTAGATGAAAAGAATTAACTGGAAAGGATTTACTAGGGCATATATTAAACAACTTTCTTTATTCTTACTACTATTAATCTTCAAAACTATCACCTTGCAATGGTAAAAATACAGTCACATAGATGATTTTTAAAAATGTTTTTTTAATTTTAACTGCTCAAGACTTGAAGCTTCTGCAAGTTGTGAAGGTAAAAATACAGGGCAAGTTTGGCTAATACCAGGAGGCAGCACGCCTGGCCGGAGCTAGGAGTCAGCATCACAGCTCCATTCCACCCACACAAGGGTTGTGGTGTACAGGGGCAGAAGTAGTGACTTCTTGTTGCTTTCACTGAACAGCAGCAGGTTTCTATTCCTCAGTAGTAGAAAGTGCCTTAGTAAAGCTCCCAGAACACACTGTAAATGCACGGGCACGTCTGAGAGCATGACTCTCAACGGTAGGAAAACTGCTCTGAATTTGATTCTGCAATGTTTATCAATCCCAGCCGCAGCAAGTTAGATAATGTGTACAGTGTAAAGAACAAGGCCAGTTTTCACTTACAGTTAGGTAAAACCTGCCTGCTCTATTAGTAAAACCGACAGTGGAATTTGGATTCCTCAAACTTGAAAAGTATCTCAGTAATCAGTTTTGTGTGGTTTTGTTTTTGTTGTGTGTGGGTTTTTTTGGTTGCTTTTTTTTTTTTTTTTTTTTTTTTATTTTTTGTCTTTTAGCTTTTTTCCTTTTTTTTTTTTTTTTTTTTTTTTTCTCCATTATGGGCCATAAAGCTGTCTCCCATAATCACATTTAGGCTTGTAGTGGGGCAAGAGGCTGTTGGCGTCAGCCAGACTGAGACTGCATCACCGGTGCTGCAAGATCAAATGGATTTCACTGGAGTTGTTAAACCTCCTCACGTTGCCCAGGCACGTACTGAAACCAAGAAGCTGCCGAAGTGATAGCAGAAGTTGGACTTGGTACTGCAGTCCATGTCTAGCCATAGTTTCTAGAAATTTAATTGCCAGACCAGCTGTGACAATTCAAGGGCTTTGTTGGAGCTAAGCCTGAGTTCACTGTTGAGAACCCAACAGCTCGAAGGAAAGCCACGCTGATTATGCGCCTACGTGCCGAAATCACGATTTAGCAATGCAAATATAAGCTTCAGGATGAATTATCAAAAATAGGACTTGTTGCACAAACAGCTTTTCACATGAAGGGGTTGCAGATGGGTACACAGAACTAACCATATGCAAGCAGCTCCTGGCAAAAAGCCACAGGTGAAATTTAAAGGACACTTTGTGCAAAACAAGTATTTGAGATAATCTGTAAAAATATTAACTCCTTGTTACTTTTGGGAAAAACGAATAAACCATTAGAGAGCTTGATTTTTCTGCTGTTTATACTAGGAAGCATTTTTTAGCAGCAGAAACCCCCAAAGAGGGCTCCTAACTGTTCTGGTGTACAGAGAAATGCACAAAACGTGGAACATCCTCATAGAACGCAACACAGTACAGAGCTAGGGCTGTTCCTGCAGATTCCTCCTTCAGCCCTCAGGTTCAATTCCCCTCCTTTCCCCTTAAACTCTTATTCTTCCTATGGAAGAAAGTTGGGCTGAAGGCTGATCAAGCCTGGCTCCAGCCTGTGGGCAGTTAGGACTGCACAAGAAGGGTATCTTCTCTTAAGCTGGGTAGCTGAGTCCTGGTGATGTGGACATGGTGCTGCTAAGAGGTACTGCTCAGAACACGAAGAAATGTTGTTACTGTTTTCCTGTGCTGAGGTCAGTCAGGTGAGGATGGCAACTCTGAATCAACCACCAGGCCTAAAGCAGTCTGTAGGTCTTGCAGACAACCTGGGCACTTTGCTGGAGAAGATGTTTCAATGGAAGTCTGTTTCACAAACAGGAACTAAACTTGTACAGTCGGTATAGGTGCATTACTGAGTGAGTTTGGAAAAAAATCCAACAAAACAAGGAATAAATGTTTCTTACAAAGTTCCCTATGACTCTGCTGCAAAATTTTACCAGTAATTTTTTTTGTAGCAGTTGTACCTGGTTTCTGAAACTATCTGCAGTAATTACAAAAAAAAAAAAAAAAGGGAGAAAAAAACCTTCCCTAAGTGGTTAGATTTGCATTTGGGTAACTACCTCCAGGTCTGTGGCAGACATCAAACAGTAAGGCACTGCAGAATGCAGCCTGGTTGCTGGGCAGGAAATGTTAAGCCCTCTGAGAAGATTACCTTGCCAGGAAGAAAAATTCTCCACTCCCATCCCAGCTGTGTTTGCAAGATAGAACACATTCCCACCCTTCCTCTGCAATCACCCTCTGCAAGCCTCTGATACAAAGTCTGCCTTGACAAACTCGGCTAGAAACGTGGTTATAAGCTCCTAATCTTGCATGTCTGGGCAAGATAACTTAAAAGTTCCAGCTGACAGACATTTCTGAAAGCAGGTATTTTGAGACCGGGCAACTTGCACAATAGTTGAGAAGCTGCCATGGGTTTCCAAATATATAGCTGATGCTCTTTAAGTGAGAATTTAGTTCTCTGGCTTTAGCTGCTGCACTCTTTCACCATACAGCACTGTCCCGCTTCTGTGCATTTACAATAGGTTTCAGAGTATGTAACGACACCCAGCATTCTAACAGCACAGCTTGGCACTTCTTCATGGTGTGATCCACTGACACTGAATTTGACTTGTATAGTGGGTCAAATCATTATCTATATAGCATAACATGAGGGCAAAATCTTCCATTTGGAACCGTACTGTCTCTACTTTCAGAATGTGCTACTCCACTACCCTGGAATAGTTCCTGGGATGTTTAAAGCATGAACTATCCAACAGTAAACATTAGAAATACCTTAACTGAAAACCCAGACCCACATATTTATGTCAAATGAAGTGTAATAGTTAAGTTGTAATTAGCCTTCTGTCTTTCAGTCTCCCTCAGATCTTCAGAATGCAGTTTCTCTTCATTTAGGGCTTCTAGGACCAAAAATATTTTTAAATGGTTTAAAGGGCTTGGCTTTTCAAATGTACAGGGCAGCCTCGGTTTTGCTCCATATTCAGCCTAGCAGTAGCTGACCAGACCCTCTGAACCATCAGGCAGACATCTGTTTGAACATCTGTGGGTGGTCCTACGTCCACAGAAAATTCAAACAGTTTCCTCTTGCTGCTCCATGGGGGTGATTTTACGAAATCTTTTAAGTGTGGGCAAAGTATGTGGGTACAGAAATTACTGAGGAAACTGCTAAACTTTGCTTTAGAAAGAAGATATATTCCAGAAAAGCATGTTCCACTTTTCATACTGCTGCAGCTAAGACAGTATTGCGGTTAAAATATAGAAACAACAAAGCTTGAAACAGGGAAAGCTGCTGAAATTACTTTGCAAACATTATTAAAATACCCTGGTTTGTCGCTGGGTGAAAGCACAGAGCCTGACTGACAGGAAACAGGAAATCACTTCAGCTACTGTAAATGGCAGCAAGAACCCTGCAAATCCCTGCAGCAAAAGAACTTGGTTCACTGCTTCTGCTTAGCAGAGCTGGGCAGAAGGCTGCACTGCTTTCAGTGGCCATGTGTTTTCTTAGACATTAGCCCTCAGTCACAAAGAAACCCCTGACAAGCTATTACCTGCAGCACCTGCCTGTAGTTTGCCTTTATCTCTTATTTCAGACCTGAAACAAAATTATTTCACTAAATACCATTTGTTTAATAGTTTTACAGACCTGTCATGTTAAAAGCAGGTTTTAACAGAGGTTCTTAATTTCTAAAATGCCTGATGGCTCTGAACTTCAAAGTTCAGAAGCAAACCCTTTACTTACTTTTCTCCAAATAAAGCAGAAAATTAGGATATCCCAGGGCCATACTCTGCAAGCTCCTCTTTCCCCCTCCCCACCAAACAGAAACAAGCAAAAAACCTGTCTGGCCCAAAGGAAAACACAGATGGAGCCCAAACGGAGGAGGCTTTTGTAGCCCCAGTAGTTAGCTAACACAACTGCCCTGAACTCCTACCCACTAAATCTCACTAAGCTGATCTTTAGCTCTGGCCAGAGTTTACTGCTAGCAATAAAACATTTAGCCCTTCTTAATTCATAATGTATTGACTTTTCAGAGTTGTGTTGTGAAGTCTTAAAATGACAACTACTCCTTTCAGTTATTACTAGCATGCGATTCCCTTCTCTTCAGATGCACGGTTTTATACCAAATTATGTAACATCTCTTGTGCAAAAGGCATGAGACGCTGTGTCTAGTATCAGGTTCCTACTGCACAGAAGTACAGTAAACAGATAATCTGTCCACAGCATTACTTTATTTTTGTTTTCCCTAACCTCAAGGGAGGAAAAAAAAATTATCTAAGAAAAAGAACATCTACAACCTGTGTAACCCTCAGATAAGAGGTAAAGGTTATTTAACTTTTTTGCTTACTGAAGTCTCTGACAGGAATTTCAATGAGAAATTAATGGCTGTTACAGAGTCAGAACAAAGTCCCATCTAGCTCAGTATATTTTTCCTGAGGGATCAATCCTGTGTGCTTGAGGAGTGTGAGATCCTCAGCCAGCTGTACCTTTGTGACGTGTGACTGGAACCATGTGCGTTCTCATGGTGGGAGGGAATGATGGTGACATAGTGCGCAGTGACAATCATCTCTTTGATTTCTGCTAGTTTCAGAGACCAATACAATTACGAGAAAACAAACTAAAGAGGTATGATTTAGAAAAGAGGTTGAAAATGCACGCAAGAGGGTTAAATATTTGTTTAAGGTATGTTATTACTTGCGCTTAGTAACATTTATCAGAAGAAAAAAAAACCCCAAACCCTGGCATAACAGATCTTAATTTCTGCCTTTGCTTGAAGAATAAAGAATAGGATCTTATTCAGTGGGAAAAGCCATCCTCATGGACTTAGGATACCAGATGCCCTTAAAGCAAAACTCAAAACAGGATTGACTAAGTTACAACAACACTTCTACTACAAACAGCACTGGCAAAGGAACACAAAGGGTTTTCTGTCATCCATCACTTAATTTCTCCGCAGAACATTCAGCTTGTGAGCCCAAAACGCAGCTTCCGTGAAATTGCAAGTCTAGTGTAACAAGTTAGTACTGTACTCTCACTGCTACATTTGGGCTAAAATCCAGTAAGTAAACAAATGTGAAAAGCAGAAATCACTTTGGTCAAAGGGATCAACTAGTGTCCTGGTTCCAAGTTCCTCAAACTAGCTTTACTTTCCAAATCAATTCAACATCTGTTAATCTAAGCCATCCAGTATGCCGAGACGGGTTCCAGCTAACGCTTGGTTTATAATGTCAAATTAACAGATTCTGACTCACTCCCTGCAAGACTTTCAGAAGTCTTGGGGACTTAACTGTTTTAGTCACTTGCAAGGGGGAACTTCCAGTGGCCAACAGCACTTCCAGTGAACACAGGAGGGCTGAACTTCCACAGTGCTCACTTGCAGAATCTTCAATCTTCTCACACGTGAGCTGTGTTAAGTAGCCTTGCACAAAACTGCCCACAATCTAACGGCTTTAAACCATGGGTATTCTGGAAAGCCTTTTTTTTTTGTTTAACTGACGGCATTTTGGTAATGATTAACACCTCTACAAGGACAAATTGTGAAAACTGGGACCAGTTTGGGACAACAAATCTTGCCTTCAAAAAGTCTTCACACTATTTTTTTTTTTTTCTATCCACTCATTCCTCTCAGCAAAGGCTTAATTTGTTTAAGAAATTCAGTCTGGGCTTCGTAGTGCACCCAAGAGTATTTTTCAGTGCAGTGGAGTTGCTGATGAATCCTCCATCAGTGCTGTGTTCAAAAATAAACCAGAAAGTTGTAATAAAAATCCTGCCATACTTCATACAGTTCCTTCTTAAATATGTTCCATATCTCTTTACAAAACAGGAATGATGGAAGTGGGAAATCTGAGTGTTTGAACAGCATTGCCTTCAACTCTGGATCCACCCTTTGTGGATTACGGAACAGCCTTGATTTAAAGTGGTGTGTTTGTGGGAGTTTCCAGATGATACTAAAGTACGGGGACTTTTAACATAAATGTCCCTGATGGCTTTCAAATTTTCACTTTTGTAATGCCAACACAACATGGCATTCTGCGTAACACAGGAAACAATTACAATCTTTATATATGCCACAGATGTGAACTGACCATTTGCATATGGTTTAAATATTCAAGATCGGGTTTTTTTAGATAAATATATATATTTGATGCTAGGTAAAGGCATAACTTAGGGGGAAGCTTTACCATACAGTATTAGGAAGTGCATTCTGGCATAAGGTGACAGGAGAGGAAGCACAGGAGAAGCAACAAGAGGGACAGAGCATGAGAGAAAAAGGAAAATACGACTGGAATTAAATTCTTCAAACAGATGCGAATATCATCTTATTCACTTCCAGAAGTAATCCTTTACCTCTCAAGTGAAATTTCCTGTATATGGTGAAAAGCATATTTGAGTTTCTGTGCACTACAGTTCATATGCACAATACACTTGAAATAGGATACTGTAACGAACACAGACTTACTACGTTCACCTTAACCAGACCTACTATTAGCTCAGTAGATCTTATGTTACAAAACAAAAGTCCCACTGTGCTCTGGTAAGAAAATTCTTTGGAGTGTCAGATGACTGTACATGTGACTGAGTAGTTATCTCTCCTTGCACTGTGCCAAAAAAGAGATTACATATAACACAAGCTCTGTATTTCTGAAAGGTAAAGGGGAAGCTTCTGCTGTAGTGTAAGATGGCAGTTTTCCTTCTTAATGATAACTTCCTACAGAAAATGTTAGATTTCTACACTGCTACCCTATCTAGCTGTTGTTGGCAAGCTGGCATATCACTCATTAAATCTCAAGTAGTTGATTACAAGAGAGCTATGTGCTCTCGCAAGTGCACCAGCTAGTATTTATGAAGGCTGCTCAAGCCAATTATGTCTGGTTTCAATTAATCTAGGCCAACAGAAGATAAGATTTCTCAAGTTGTTTTGCCCCATATCTAAAGCTGGCCCTCAGGAATGCTTCTAAGATGCTGAGGCTCAGTTAAGTATGCAAAAGTACGTAGGTTAATTCTAGAATTATCTGCTCAGTAAAGTACAGGTAAATCATATAGCCAAACAAGGTACTTAAATTTTATACTTTTTTTCCTATGGTAATTTCAATCTGTGGTACCCAGTAGTCCCCTAAAAATTATAACCCCTCCAATTGTTGATCTTGGAATATGTGTGAACAGGCGTTTTGCTGATGAAGGTCAGACCTTCTCTTCTGTGAACAATTCAGTATGCATCAGCAAACAAACCTGAAGCATGCCGTTCACCAGTAACATTGTTTGTTGGTTTTGACCACTATGCAAAGACTAGAGTCCTACCACAAGACAACAGTTTCACGAACAGCTAATAGCCCTAACAGTAATAACCCTATATATTAGTTTCTTTCTGCATACTTGAATGACATGAATTTGTAAAACTGGTTTACCAAAATATCTCATCTTAAGGAAAAAAAAAAAGGATCCATGTTAAATTTTTATTCCTGATTTTCGCTTTCTTGAGAGTGTATTTTTTTTAATTAACCTTCATTTGGAAATTTATTTTGCCTTACAGTCTATTTAGGATTGTACTGGATGAATGCTACTGTTTCATTTATACTTAGAGAGGGTAGTCTCATTTTAACATTTCTAGTTATTGTTGCGTAACCTTAGAAGTAGACAGCATCAATCAGGTTTTTTCCTTTTTTGGCATTAAAAAAATAATTTCATTTTTACACTGCCAGTTTTTGGAGTAGGATAGTGTCTAGTAAAAGTAATGAGAATCCTAATAATTAGGATAAAACACAAGAAGAGGAAAACTAGAAACACTTTGCTACTCTACCGGTGCTTTTGTATAGCATTCCTGTCAAGGTTCCAGCAGCTATGGTATTCAGGTCATCTTCCGCACCTCGTGTTTTTTCAATGACGACTCCGAATGCACTGTAAAGTAGAGCTGGAAAAGAAAAACGTATTAAATTCAAGTTAAAACTCCCATTCTCTGAGACACAAGGCTTAGAATCCAGGCTCTGTGTAGCGGTTTAGACCATGCTTCTGAAACACAGATTTCCTGTTTATTTAAAGGGAGAGAATTCTCTGCCAAATCCCAAAAAACTGCAGTTTTCCAGATCTACTTCTACTTTACAGGTAATTTTTCTTTCTCTAGTTATAGTTTGGTTATAAAGTAGCATTCTTCGTGACATCTAGTACTGCCTCAAGACACGATAAATGTATGATATAAAGCACTGACTGAAGTCTAAGCCCATTTTGCTACTTCAAATTTGTTTGAAAAACTTTGGAGGGTTTAACTTCATACTAGCAGACTATACTCTCTTCTGTGGATGACATGAAACTAAACTCAACACCACTTTTTAGGTAGCAGAGAAAAGTGTTGCCCATGCACGACTGAGATGAAATGCAAATTAAGTGCAGCATTCGGATCATGTTAGCAAGAGAGAGATGGAGTACAATGGGCTATATTCCCCTTATAAATTACTATTAGATTGCTTGGGATTTGACATTTACAGCTGCTTCCCCTCTGCCCGAATAAGATAACTTCGTCCCCAAAGGGCTTTTTGCTCTGGGAGAACTTTGGGGATTGTCCTGGAAAGGATTACAAAGAGAAATGCACGGGCTTTTAGTATGGATGTGTATATAATCTATGCATTTTGATGAAGGGAAAAGGCACCCCCATGCTCATTCCTCATGATGTAACCATATTTCATGCTGACAGAACAGTAGAGTATGTCATCATTTTAAAGTGATAAAAACAGCATGACACTTTAATTCACCCATGTCCTCCAAGAATCTGAACTCTTTACTTCTGCTAAAAAGCCTGTAAATCCTTCAAAAGCAACTATAGGAATGTTAATGAGTTGAACAGTAGCCTCTGAATTCAACATTTTCAAAAATAGTTGTAACAGAGATGTTGCTACCTCTGTTCAGGAACAGAATGGCAAAAATTGTCAGTAGTGACAAAAGGAATCTTTGAGGTACGGAAATGCTGCACAAGTGAAGGAAGATGCAGAAATACTTCAGGTCCTTGAAATAAACTTCTCTGGTAGCTAGGACAAGGCAGAGCTAAACCAAATCCCAAAATACCAAATTCTGTTTAACTCTGACTTAGGAGGCCATATTTCATTAGAAAAATAACAATTTGTTACTGGAATGCACAAACACTTTCTTGAGTAATCTTTCTCCAAACACAGCTGAAAAAACATGTTAATGTGTCACTTAACCTGGAACCTTGAACTGCAGTATGCCCGCATCATGGTTTTCAGACAAGTTTTCATTAGATTTGGAATAGAAAAAAAAAAAATCCCACCATAAGTCTCACTAGGCAATATGCATCTCTTAGGAAAAGTGCCATTCTCACTGTAGTTCAGAATCCCCTCTCTGACCATAGCCTCTGTATTATGCCTCAAAAACTGATGGCAGTGTTAAATGGCAAGCTTATCTACTCTTTAGAAATAATATTGCAACAAAACGTAATAAATGCAACTTCGCCTATGCTTTGATGCATTTTTCAATATTCAAATATATGTAGACTGGGTTATAACATGATGTCATCTCTGTTTTAAACATTGCTAATTTCTCATCTATTACCACTTTGTGAGGCAATGAGTTCCATCATTAATCTTCTTCAAAATAATCAGTTTTGGATTTCTCCTTTCAAAGTAACTGAGCAGCCTTTGCTCTTTTAAGATTGGGGAGGAAGAAGCCAAGGAGCTTGCATTCCATAGGGCATTAGTTATTCCAAGGCAACCAATGTGATTGTATTTCCTGTCCCCCTTCCCCTCCAAACCTCAGTTCACAGAAGTTTCTTTCTGACACATTAGGCTTTTGGTCATTCTATATTCTCTTATTTCTAACCTGTATCACTTACAAGCAATGTTTAGATTTAAAGTGAGTGATGTCATACGTGATTTTCCCAGCTAAGCTACCATTATAAAAGGCTAAGTCTTCAAGTCACTACCACATTTCTTCTACAAATAAACATTTTGTTGACTCTTAACTGGAAACAGACATCAGTAAGTTGCTCACATGATGAGACTCTCTTCTTAGGTTATGAAGTTATTTCAGAAGTATCCAACTATAAATTGTGAATTAACTGGAAATTATTGACAAGTAAGAGTTACCTATAATTTTCAGTTATTCCACAGCTAGAGTTCTTGTTTGTAGTATACTAAAAATTTTGGGGGTAAATTACAGGCTTTTGGCTATTTAAGCTTCAAATCCTAATTTAGCCTTCAATTTCCTTTTCAATGTCTACTGAAATGCCCTCATGTTCCAAAGGAAAAAAAAAAAAACAAAAAACTGCAGTTTTTCCTTATGGATTTCATAATGTAAATTTAGAGAATACACTTTCACATCAAACAGTTACATCTTTAAACTGTTTTTCTTACAAGATAATGAGCTTACTTACCCAGAGATCCCAGAGTGTTAGCCCATAACGCTCCTTGCCTTGTCACCATATTTAGAATTCTATAAAGGAGTTAAAAAGGTTTTAAAACATTTAGCTCTCTGTATTGACACTGAGGCAGTGTTTATGATGGTTGATAAATGTTCCTGACACGGTGACTACACATAACTACTGAGAATGACTGATACAATTACGCTGACTTAACTGCGTGAAAGAGCTCCAAGAAAGCTGCTGCTCTTTGAGAAGCTGCAAGCAACACAGGGACCACATGTCAGGGAGCGTGGTGATGCTTGAACAAATGGGGTGAGTATCAAAAGCAAGGCTGAACCAAAGCAAGTCAGGAAGAAAAGAAACAGTCTTTTGCGCTGCCATTTGTCAAACTAAGAAAAGGTAAAGCACCCGGAGTATTTCTGTATGTACGCTTCCAGACTAGCACTAAAGAGGGAGAGCAAACCTTTAGTGCACTCTCAGGGAAGCACAGTGCCACTTTGTTCTGGCATCAGCTGTCTCCAGAACGGTGACAACAGCAGCCAGAAGAAATGACTGATCTTTATCTCCCAGCAGTGTAACACTATCACAGGCACAGTCCTGCTCTGGACAGCTGACTACCACTGGAACTTAGTTTATCATCTGAAGCAATGAAAGTGTCACACATTACGTTCCTTCTGACTTGAGTTCATTTTCCACTACCTCTTCATTTTTTACAATTTTCATTAGGAGGCACAGGCCATTACTGAATATGGTTAGGTAATGAACTAAACAATAATGAAAAACTTAATTTTGAAATGAGAAAAAAATCCAAGAGGCTAGGTTATTGACAATCTCCCCCTAATTACAACCCCCACCCTCATTTTGTTAACATTACATTAACTCTGAATTGATGAGAAAATTCATAATTTTACTAACCATGACATACTAGGAGATATTTGATGCCAGGGGATTACCAGCAAAATTCAAATTCACCAAAAAAAAAAAAAAAAAAAAATCTGTGTAGGTTAAGGATAAATTTGAAGGAAATCTAGCTAAGCAAGTCTCTTCCCTGCATCTGATTAGGAAAACATGAAAGGAACTTAGCACACAGTTTCAAGGTGATGACTTCCAACAGGCCTTCTCCTGCGAAGGGTGAGGACCAACAGCAGCGTGTGCAGTGCCTGCCACCTGCTGGGCTCGACCCTCCAACCTTCCCACTCAACAACGCATTCTGTATGACTTGTTTCATTCCAAATATGTAAAATAAAAACCTGTTCATCTAGAACATTATGGAAGAGTCGTAATTATAGTGGAGAACGTGGTTCTATCTCTAATGCTAGAGATGGTAAAGGAGGAGATGAAGAATATAGAAACAGAATTTTAAAAGGAGCAGAGCCAGTAAAAACTGTACTAGGAGATACTAAAATCCTCCTCTAAAATTCCGTTTTTCCCCAAAGTACTGTGGTATTGAAAATGGTTTCCCCCAGTTATTTTACTCCTCTAGTTTCCTACATCTCCTTCACAGGCACTTAAGTTTTCTTATATTATATCTAAACTACTAATAATACTAGAAGGAGAAGCACACTGCAGGAAAAAAATGTGTTCCTATCTTTACTGTATCCTTTCAAATGATCAGGTAAGGTGAAAACATGGGAATGCCATGGGTGTTTGGGGATGCTGTAACCAGAACAAGTTCCACTTGCTCAGTAGCACGTGCCTCCATCATCCCTAATGCAAATCCAGGCAGGCCCAGCTTCTGCATTTTAATCTCTTCCTGGGTTTGGTTGGAAAGTTTGGAAGAGAGAACTTGCTCTCAGGTAAGTGACAGCAAGAAACAAACTGTGCTGCTTCTGGGAATATTTTGACATAAAAAAACCACTGTTTTGCCTTCAAAGTAGATTTCTAGTAAATATCAAAGTAGTAAATATTTAAAGTAGGTCAGGAGACATACCAATTGTCACTAAATGAAAGGCAAAATGCTTGAACTGAACATCATTGTAACTAAAAATACTTTATAACTTGAAGACAAACACTGACTCTTATTTGTCCCCACTAATGACATAAAAATACATTTATTTTTGCAGTATATTCAGAGCTAACATTGTACAAGCTGGAAGAAACAACTGTGTCACTAAGGTGTATTTTTTTTAAGATGAAATACTTACTGTACATTTCTAGGTTTTGACCATGCCATATTCTGTGTCTCCTTCAAGCCAAGTCGCAAACCATTCAGTGCACCAAATGCTGCCCCTAGTTAGCATAATGAGTTATTACTTTTTAAGAAGGTAAAAAACAAAGGAACACAAAGAACAATACCAGAAGCAAATACCAAGAATACACCTCAGTGTACAGACTGAAGTCAAATAGCTGTTTATGTAAGACTAGAGTGCAGAACAAGACATTTACAGTCTCGTCAGTTACTGTAGTACAAATGTGTTACCTGGACAGCTGGGAAAAGTGAAAAACACAACCGCCCACCTGTCATACAGCATCCTCCGATGGTGAAAAAGGCCAACTCAAATCTGCCTCGAGTTTTGTTGGCTCCTGTGGGCAAGATAAACTCATCTGTATCCTGGGGGGAAACAAAACAAACACACACTTCTGTATTTTCCAAGTGTACCTGCTTCAAAATGTAGGTCATGTCAAAGTTACAATGACCTAAACTAAAAACAGATACAACCAGAATTTCTTGAAAACTGTTATGTACAGCAGCACAGAGGTGGAATACACTATGCGTATGCTTTAATAGCAATTAAGAAAAGACTTTAAAACTATAAACTGAGAGGTTTTTTTCCTAGCTGTCCTTTTTATAAACTACATCAGGCAGCCAAAGAATTCATATTGTGTGTATTGTGTAGCCTGTTGGTTTGTTTCATTTTTCTTCTTTCCTTTTTTTTAAAAGGACTATTTGCTTAATTGTTAATCGTACCTTGCAGCAGGCAATACGAGACTCATTGCCCTCTAAAAAATTTCCTGTTGTCTGATTATGCAGCCCTATTTCTTCACAGAGCAAACTAGACCGATGCAGTAATGCTTTAAGGTTTTCCACTACTCTGACACTAAAGAAAAACTGCCTTTGTACTGGAAAGTAGTTCCTGCCACTGAAATTAGTGATCTATTTTGAAGACACGAAAAAAGGAATACGTTCAAAACTAGTGATGATCAGACATGAAATATGCGAGGCTGGTGGTTTTGTTTTTTTTTTTTACTTGTGCATATTTCTCCCACAGGGACTGGTTTGTGTTCTCGTAAATCAGATTTGTCGAAAAAGCTGGAGAAATGGGCTGATAACTAGCATATGTGTAGAGATAAGGTGGGCCAAAGCACTTTTTCAATATGAGACCTTGAGAAGATGCACACATACTGATAAGGTGCTAAAGCAGTAATATCTCTTTTCATGCTTGTGTGCTTTCCAGTTGTATTATTCACGCCCCATTTAACTGACAGATGACAGCAAAAACTGCAGGCTCAAGTAATTGCATTCTTAGTCCACACTTGGCACTAAATGTGGATGGCAATACAGAAAAAATACATGGCTTCTAAAACTGGGAATACTGTATGAATAAACCGAATCCATAACGTGGCTTCTGTGTTCCCTGTAACTGGATATTTGGAGAAATTCAGTGTGTACGCTAGTTAGCAGTTTCTTACAGTTTTCCTTACTGTCCAAAAAGTCAAGATGAAGCAATCACTGTCTGTATATAACCTCTCTGTTTCTATAGAAACAACAACCTAGGAAGCTTATCCTCTAGGCCTATTTTATAACAGATATCTGCTGAAGGTAACAAAAGCATTGCAGAATACACATCAGGCTGTGCCTGTATTGATGGACTAACAAAAAAGTGGCTTCTAAAGTGAAGAGAACCACTGTAGCATTTGTTATCATGGGAAGGCCACAATCAAAATGTTAAAATTCTCAACAAAAAGGCTGACTTTCTCTCTGCATTCTGAAAGCAAATGGATGGTCTTTGAATACAGGACACCCTCACCCTCCACACACACCTTCACAGACAAATCTATTTTAAAGGCTAAGACTTTAAGTTCTTGTATTTTAAAATATTGGCTACATCCTTTTCCTTGAATTTTTTGAATCACTGAATGGCTAAGTGACCTCCTGCGCAGACTGTTTGGTGCAACCCTCTTGCTCAAAGCAGGGTCAGCTAGTACTGGTTGCTTAGGACTGTACCCACTTTTGTGCATCTCCAAGGATGGAAACAGCA
>VWYH01005950.1:66869-92050 GCA_013399365.1 Pampusana beccarii
AAAAAAAAAAAAAAAAAAAAAAAAAAATCAAAAAAATCTCAGATTTAAATGGCATTCCCTTTTATTTCAATGGACTTACTAGTGTTAAACACAAAGAGCAGTGAAGTGTTACAACACAAACTGTAGCCTCTAAAGTTATTTTTAAACTGTTTTGTAAGTGACTCATGACACTAATGCAAATACCTTATTTTCTTGCAAAACAAACTTTAAAAAAAAATAAATCCAAAACCAAACAAACCCCACAAAACCCAAAACAACTACTGGTATACACACACTTTGTTCCAAAACCTCTGTTATACCATTTTTAACACTAACATGATCCCAGATATACTGTACTAACTATACAACTTTAGAGGGTATTTTTGGAAGAAGTCTAAATAACAGCAGCAGGCAAGACAATCATGCTAGTGAATCTGCTTCAAACAGAGGCATATCCTGTTTTCTACCATTATGGGAGTGTTACTTTGTGGTATTGACTACAACAGCTTCTAATGAAAGAGAAATATAAACAGCAGCCCCTAGAACTGCATCCAGATCTTTTCCCTTCAAATGCAGCAGTGGCAGAGCGCACCATCAAACAAAAGGCAAACAGATTAGCAGATACTACACAACTGTTGGCCCTCAGTGCTACTTCTGCAAAATTTCATGTTCTCAGATAACATAAGCCATACGCATATAGAGAAAATATTAACAAAATAAAATCATCAAAACATGCATCCTTATTGGTTTAACTTAAACCTTTTCAGCTATAGTTAATACTGCTGAGAAAGAAAAATATTATAAGATTTTAAATTATTTTATTTTTTTAATGGAAAATAAATGGCCTATGGGCTACCGTGTTATGTTAACCAATATTAAGTTGTGTAAGTATGATAGCTACATTATTCTGTGGAATAAAACAGAAAGCTCTGCTTCATAATAGTGTCCCTTCAGCTGCAAAATGACATAAGGAAAGTGGTGTGAAATTTGCTGCTGCTGTAATGACAGCACATATGATGACAAACCCTGTATCAGGTCTGGGGTTTGGTGGAACACTGAAAACTGTTTGAGCTCATCACTGTACAGAAAGCTGACCTATCAAAAGAGGGGAGAGTTTCTGGCTGCTCTTACTGACTGAGGGGGCTTAGAGGAGGGTGTGACAAATGCCAAACTTGTGCAAGGGTGTGTTGGGGCTGTGTGCCTCAGAGTAGGGAGAGAGACCTCTTATTTTCAATAGTGGCAGCCTTATATGTCTAAATATATAGACACAGCCATCTTATCCTCTATATTAACACTGTTTCTCCTAGATGCCGTGGCACTGGAAGCTTTTATTAGGAACAATACTGAAAAAATCGTTTCTTTCAATTGCTCTAGACTTCAGTACACACTGCACAGCACTGCAGGATTCTTGAGATCTTCACGTGACCGTACAAACAATGGAATCGAGTTCAATGTAATAAAAACCAACCGTTTTCTCACCTGTACTAGATATTTGGGGTCCAAGTTTAAATATGGTGACAAAGGACTCATTCCAGTTACTGAAAGGAAAAAAACAAAACAAAACAACAAACAGAATAAGACCAATTTCCCTGGTAACAGTTTCACATCCGGTCAGTTAAAGGGGCAGACCGCGTGCGGGAAGCGGTGACAATTCCGCCGTTCAGTCGCACAGCTGATGAAAACGTGGCACGCAGGGACGACCGCGTTTTCCGGGAGCAGCAGGGGCGGGACGGCCGCGCCGCCTCTGTGACCGGTGTCGGTCTCACGGCGCTGCCGCCGCGGGACGGGTTGGGGCGGAACCTGCGGCCGTCCCGGCCGGGGCAGCCGCGTGGGGCCCGGCGGCTCCTCAGCCGCCGTGTTGGGCCGG
The DNA here is from genome assembly GCA_013399365.1 of Pampusana beccarii. Classification (NCBI taxonomy): domain Eukaryota; kingdom Metazoa; phylum Chordata; class Aves; order Columbiformes; family Columbidae; genus Pampusana; species Pampusana beccarii. The sequence goes on from VWYH01005950.1 coordinate 68,716, forward strand.
CCGTGTCCCAGCCCGCTCCAGTCTGGTGGCCGAGAGCGGCCCGGCCGCCCCCGGGCCCGCAGGGACCGGCCGCCTGGCCCTGCCCCGCTGCCGGGGAGCGGATACCGCCCGCAGCCCCTCACCCCGCCCGGCCCCGCCGGTCGCCCCTGCACTCCGGTACTCACGGGGCACCCCGGCCAGGTCGGCGTGCGAGTACCCGGCCCCGCCGGCGCCGAAGAGGCCGCCGAGGCCCGTGCCCTTGGTGTTGCCGCCACCCTCCATGGCGCCGCCGGGCCTCGCGCCCGCTGCAGCAACGACCTCCGCTGCCGCAACGACCTCCTCACGCCGCCGTAAAGCGCGCCGCGCTGCTTTCCGGCCCGCGCGCCCGCTGCCGGCAGGGGCGGAGCGCGGTCGCCATGGTGAGCGGGGAGAGGCGGGCGGGGGAGCCATTTTGCTGCGAGCTGCCCCGGCCCCCTCGCTGGACGCGGGTCGGCCCCGGCCCCGCCGCTGCTTCTGCGCATCCCGCCGAGGGGCCGGTCGGCGGGACGAGCCCGGCGCCGCGGGCCGGAGGATGCGGAGGGGCAGAGCNGCGGGCTGGGCGGGCGGAGGCGGGCCCGCCGAGGATGAGTGCGGGCTGCGGGCGGGACCCCCCTCGGAAGAGAGCCCGGCAGAGCTCCGCCAGCCCCGGCGGCGGCTTCCACGGAGAGTGGCCGCCGCCGCTCGGTCCCCGCCAGGAGGGGCCCGGGGGCAGCAGCCTCGGCGGCGGCAGCCCCGCCAGCGCCGTGGGGAACAAAGGTTCGTACTGGCCGGGGCTGCGCCCCCCGGGGCAAAGGGGGCGGCCAGGCGAGGGCTGGGCGTGGAAGGGGCCTCCCCGGGGGTGCCCTCCCACCACTCTTTGGGCCGTTTCGGGGTGAGGGGGACGGGACGGCTTTTCCAGCACAGCCTGGGCAGCGCTGAACTTGCTCCAGCCGGGCCGGAGCGCTGCTCGGCGGCCCCGCCGCCCCGTCCCGCCCCCGCTGGCGCCGCGGAAGCCGCGGCCGCGCCTGGGGCTTGGCGGGGGGTGGCGGCCGGGGACTCTGCCGGGTTGCGGTGTCCCTGCCTGCTGCTGCTTGTGTCTCTGCTGCGCTTCTGATGCGCGGGAGGGAGGGCAGCGTTCGATGGAGAGGGGCGGTTGTGCCGCGCATGTCGCCTCCCGGGAGCTGTCGTGCCACATCGGGCCGGTATCGGCTCTGTCTTGGCGTCCCGGGGATCCCAGCCCGGTGGTGTACACGATCGTTATCCTGGCTTCGTGCCCGATTCTTTACAAACTTTAAAGTGTAACCATCCAAGTGAGGGGTGAGCTGCTAAGGTAGCATGTTTTGTATGTGCGAATACAAATACTTGTTGCAAGAGAAACGAATGACGTTCGGCGGGATGTCCTACCGGACTATCATGGCGAGGAGGGCTGAGGGTGATGACAGAAACCCACATGGGCATGTGGCTGCCGGCCCAGGGCGCTGCTGGCCATGTGGGGTGCTCCTACAGTGTGACAAAGCTGCGTGGGAAAAGCTCTCACATGGCTTCCTTAGACTATTTTGGTTTGGAGATAGCACTGTCAAAATAAAATTTTAATGCACAATAAAGTACCTATTTGAGGAACAGAAAGATATGCAGGGATGGAAAAGAAAAACAGATTTGTTGTGGTCTTCAGTTGATGAGTAAAACCTCAGTAACCAGTAACTGAGAGGCAACTTTGAGTAGATAATAGTTTGACCTTATATGTATGCACTCCTACAGAGTGTTAAATATGACCCTTGTAAAAATTCAGTACTTTTCCTCTGTAGTACATTCTGATTAATAGTTTGTTTTATGAGAATTATTTGGGTAATCTTGAATAGAAATTTATGGACCATTTCAAAAAAAAACCCAAACACCCAAGTCTGGTTTTATTGTGTACAGTGAATGCAAGCATATGTTGTCTTTTTGTGCCTCTTATGTTTTTATCACCTTATCTGTAGCAAAAAGAGATTTTAGTAGTATTAAAGAAAAACGATATGTGTTATATTGGTTATAGGGCCTAAGTGGCTAGTCAGATGGGGAAATACAGACCAAAGCCATTTTGTTCTGTGCTGCTGCTGCTATAATTTATATTTATTATGTTAATAAATAAGTGTTCCTTCATAAATGCAAGTTTATACCTCAAGAGGTAGTCAGCTGCTTTTGGAGAGGTTTATTCACCCCATGTTTTAACGTGTCTCTTCAGGTTTTTTCTGTCTGCCTCTTTCCCTTTTCCTGTAGGCAATTTGGGTTAACACTTCAAATATAAGAAAGTGGAATTTGGTAAACAGTGACTAATGTACTTCAGTTTTAGGTAATCTTTAGAAATAAAAATATTTTTGTTCGTGAAGTCCATCAAGCTGTTATTTTTATCTGAATGGGGTGAAGCTTAGCATTTGATGCAGAATTGAATGGCTTGAGTATGGCACAGGTATCCTTGTGCACTTGATCTACATATGGCTTGGCATTACTCCCTGGTGACCTGGTCACATGGTGGCAATTTTGCACTATTGTTTGTGCTGTTTCAGAAGAACTTAAAATTACTTAAATATTTTCTGGAGATTACTTTTTTCATTCCAGAAATTCTGTACTTCTGATGAAGATATTTGATAACCAGCTGTGGAAAATGTTCAAGGCCTTGAATGTTGGGGAAAGCTTTTATGAAACCATGTCCTGTGGCTTATGCTACAAGTTACACAACCCCCATTTGCAGTAAAATGCTGAGTCTTTCAGTAGTGACTGTTAATCAGAATAGCCAGATCTGCTGTACTGGTTTTTAAGTTCTGCAAAACTACTGTTGCAATGGAGAAACTACAGATTTTAGTTACCCAGTGAAAGCAGTGAGTAAACACCTTGCACAGTCAGCAGTGGCAGATAGGTAACTTCTCTTGGCAAACGGAAAGAAAGGAAACTGAAGAGAGTTGCCAAATTTTCAGAATTACCTTTAAGTAACAACAAAACAAAACCAAAAAAACCTTTCTTATACTAGTTGAGATTACTTTCAAGTTGTGAAATAGCTGCTTTGAGTTTTTTCTTCCTATTCTGCCTCTTAAATCTCTGCATAATTATTTAATGTACTGCTGTTCTACCGAAAGGTTGTCTGAACTGCAACATTACTAAGATAAGGCTGATGACATTTACTGGAGCTGTATCCCTGGCAGTATATCTGAAAAAAATGTGTTCTTCACATTTGGTTGCTGTTTAGGGAAGTAGAATTGATAGGCTTTAGAAATTGCTTATAGATGGAGAGGAAAAGAAAAAGACCTTTTCTTATCACTTGTCACTTCGAATGTGTACAGTCTTTATATTAAGCTTCATGTTTCGCAGTATGGTACATACAAATAAGGTTCTCAGCTGGGTCTTCTAAGATGCCTAGTTGCTAGTTGTTTGGTTTTTTTTAAGGTATTGTGGGTTTTTTGTTGTTTTTGTTAGGTTTTGTTTGCTATTTTTAAGTTAGGTCATGTTGCCTGTTCATTCCAAAATTCAGCAGAGGTCTTTCAGGGCTCACTGTTGGTGGTGGCGGCAATTAAAGGTGGTAATAGGAGCTGGAAAGTTCAAGTTGCTTTTTTTTTTTTTTTTTTTTAAACCTAGAGATTCGCTGTGGTTTTAACCATAAAAAAATCTTGGATGGAAAAAAAAAAAAGTACCACACACCAATCCTAGCATTTATAAAGGTTATTACAGAAGCTACAGCTGCTGACTGATACGAATTAAATACTGCGTCACGGTATTTATATTTTAATAGTATTAGTGTCTGGATGCTCCCTATGCTCCTTGTAGTAAAGATGAGGTGTTTTTATCTTCATCTAGTACAACTTGTCTTACTCATATGCAATCATGTTGCAGTTTTATCATGTTTCATTTAATAATGTAGTGAACTGTGTTTTTTCAGTTTGTAAGCAACGGACAATTACCACTTGGTTGGAGAATAAAGGACCCAAGACAACTGAGTCCAAAAGGTAAAATGCACAGCATTCCTACTCAAAAGTTGTGTTCTTTGGGTGGGCCTGTGGGGAACTAAAAGTGTAGGTTCCCAGTGCCAGCTACTGTCAAAAAGGCAACCCCATTTCTGTGGCTTTCCTTACCTTGACGCTTCCTCGTGAGTGTCACTAACCGACAGACTTGGACTACAAAAAGCTAACTAGTCCCCCATTTCTCCCCTCTAATCCCTCAAAACCAAACTTTTTTTCTGCCTTAACTTCCTAAAGCACCTTGCTCTGTAGGTGAATAAATTCTTCTGCTCCTGCAAAGGAAAAGATGGGAACTTGCAGCAAGGGAAGGCAAAGTGCGAATGTTGCTCCCAGTGGCAGCCAACCACTAGAGACAGTTGGCTATAATACCGTACTATGTCCTTAGTCGACAGCTCTGCTTTTATTTTTGTTTAACGTAGGGCAATAACCGTTACAGATTTTGGCTGTTGGTCCTGCATTCAACTCACAGTTGTGTTGTTAATTTACAGACAAAAGTCTGGTTTGGTTCGTCTCATCGTGATCATAGTATAAGCATATGCAACTTCATTTAATTTGTACCAGAATTTACAGGTGCTCAAATGTACATTCAGGTTATTTTGTGAAAGATGTTATAAAAGTTCTGCTGCTGAATGGCACCAGTTACAGTTTGATATTTTCTGCTGATGTGGTCTGTCCAGAGCAATGTTTGCAAGGCAGCCTTGAAATTTAACTCCCAAGAGCTTAACTGCCTGGTGTTGAGGAATATCAGATTTTTTTTTTTTTTTTAATTGCAATTGTAAATGTGCTGGTTTATTTTTCATTGATGTTTGTTAATAAATAGAAATTTGGATCCATAGCAGTGCTAAAATAACTAGGAAAACCTGTGATAGTCATTGATACAGAAGTACATAGGGCTCAGTTACAGGCTCACAGGTTTCAGTAAAGCAAAGATGTTAAGAGGAAGCTTAAGGAGGGAATGAAAATAGATCTATATCTATATATTTAAGATTCCCTTTAGAATATTGCTATTATATGCCCTCCTCTAGCCTTGCTGGTAGATTACAGCCTAGTCAGTTTTAAGCAGCAGGTTAGTAATGTAAGCACTTCATGTGCCTTTCTGTTGCAGTTAACACGATAATTTTAATTTATTTGAATTTGAACACTGTGTTAGATTTGATTTATCTGGACAACAGATGTTGTCAATACCTTTAAACAGTCATTTATTGAGATGGCAGCAGTAGCATAACTTTCATTTTTGTTCATCAAAATTTTCAGTGCAGGATCAAATGCATAGATGGGGAGTTAAATTATCATAACATAAAACCTCTAAAATCCTTTTGTTTTCAAATAATCTTCCTATGGGTGAAATTCCAAGCTGTCATCTGTTGCAACAACACCCTTAATTTTTTTGTTTTGTTCTGACCTCTATCTCTTTATCCAGAGTACTCTTTTAGAAGAGGATCTCTTATAATTCATGGAGACAATTAATGCCTTCAGGAATCTATGAAGATGGTCAGTTGCCAAATTTAGGATTGTTTATTAAATGTGGATTTTCCTATTTAGTGTAGGTGGGAAACTGGGCAATGACCAGACATACAGAGTTTAGAGTGCTTAGTTTGCATTGGTTATATATGATGTTGTAACAATACGTTCAGGAGAAGGTGTTTTTCAGAGTGATGTATTGACCAAGGCTAACAATTTTTTTTTAATATTCATATGGCATCTAAGTATTTTTCTTTATCAATACAGTTTGAAATGACTTTCCAATGTCTTCTTGAAAAGTTTCAGCTGTTCATACAAACTTGCTTCATTTCTCTGTGTAACTGTTAGAACATGTTTCTTTGTGTTCTTTGTGTAGGACAGCACAGGGCAAATTAGTTTTGTTTTGTTTTTTTCTTTAAAAATAATAATTGATTTAATGTGTCTTTTTTATTGCCAGTTCTAAAAATATGTTACTCTTATGCTTTTGTGTTGTGTTTTTTGGAAGTCATGGCCTGCTTATGAAAGGAAGTAATATGATGTTTTTGAGACTATGGAATACTGTGTCCTCCTATTTTAAAAGGTGAATTTTTAGCTCTGAGGGAATGGCTACAAAGCCATTCATTATGTTTTCGTGCTCACTGTATCTAACTGATTAAAACGAAAGCTAAGGAGGACTTATCATGACTTCTAACTTTTTTCATCTGAAAAAAGTAACTACATAACAGCTTATTACTCTTTAGATTTGAAAGTAAGGATAATGAATCACTGGAATAGATTTCTAAGGTAAGCATTTCTAGGGTCATCATCCTTTGAAGCCTTTAAATGGGAATATAATAGGTTGTTACTGAGCTACATTCCCTTGTTGATCCTGATAGTGCTTACTTACAGAGTATTATGGGTAAAATTTCTATTGCATGTTTATAATAATTCATTTTTTTTTAAGTGTATATATATACAGAAATTTCATTTGGAAATAAGACAATAAATTTCCTTGCTTCTCTCCCACAGCTTACACAGCAAAATTAATAACAATATTGAAGCAAATCCCAAGATGACTTCCGTTAAAAAAGAGAACTTTTGTGAGCATGATGTGAAAAAGCTAGAGAATGTTTGCCAGCAAAATTATTCAAAAATATCTGTGGAAGTTAGTGCAAAGCATGTAAGTTTGCCTCAGACAGGCAGCATGTATAACTGGGAGGCTGCGGACAAAGATCCGGTCTCAGGCACAGAGCCTGTGGAGGGCACGCAGTCTGGAGACCTCTTTAAAAATGCAAACATCGATCAGATGCACAAGACTGGCAAACAGGCTCAGAGAGGCTGTGAAGAAGGCAGTGACAACTGGGCTGAGAGGAAATTATCGTCGGGCAGGTCTTTGAAAATGGGAAATACAAAACTTTCTTCAAAAGACACCGAGACAGATGGACAAGTGGCTTCAAGCAATTCACAGAAGCCGAAGAGTTGTAATTCTGTCTGTTTAGCAGGTGAACAAGAAGAAGGGGATGTAGTTCCAGAAAGTCCGCTGTCAGATACTGGTTGTGATGCTTGTGTCTCTGATCTTAGAGGTCCTGGGAAGCTGAGCAAATGTCAGAGCAGTTCAGGGGATTCACCTGCTTTTGAGAAAGAAAGTGAACCGGAGTCACCAATGGATGTAGATAATTCTAAAAACAGCTGTCATGGGTCAGAGGCTGATGAAGAAACGAGTCCTTTTTTTGATGAGCGAGAGGAGGTTAATGTGTCAAAATCCATGAACAAGTGCTTCAGAATTCAATATGGGAACGCTGAACTGGAGTCAAGAAAATCACGTTTTTCTGCCAAGGGCTGTGAAAGCTTTGAGGAAACAGATAATTCTGTTAAAGAGGACGGTCTGCATACAAAGTCATCTGGGATCACTCCTGTTTCATCATCAGAATGCAAAGGTGCAAAACAGGGTGTGAAGAGAGACTCCAAAATCACTTCTCACTTCATGAGGATACCTAAAACTGAGGAGAAAAGGTAGCATTCTGTCTGCCTCTTCATCTGTTTTTTCATGCTCAAAAATTTCCACTTTGGTGATAGCACTTTGGAGGCTGGATTGTATAAAGAGTTTTACAAAATGTTTGTTAAGACACAAAGACAACTTCGATATAAGCTTGAAGTAACTTATTTTTAATGGGACTACTTGTGGGGTTTTTTTAAAGGATATGTTTGTTCAGTGCAATTTTTAAATCATTGGAGATTTGTTGAAATTGGGAATTAAAGACACTGTAGGAAGTAAATCTTCGTTATCTAATAAGTTATTTAAGAGCATGGGATTTTTAATGCCTGAAAACGTGTGGTGGTACAGGAGTGCTTTATGGAGTGTAGCTCTAGCATTAATTATTTCGTTCAGAATACATAAGGAAACTTATGTTTTCTTGTAGTGTGTGTTTTATTTGTTTTGTTTTGGTTTTCCAGTTTCATCTGTCAAAATACTGAACCTATTTTGTTAAAGCATCAATGCAACTGATGCTTTGATTGAAATAGACATGAAAAATGTCACTTTTGAAAGCAGTTGTAGAGATGTGTGTGAGTGTGGGGGATTGTTGTTTTTGTTTTTGGCTTTATTCGTAACCTGCGAGAGAGAAGGGCTGGTGATTGCACACTACAGCAATGGGAATAGAGGGCCCGAGCATGACCCAGGACTCTGTATGCCAGCTGTTGTGTAAGGACAAAAGGATAATCTCTGCTCTGAAGAGCTTAGATTTCAGTGGGAGCTGAGAAAGTGAATAAGCAGCAAAGGAGTAAGCAGAAACAGGAGGTCTCTGTGTGCTGGTGTAATAAGTAATTATCTCTGTAGACTCAAGTCTTTACAGTAGGGCAAGAAAGTAGTTTTGCGCATCTTTCCTGGGAGGTCTGTTCTGGATGTGAGGAGCAGCACAAATGCTTCAGCCTTTCAAGGAAGAGGAGGGTGACAGAGGGTGGCTGATGAGCGGCAGGAGCTTGCATTTGGGAAAGCTTAAGAGATGAGGAGGCTGAGAGTGGATTTGGAAAACAAAATAAGATAGTTCTTAGGAAGAATAGATGGATGAAGAATTTGCTAAAAATTGTCAGTGCTAGAGCATGGTGTGTTAAAATAAATCCGTGTTTGACAAGGGAAACATGCGAAAGTTTTTCTGTGTGGCTAGATGGAAATCCTAGCAGTGCTTTACCGGAATTATTAGCAAGGTAGAGTATGAGGCTGTAAAGATTTTATTATTATTATTTATTTTTGGGGGCCTCAACAAGATGTGAAGACTGTAAACCTCAGCGCCAGGCAAAATAATAGCATTGTCTGTAGTGCTTAAAAGGGGAATTAGAAAATCTTAAACCTTTCTTGGTTTTTGTAAGACCAGGTTTACAGCAGATAACAGGGTGGCTCAGATCTTAACTTGCGAGGAAAGAAGCAGAAGCAGTAGCGTATCAAACAGGTTTTGATCGTCAGTACTGCCGTGGCGGTGCTGTCCTTCGGCGCTCCGCTGAGCACAGTGTGCCTGGGCCCAGCGCCTGCCTGTGCGGCTGCCCTGTGTGTGCCCAGCCAGGCTGGAGGCACTGGCTGCACCTGGAGGGTATTGGCACATGCACAGACACAGCAAATGGGTTGGACAGCTTCATTATCCAAGGGTGGAATATGTTCACCAAGGGGAATTCAGATGTCTAAGCAGTGCCTCAAATTGTAGGCTTTTAAGTTGTTTTGCGTTTTACTCTGAGAACTTCCTCTTGCATGAGAAACATCTGGTATGTTACATCAAACATACAGCAGGTTCAGTTTTTCTTTCCCAAAATATCCCAGATCCATGCAAATGCCTTGGATCATTAAGGAGGATTAGTTTATCTGCTCTTGCATATATTTGAATTTTGCAAGTCTGTTTTGGGTTACTTTTAAATTTCTATTTCCATGGAAAGAATTATATGCCTAGCATGAAAAATACAACCCTAGTGAGAAAGGATGATTAGGAAGTTTGTGGGATTGTTTGTTTGTTTGTTTTGTTGGTGGTTGTTTTTTTGGTCATTGTTTTTGTGGTGTGTGTGTGTTGGGCTTTTTGTTTGTGGGGTGTGTGTGTGTGTGTGTGTGTTGGGTTTTTTTTGTTTTTAGTTTGAAGCAGGAGTATGTGTGCATGTACATGCATACGTGTTTGCTCTCTAGCAGTTGAGAAGGGGCTGTAGAGGGTATCCTGACAAATGCAGACCAATGAGTCTGCTGTCCCTGGCTGAACAGATCCTGTTGGGAAAGAGCATGTCTCTGCAGAGGAAAACCCGGCCTTGCTAATCTGCTGCAGTTCTGTGGAGGTGTTTGTCAGCCTGTAGAGTGTTTTGGTAGACATCATGTACTTGTGTGTGCTGGGGAGGACGAGGGGTTTGCTGGTGGAGGTTTTCCCCAAATTAAGCTTTGGCCTGGGGCCACAGCAAAGACTAGCAAATAAACTAACTCTGTTACGTATGTAACCCCGGAGTGGAAGTTCATGTATTTGCCTACCAGGTTTTTCAGTGAAAATGTTTAAATGTATTTTATTTTAACAGCAGGAAAGAAAAGTGTGAATTCAAAACCCAGAGGCCAGGAAGGAAGATTCCGAAATATGTGCCACCTCCTCTTCCAACTAATAAGAAATGGTTTGGGACACCAATTGAAGAGATGAGGAGAATGCCAATGTGTGGGGCCCGTCTTCCTCATCTGCGACCCTCAGCCAATCACACAGTGACTGTCAGAGTATGATAATTCAGTGTATTACCTGAAATCTAATCTGAATTGTTCAGTAGTATGGAATGCCAAATGTTAGTTTTATACTATTAGCAGGCTGTGGAAATCTTTCTTTGCCATTCCTTGTGAGCAGACTGAGGCAACTGGTTTTCCTGGAAATTGACTTCTCTGATACACAGAATTAGGATATCAAGACCCAGAAGAAATACAATTATGGTTTTTACTGCTTCTGGCTTGTTAGAGACAAGTTTGTTTGTTTGTTTTGCATAGGTGTGTGTGAACTTACTTATCTGAGCTGAACCTGAGGGAATTTAAAGACATCTGCAAGTGAAATTTGTACTTCAGCATTTTCGTGTTATTTTATTAGCATTTTGGTTTGGGTTCAAGATATACAACAGGGTCAAAATATTAAAGATATAAAGATAATGAAGAGAAGTTTCTGGCAGTTTTAGCGCTGTATTTTAGGTCAAATCTGATATATATGCCTTTAATCTTTTGGAGTATTATTCAGTCAAATTGGTGTTGAAATAAAACATGTAACCAGAAACTTGTAGGGTCATGGGGTAAATCCCAAACAAAAGAAAACCCAATTAAGTTTAAATACAAGCTCTGAGAGAATCAGTGCTGCCAGAAAGGCGTATAGCAGATTAAGTTTTTAAGAACATTGTGTTATTTATTTTTACATTTCTGATATTCTGTGGAGTAAACTTGAAATATTGCTTTATCTATAATGAGTTCTCATCTTCTTCACTGTTAGGTTAAAAAATGTTATTTCTGCACAAGACTATGGTTACATCTGAAACTATATTTTGAAAATATCTGGATGAAACGATGTAGATACCTAAATTCATAAATGGAAAAGTCTTTAGCTGATAATTGGGTGTTAAATAATTACATGTATTACATTTATTTCAGTGTGTTCCAAGAAGTCAAATGCTAAGCTGGTGTTCTTTTCACCAAGTATAACCTGAGAGTAACAGAGTAACAGGTGGATTTTTTTTCTTAGTATCCATCATGTGATCAGTTTGTAGCTGTGTTCTTTCCAGGAAGAGTGGCTGTAAATTAGGGCTTTTCTTAGCTCTCTTTTTGTTTACTTTTTATTTCTTCCATTTAAAAACTTGAAGGTAAAGTCTGAGCTTTTTTTCCTGTCTCCTTCTGTGTTGCAGGTAGATCTTCTGAGAGAAGGAGAGGTGCCTAAACCTTTTCCAAGTCAATACAAAGATTTGTGGGACAACAAACATGTTAAAATGCCCTGCTCAGAACAGAATTTGTACCCTGTAGAGGATGAGGTAAGATAAAGTATTTACAGTTGTGTAATCAAATAAGTTTATTTACAGGTAGATAAGTTTTCAGTTTACTGCATTTACTCAGTTGGCAAACTGTGTGTATGGAATTGGAAAATCAAACGGGTGAACATGCTTGCTCCGGAAAGCTGGATTCTGGGTCATGACGCTTCAGGCAGAGCAGAAGATTATTTTTTGTTTCCTAGTACTTATTTTAACTAGCCATTGATTTGAGGGTATATATATTTCTATACTTATGTATTTCTGTGTTATATATTTTTTTCTTGTGAAGCAATTCTGATTATAAAATCCTGTCAGATATTGCTGATAGTTTGTTTCAGCAGAACAGCAGTCAGTTACAATTCAATGGCAGAGAGGTTAGAATTGGCCTTTCATGGTTTGTTGAGCTGGTATTTCTTGCCACTGCTCAAGAGTTACTTAAACATACTCACTGAAATATGTTAGGCTGTGGTGAATAGAATAAGCAAGTAGTTTGTTCTGTAGTGAAAACTGTATAAAGATATTAATACTCAAATCTGGAACTGAGAATTTTTATAGCCTTTAGGAAATGCTCTGTCTTTTCATTTATCATTTTTACAGATAATATATAAAATGGATTTTGTTGATGTTTCAAAGGCAAAGTGTTGATAAGATCTTTGTTGCCAGTTGAGCAAGTTGACTTGTCTCTGCCCTTGTAGTAGTCTCGTAAGAAATATCATTATTGCTTGCAATGGGCAATAAGACTTTTTGTTGAGGAAAAATATTACAGGATGTCTTAAATTTGGGTTGATGCAAGAGTCAGTGATAGCAATGTGCTTTTATGATCTGTGCCCTTAATGTTCTTAAATCACATTTTTAGTTTGTTCAGTTTATATTTTTGAGTTTCAGATTTTATGAACTGTGGTCATGTTTTATCTGTGAAATCCACTTTCTTCATGAGGAATGTACTGAACATTGTTCTTCTTGAGGTGGCATGAGGAAGAGTGTTGCATATGTGAAAAAGAGCTCTTTATGAATTTTGTGACTGCTTCCATTAAAAAGTAACTCTTAAGGGAGTAAAATGCATTGGACTAGAAATTGCAGAAGTACTTTACAGTTACTCAAAAAATGTAGTTTATTTTTGAAAAGCTTCACAAATAAAGCAAACTTTATTTTTAAAAATGCATCAAGGAAGACAATTCTTAGTAAACATGTCTTTCTGTTTTGAATAACTTAATCGGACTTTATTTGGGACTTTTGTTTTAAAGAATGGAGATAGAACTGCTGGAAGTCGATGGGAGCTAATCCAAACTGCCTTACTTAACAAATTTACTTGCTCACATGATTTGAAGGTAAGCTTGTCAATTTGAAATCAAATCTATATACATGTAAGTGGATTCAGGTTCTCTATGTGCTGTTAATGATTCTGGCTGGCTCCTATTTGTTTAAATTTAAAAAAAAGAAAAATCTGTTCTGTTCAACGGATTCTGTAATGGATTAAGGGTCCTAATTAAATGGGTCTTAAGTGTTACTATTAAATTTATTAGGTATTATTAAAATGAATTGTCTTTTATTAGTCTAAACAAAACTGTGTTAATCCAGTGGTGTGTACTGGTTTGTGGTAGATGTAGCATGTAGGGTGATGCATGTATGAGAGAGTTTGAAACAGTAACTGTTCACACCAGTGTAGTCTACTAAAACTGCAACAATTCAAGCTGCTGAAAAAATACCTGTACATTTTGGAGACTAATGCTCTGTTGATAACTCTTACAGTTCTCTGGCTTTTAATGAATTATGATTTGGAGCAGCTTAGAATTGCTATTATGTTCCTATAAGAATAATATAATTTAGATTATACCTGAAAGGCAGGGAAATAAGAGGATGCAAAAACTACAGCTAAACTTTAAACAAATAAATAGTGCTCTCCCAGCAACTAATGAAAATTCTCTTGATAATAGTATTATATTTGGTATTTTTTCTTGAGTATTTTTAAAGGTTCCGGTTCTTCTAACAGACCTATTTAATTTTATTGTAGTTCTCATTCTTTAAATTCCTAAACTGGTAAAACTGTTATATTGCTGAAGGACACTTTTTTGGTGTTGGGTTTTTTTTTTTTTTTAAAGAGAGCAAGCATGAGGTGTGGAATGTTTGTTGTGTGTTGTAGGCAGATCCAAGCATGCCTTGTTTTATTTCGGTCGAGGAGGAAAAACCTGTGGACTAAAGCTTATTCAATGCTAAACCTAAACCAGAAGATTCAGTATCATGGAGTTGCACCATATTAATAGTTTTATGGATTTTGGTAGATTCTGTGACAGGTTTTAGCCGCTAGATGGTACTGTTCCTTCAAAAAGGAAATTTCAGAAAATAGATTTTCTTTTGTTAATAACTATCTCTAAGTTTTATTTTGTTGTGCTCTTTCCCTAGGAGGCTATACTGAGATACAATGTTGCTTATTCCAAGAAATGGGATTTCACAGCTCTTACAGACTTCTGTGAGAAGGTAAACCAAGTTGATTTAGGAAGAACAGTAAAATATAGGTGACTGCTTTGACTATATGTCTCAATGTTTTTGGCTTTATTTCCATTTTCAAGAGTAAAGGTTTTATAGTCATAATCTATGTGGACAGTTATTTGGCTGGTAACTTCAGCTGAAATGATAATTATAGTTTATAAGCTGTATTCATTTTAAATCATAAGCATGTAGTTTGCATGCTGCAGTAATAACTAAGGTTACTGAAGGTAAGATGAGAAATGAATTTTCTGTGTTATGAAAATCAAATATATTAGTAAATTGTGTTAGTATTTCCAGTGTGATGATTTCTTATTTTAAGAAGTGTTGCTCTCTTTTTCCTTTTTCAAACAACTTGAATGGTATATTACAGTGGTGTTTGTATAGACTGTGCTTTGCTGGTCTAGTGGTACAATTTTGTGGTATGCTGAGATGATTAATTTAAACTGTAGATATTTTGAAAGACTAGGGTGTTTTTTATGACTTCATGTTACCTTTCTGGAAGAGGATGGAAAATAAAAATTAATAGCAGGTGGCAAATGCAGGTTGGACTTAATAATAATGTACATCCTGACTGATGATCAGAAACTATGCTAATTAAAGCAGTATGGGAGATTAAATTAGATACAATAGAAATTGTATTTTTCTGCCACCAGCTCAGAAGTGCTTTTAAAACACGTGTGCTTTTTTCTTGGTAGGGGCTTGCTAAGCTGTATTAAGGTTCAGTGGGAAACTACATTTGATTTGAAGTTATATTTGTTAGTTATGTATGTTTAAAATAAATGTCTGCTTGATTCATGTGATCAGAGCAACCGTTCTTTCTATTGCATATTTCCATTGCGTATAGGGACTTTTTACAGAAGGAGTTTTGTTTTGCATGCAGCACAGTATTGTTGTTATTTGACAGAAGGTACCTGTGAAAATACAGGTGGTGTCATATTTGCCAGCCTTTAGAGCTACTGTGTTCACCCATCTTGCCAATGTAGTGCTCCCTCTTCTCAGGAGGTGTGATCTCTGTTTCTGTGGGGTCTCTCTGTTTTTTGGGCTGTCATGGCTGCGTAGTAGAGCCTGTGAACATTTGGCCTCTTTGCGCATGTTGACTCTTGTACTAATTGAAATTAACTTGGCCTCTTCAACTGTTCACTCTTGTGTTATTAAAGAATACATATTTAAATTATTAGAAAGCAAACTGTTTACTTAAGAATCTGACTCAGAAACGTACCAGATCTGCATCATACTGCTACAAACACAAGTGAGCTTGTCCTGACGTGTTCATGTTGTGCATCTGGGAGTTCAGAAACAGTGGGTGATTGGATGCAGAGCTCATCAGCCAGGGAGAGTAAGTAATACCAGCTCTCTCCAGAGAAAAGAGGAACAATAGGGAAATAAACTATGGATTGGGCATCAATCTTTCACTGAGGGTGAAAAGGCAGTTTCTGTCACCTGGGGATGATGATCTATTGTGAGGTTCCCAGATGAAGGGAGGGGAACTGTTTCAAAACACACATTTTAGACTGAGGCAAAGAGAGTGCAGCAGTAAATTAAATAAGGAACAGAGAAGCTCTCTAAGCCAGTGGCTCCTTGTAAACCACAGGAGCAAAATTTTACCTTGTCTTTCTTTATTGAACACACTGAGTTTAGTGAGCAGAAATGTGGAGAGGGATACATCTTTAGAGAGAGATTTGAATTTTTTCTGTTATTAAGGGGTGTGTGAGTTTTTCAAGTTTTGTAAATTAACAAGGCATCTGCTTTCAAAGGCTGTTTGCCCTCTGCTTAGGTGAGCAACTGTTGAGTGAAAACTTGGGATCCTCTGTGGAGATGACCTAAATATACTAGCTGTAGTGAAACGTAACTTTTAAAGTTACTGTATTTGGGAGTTAATGATTAAGGGCTTACCGTTGGCTTGTGTATCCTCTTGTTTATCTTACAATTTTGAGGGAACAGGGGAACTGTTTCAGGTGATGTTCGCTCAGTAGAAGTTGAGAGGATTGGTTGAAAGGAAAGCTGGCTTGAGTCATCAGCCCAAAAGGAGAGGCAGCAGCTCAACAGAAGGAAAAATAGTCACAAATATATATTAAAAGAAAAAGATTAGAAGAGAATCTGTGATCCTCAAATATCCATTTATGTTCGTGGGCACTAGTGACTTCCAATACATTCTTAACCAGGAATTCTGTGGTCTGATTTAGAAGGGAGGTGGGTTCACCAGTGTTTATTTTAATGGTTTGAGGCCACTGTCTTCAGATATTACTTCAATAGGTCTATGCTTGGTAAATTATAAAGTACCATTTGTTATTTTATCTTGTGATTCTGGACACAGCTCACCTTATCTATTAATCTGTGTAAATGCTTTCATATCAGTCTTGCACTGTTTTTCTTATTTCAGGTAGTTTCCTTCCAAGTTGCAGTCAAAATATGCATTATTTTAAAATCCTGCTTGTAAGATTCAGATCAGTTTGCTTCTAGTAACAATAATTACCAACTTCTTGGACTTAAGTTTATTTTCCTTTAAGACTAAAATACTTTCAGGTTTCTTAACTAATGGGAAATAAATATCATGTACGCAAGCCAGCATTTTTTTCCAAACAATGTACTGTGACATGTACAGGCTGACCGGTTTTACAGTTGTCTGAAGTGTTGTCAGAAGAGGGAGCCCTCACACTATTTTCAAAAGATTCCTTTGGTTGCCAGTTAATGTGTGGATGTTAAATTCTTCTTTGTGCAGTGAAGTAAATTTGAAAGCTTGGTTTCTTTCTTTTTTAAAAGCTCATAGCACCCATCAGTATTGTACGTAAAGCTCTTGGTAGCTTATTTGCTTCAGACATGTGGCGGTTTTGTTTCCTCCGTAGAATTTCCACGTTGTTGTATTGATTTGTTTTGCCATCTGTTTGTTAATATTGGCAAACAGGCTTAGGATTTATTCAAGTTATTAGTTAGTGGATGCAAATTTTTAGTGCTAACATTTTTCTTCTTACTTAAAAAAATTCCTGTTACTTGAAAGTCATCCTTGCATCTGTTTTCCCAGAACTTATCTAGAAGCCAGATAGGAAAGAGCAAACAACAAGTAGGAGAGGAAACCGCTGTGAATGGAGCTGTCTCAGGGCCCACAATGTGTTGTAGAGGAACTTTATTTGTGTGAATGATGATAGGTTGGGAATTTCTTACATGCTTTTGGTCAACAGTGCTACCTACTGTAGTAGTTTTTATTTTTCTTTCTTGTAGATTTGCCCTTCCACTTCCAGGCAAGACCAAATTATTTTCCTTTTTCTCAAGTGTGTGAAATAAAAAGTCTAGTGAGGTCATTCAAGGCTTATGTCTTGGGCTGATCTCCAACAGGAGTGACTTAATTTAAAGGGAGAAGTGGGGCTTTATCATTTAAGACAGTCACACAATCTGCTGCTTTAGACTGGGACTGCTTGTTCTGGACGTGTTTTCTTTTTATTGTATTGCTTTGAATTCTCAGAGCTTAAGCATAACTCTTGTTGATGTTGTTTCATGAAGTATTCCTCTTATTGCTTGTGTCTGTCCTGCTCTTTCAGGAATAGAGATGTGTTTAAATCTGAAAAAGACATAACATTGTATAATCAGTGCATAACTACGAAGGCGATCCTTCTTTTAAATTTAGTTTTAGTTACATAGTATACAAGAACTGAAGTCAGCAGGATTTATGTTGTGAAGCTTCAGGAACCTTCATGATGTAAAACCTCTGTTGTCATTAAAATCTGAGCTCTTCTGAGATGAACCAGGTGATGAGCAGCCTCACAACTTGTTTTTGTCCTTTATGGTAGAGCTGTATCAAACCGAGTTATTTGGTCCTATCTAAAACTTAAGAGGTTTAGCAGCAGTACTTCAGTTAATAACAAATCTACTGAAAAATACGTAAGACAAAATGACAGAAAGCCACTCTGCAGGCAATGAAGCAACAATGGGCACTTTTATTGTTCATGTGGAAAGACAGGTACTCATGTATGCAAGACTGTTAGCATTTAGGATTCCCCAAATATTTGTGTTTAAAAAGATACTTTGTGAAATAATGTCTGGATGCTATTCAGTGCTGACAATGATTAAATCCGGTATTTAGGTATGTTATTGAAAGACAAACTGCAACCCGTGGTGATTACTCATGTATTGGAAAATGCAAATAGTTTAGACATATGTTTGATCTCCCAAGAACCATAGATTGGAGTTTAGGCAAATTTGTGTGGCATGGACAGTGATTGTCTCTGAGCTGCTGTGAGTCATCTGAAAAGTGGATCACAATACACCTTGCACATGTTCACATTGTATCCATAACTACTTCCATGTTTGCCTGTACTCTCTGAGCTTGATTGTGTCGGTGGTAGGTTTGTGTCTGTGAAATGGAGAACATACAGTGAGAGGAGTCAGGAATGGTATAAAGGTATGTAATAGTTGCCATGTGAGGAACATCTAAATAACCAGGGTCTTTTTCATCTTAGTTACGAGGGAAGTGAGGAATGGTGTCCAAAATGAATGTAAGAGAGGGTGAAGAGGAAACTGTTAGATTTGGCATTTAGTGTAGGAAAAAGCGTGTGTGTGTGCAGTGCCTATTTATAGATGTCTTGTGGTCTTTGTCTTTTGGGAAAGCTGTTTGAAGCCAATCAGTCTATTTAATGACCAGGATCTGCGTATTTGTTGTTGATTCTCAGCATTCAGGAAATCCTTTTCTGTTATGAAAGAAGCTGTATAACTTCTTCATTTGGATTGTTTCTATGAGGTTGAAAGAAACGTGATAATGCTCTTGAAAAAGGTCAGTCTCTTCTCCTGTCTATACTTAATTGCAGAGAGAAACCTTCAGCATGAAGGAAAAGGAAGAATGTACCAGACTACTTTGTTGGTGCTCCTTTTTCTCCTTTTCCAGTCAAGCATGAATTCACTGGTTTTATCATCAAAACTGGCTGTTAGCAGGTTTCTTTTTGGCACAAATCTCAGCTTATCCTAAAATCTGATAAAAAGCTGTGTAGCAAGAAAACAAGGTCAATTGTCAAGTTGAAGGAATGTATTGTTATTTTTCTTCACCCTTTAGTTATGCTTTTACATGATATAGAATATGGGCTATTAAAAATGTTTGTCTTACAATTACAGCTGTAATTAGTTTTGAAACAGGATTAGATAAGGAGTCCCATTTCTCCCTTCTTCTTTCTATTAAAACTTGTGTGACTATTATACTTCTGGATGCTAGATCCTTTTAGAAGGCTGGATAAGTCAAAATGAGAGGCTTCTTTATTATCTGCTTTTACATGCAGATGTCTACCTGTAAATTTCTTAGTGCATTTTTTTGCCAAACTGTATTTTCTCATTTGAATGTATGTTGCTGTGCAGTGTAGTAGCACATTTAGCATGAACTTGCTACTTTCAGAAAATGTCAGATGCAAGTAATAGAGCAGAAAAATCATATCTGCAAATATTGGCAGTGTGTCTGCTTCCTCTCTAAGAAGAATCGGTTGTGTTTTGAGATCGCTGAGCTGATTTGAATGGAATTAAGAAGTGTCTTGTCAATGATGTACGCTCCTTCAGTTGCAAAATTTCAAACAGCCACAGAACCATACAGCCTTTAAGTGTGTGTGTAGTCCTAACCTTAATAAACTTAATTTAATAACTTTAAAGTTAATAACCTTAAAAAAATTGGAAATTACCTGAACAATTTTGGAAATTATACTTCTAATTTTTTCCATTTTTTCATCTAAAAAAAAAAAAGATGCAACTGTAGTGTAGTCTAGTTGGATTATGGTTGAGCTCCAGATTTTCACTCATTTGAAGAAGACCAGACTGTATAAGAACACCCACTACTGTTGAGTATGTGCGTATCTTGGGAGATTTTAATGTTCTAATAGGGCTTTACCCCACTCTTGTCTCCCAGCAGGTCTTGTGAACCATGTCAGTCTTGCTGTTGTTTGAATGACCTGCTATAAAAAATGATTGTTGTAATCAGTGATAGTGGAATAGAAGGAATTTTAACGTACCAAGTTGTTCCGGTGACTAGGTTTTTGATAAATCACTTTTATAATTGTCTGGACAGTACTAACAGAAGTGAGCATTGTATAGAGATGTCAGCACTACAAATCCAGGCTTTTAAGCAAGAAACAAAATGTCCCAAGGCTGAAAATAGCCTATCCATTGCTCCTTGCTGGATTTCATTTTAGTCCAGATGTTTTCAAACAATTTTCATTACAGCAGATTACCTTTTTAAAATCTAAACTGAAAAGGTCTTTTGAATCTGCCGTAAAGGGTTTTCTTTTCACGGTAGGAGAAAAGAATTTGTCCCCTTATTGAACAAAATGTGTGTTTTTCTGGGATGAGGGCAGCATGCATATTGTGCACATTTTAAACATTAGAAGCTAAGCATTGTAGAGGAGAAACAGCATTGAGTACTGAATTACAGGCTTATTGTTAGTTTTCTGTACTTTCTCAGCAAAACAGCTGAGTATCTTTTAAGTGGTATTTTGTGAGCACCATCGCGATGACTGTTGCATCTCACTGTTAACTCTGAATTACCAGGGAACGGAAATCTACATGTACCAGGTGTAGATTTTTAGTTATATTGTGTCTTAAGTGTTTGTGGAAACTTAATGCTTGGGGACAACGTAAAGATACATCTTGAGGATCTCTTCCATAGTTTTTCACTGTATTGAGAACATTACTGTTTAAAAAAGGAGCAAATCTATTAAATGTAAGTGTTCTGGTTTTAAAATCTGTCTTCTGACAGTTGCTTACTTTTTTGTTTGGGAGACAGGGGCAGATTAACAGATTTCTTTGCTTCCATTGGATTATGTTTAAATAATAATTTGTCTGTGCGGACCTATCTATCCCAAATAACTAAGAGAAGCTCCTTTTGGTTGTGGTGGCTTTCCTTAGCTGCTTTGTGCCTTTAGAATTTTCTTGTTTTTTCTAGTGTCCGGAGCAGTTAAAATGAAAAAAACCTTAATGGTCAAAGTTTTCAAGAGAAACACTGAAAAAGTGTACATGGAAGTAGGGAAGTGACAGAGAGGCACTGCCCTTGGTAGGATGGCTACGAAGGCATAAATAAAATGTATTGTAACTATATTCCAAATTTTTCTCCTGGTTTTTCATCTGAAAGCCTGAATTTGTTTATATGGCTTTCTTGCAAAGTTTGTTATTAGTTGCCATGCGTTCTTTAAAGAGCAGGTTTGCAAAGGCAGCAGAGTGTGTACCCTGGAGATGGTCAGGGTTTACTATTTGGCCAATATAATCTTAATTATTGCTTATTTTTCTCAATATATTGGTTATTTTGAGTTTACAATACTGAAAAACAAGGAAAAATATTCGTATTGCTTTGTTGAAATCTACAGGGCTATTGCACTGATTGCTATCTTTAGTTGATCTTTCCTTTTCCCCTTCTGTCTGTGCTTGACTTTTTTTGGTAATGTTAGAGAAAATACAGCTTTCGTAAGGGAAATAGCTATGTTGTCTCCTGTCTCTTTTCAAGAGTACCTCAAAATAATTTAGCAGTATTTGACTTTTCTTCCCAGGACTCTGCGACTGCTTTGGAAATGGTTGTGATGCTTTTACTCATGACAGAGTCACTTTGCCAGAGTGTACGGGTAGAGTCTGTTGGTGGCCTGTGAAAAATCGGGACTGAGATTTAACCCATTGGTAATGAAAATGATTGAGGTTAGATTTCCAGTACCTTGGAAGCATAAACTGGGCTTCTAAAACCAGTAAGAGGAGATGGGAAAAAAAAAAAATATACATTTTTCTCTCAGATTTTATTTAGGATGTTGAAAAGCTTTGAGAACAAAGCTGCTGTTAGGGATGATACACCTGAGAGATCACTCCAGAGTTGGATTGGCAGAAGACATGAATGAGCCTTCAGGGGGAAAAAAATTAAACAAAAATGAATTAACCTCTGCCTTGTGAGCTGTCTTCTTTTTTCCTTTTGAAGTGTCAGTTTGTGGTTTTGATAAATGTCAGAAGCATTCTTCTTCTCAAATAAGATTCTTCACATAATCCAGTGTTACGGTTTTTTCCCTTCTTCCCTCCAAAGATTACTTTATCCTTTCTCTGGTTTCTAATCAGCCAAGTACTCAAGAAATGGGGTGGATTTGACAGCTAAGTGTATTTACTAGTGAATTACTTTTGTATGGGAACTAAAGGAGGTAGATGAGAGTTTATTTTTTCCTGCAGTTTTGGAAGTTCATTAACTTAATAAAACGGAAACTAAAAACCTCCCCCCTGCTCTGTGCTTTGTTTTTGGATTTCAATCTTGTTTATATGTATAATATTTTACATTACAATGAAGAGTCTGTTTTCCATAGACATACACGTTAGTGGGCTGCAGCCTAGCATCTCCATCTAGCTATTTGATAGACTGATAGTTGTGGCACAATACATTTGAGCAGAATTCATCTAGTCCCTCTCCAGAAGAGAAGTCTTTGTAGAGAGTTTGGCTTAATGAAGCTTGTTTTAGTTTATCAGGGGTGTATGAAGTTACTATATCGGTTTTCAAAGTCACACGGTAAGAACTTGTTTAGACTTTAGTGTGTTTTGTGTGTCTGTTTGTGGTTTGGTTTGGGGTTGTTTTTGCTGTTCTTATTTTTTTTCTTTGTTTTGGGTTTTTTGTTTGTTCTTATTTTTGTAGTTTTTACTTTTTTTTTCTTTTTTCTTTTTTTTGGTGGGGTGGTTGTTGTTTTCAGTTGTTCCAAATAACAGATTGAGAGCGTCGTCTTTTAGGATTCTATAATGTTTAAAAACACTTAGGGCAAGGACTAGGGGGAAGAAAGCGAGTACAGGTTGGCAGCCTGAGGTTAATTTACTTTCAGGTAAAAGGCTTAAATGTCATAGACAGTGGCTTAGTTGTTTTATTGGCACCAAGGAGTTCTAGTCATGGGTCTGCTGCGTTTAAGTTTTACACAAACAGCATAGAGAAAGCATGCAACTTCTATATGAGACAGGAGAACAAGTAAATAAGCACAGGCTGCTCTGGAGGGAAGAGAAAACAAAGACATTGCTTAGCGCAGTAAAGGAGGAGCCACATGTTGTGATTGCTTAAGTACGTTCAAGTTTTTGTGTAAGTGTCATCTCAAAAGAAAGTCTTAGCTGGAGGGAATAGTGAGGGAGACAGTTCACAGTGCCTGGGAGGTTCTCATGTGAAATACACTTTAAAAAAAAAGTGGGAAACCGAAGTTGTTAACAAGAACAGATATCTTGTAGAATAGTGCTAAAGCACAACTGAACTCCTACATCTCATTTGATAGTGAAATGAGAGCCTTTGGAAGGGAGGTACGGTCTATGCACTGGATGAAAAAAAGAAGCGTTTTAAATGCTTATGGGTAGAACAAGATTGTTAGCAGTCTTAAGAAATTAAGCCTTCAAACATGAGTTCCTCTTGTCCTCATTCCCCAAATATATTGTGGGGTTTGTTTGGGGTTTTTTTTTTTGTGGGTTTTTTT
>VWYH01005950.1:92102-154646 GCA_013399365.1 Pampusana beccarii
TTGTTTTTTTGTGTGTGTGTGGTTTTTTTTTTTTCTCTTCCCAGTTTTCTACTTTCCCTGTTATCCTCACCAAAACTGCAAAAGTTGATCAAATATTTTCCAGGAGACCATCCCGAGTTGTCTTAGACTTTGTGGTGTGTTCCACCTGCATATTCCTTGCATGCAGCACTGAGCAGATGTTTCTGTTTGTGAGAATGTGAATTGTATTGCTTTGTTCACATATCTTTATTTTCTTTGAATTGTAGAATTGAAGGAGGTTGAATAATGATCTTATGTCTAGGTAGGCTATATATGCCCTTATTTGCTGTACATCTATTTGCAATGAAGGTTTTCAGCTTGAAAGTATTTGTCATGTGCATCTTGATGCCCTGTAAAAATACACCGTTGTTTTTTTTTTTCATTTGAGACAGATAGAAGATAGTGAAGAAAGAAAAAGAAAAAAATTATTCCTGAAACTAGGAGGATGAGCTTACTGTAAATAGAGTACATAGAAGTTACGCAGTTTGCCTGATTAGTTAGGAGGCTATTACCACCTCTAACCGTATGATATCTTACATCAAAATAATTAGGAAAGCTGTTAGTGGAAGGACAGTTCCATATAATAACTGATGCTGCAAAGCACTTGCAAACACAAACTGAAACAAAGTAATTCTAAGAAAGCGCCTGAGGCATTCTGGCAGCTGGGAAGGAAAAAGCTCAAAATCCAGTAGCATTAGGAAACAAAAGATACAAAGTCTGAAGGAAGCGCTCTGGTTTTCCCCTTCATCCCTCAGAATGTGGTTCAGTTAGCCCTTGTCCTGCCACAGAAGTTAATATGGGGAAATAAAACCAAACAAATTGAAATCATTAAGCCATTGCTGTCTTAGCATGCTGGTTGCCTGTTGGCATGATGACTCTACTCTCGCATGTGATAGATAGTGCTGTCCAAATTTGTGTTCTGTATGTGCAGTTTGTTTGGTTTGATGAGCTGTCAGACGTAGATTTAAACTCTCTACCATCACTATCACCCTGTGCTACCTCAGATCCTTCTTGTTAGGACTGTCAGGCATACTCCTTCATTACGTTTGGAGGACTGGTTTATAGTGACAAGAGGCCATTACTTATGGCAGCATTTAGTCAGGCCTCTTTGCTGCAGTATAAATGTTCATTTTGTAAAATTGCGATGCAAGTTTGGGCAAGAGCTGTTACCTCTGTCGTGGCTCACTGAAGCATTTGCATCTTGTGGATTGGAGCCCTAAATCCTGTTGATTTAATCAGTCACTCCAGTGCAAATACTGCTGAAATCACCAAGTGATTTTTCTTTTTTTTGGCAAAAGGCAAGTCATGCTTTGCCACTCTGATTCCGTATACTTTTCTCTTGGGGTAGAACCCCTGCTTTTATTTCGTTCCTAAATAATTTTTTGCATGATTGGAGAACTATGAAAAGGTCACAAATATATTTTTGGTTTTGTTTCAAATCCTGAAGGAAGCTGCAAAGGACATGCATGCATAACAAGGAAAAGAGAAAGTGATCAATTGTTTAAAAACAAAATTGCTATGATATTGAATGTGTTTTCCTTTGTCAAAAATATTGACAATTATTTCATATTTTAGAATTCCATAAGTTATAAAACAAATATTTTTTTTAATGGAAATTCAGTCCCTTCTCTTAATGTTTGCATAATTGTAGCCTTGAAAAAGATTGTACACAGTTAAAAGCACATTACTGAATCAAGACAGACATTCCTGTACTAGGATATTTACTTCAAAGTGAGGTGCTTGATGTAACATCTTCATACTAACTAGACTATTATTGCTTTTTCAGTGAGAAGGGTTACAGCTGGCATCTGCCTTTGTAGCCCGTTGACAAGGAGTGTGACTGGTTCTGTTTCACCCACCACACACCCTGCACAACATCTGAAGATGAACATGGGAACTGGTAAAATGCAGTGTGTGTGTGTTTGGGGGGAGAGAATGACACATGCCTCTTTCAGCAGCAACAAATAACCAGAACGTGTAATGTGATTCTAAATATGCTGGATCTTACAGCAGTATGAGTTGCTGCTTCTGAAGAGAGTGTCCTTCTAAATAAATCTTCATTCAGTTCTGTGACCAAGTATTCTGTGTGCTGTTGGTAGCTTCTCCCAGGTTGGCATTTGCACCGTGGGATGTCTGTCAGATGTAGCTGTGGTGTCAGCACTTCACGTCCTGGAATCTTTTTACTTTCCATGATCAAGTGTCTTCTTTGCTGCTTTCAAAGTCTGAAAACACTGTCACAGATAAAACCAGGCTCTTTGTTGCACTGAGCGTAGCTGAGAATATGCGGTGACAGTGGTTGATCTGCAAAGCTGCAGCGGTGGTGGCGTGCTGGTTTAGTGGGCAAGGGAGGACGAGGGCTGAGCAGCCAGGGGTGTGCAGGTGTCCTTTTTCATATCATAGAAACCTCACAGGAATGTTGCCTGTACAGGAGGAGTCCATGGGCAGAAAGTGTAATTTATGATTACATGGATGTGGCCATGACTTGAGTTACTTAGCTTTTTTAGAAACTTAAAGCAAGGAAGGATAAACATTTCTGGCTTACTGCCACTGTTCAATAATGGTTTATAGCTTCAAGATATAAATGGGAAGCATAGGGGCTGAATAGTTAACAGTTCCCCAAGGAGTTATTTTTTAGGGAGAAAGTTTATTAGGGAGAAGGGGTTTCTTTGGAGTGCTTTGTTTTGTTTGTGGTTGTTATTTTTTTTGTTTGCTTGTTTTTTAAAAAAACCCAGCACCTGCAGTTGAAGAACATAGTTCTTGGATTATGCACTGCAGTGGCTATTTTGTGAAGTTATAACATTTATGGGAAGAAACAAACTATGTTTGTGCTTGAGGCAATAAATGTGCTCCACTGCAATATTTAGGAGACCTTTGCCTGAATAGGGGAGTATTCAAAACGGGGATCCTTAGGCTGCTTGGTGGTTTGGTTAGAGAACAATGCAGAGTTAGGAGTTTCTTGGCAAAGTCTGTGAACTCACAGTGATCATCTTTTTAAAGTTATGGGGTCCTTTCAGTGACTTATCTTGTGAAAATGTAGTAAGGTTTTCATCTTATTTGTCATTTATGTGTAAGAGTAATCAGTCTGAAGTCCAGTGAGTACATTAACAGCTCCACCTTCGGAGGTTTTAATTAGTGGAGGTCTGGTAAAAGTCATGCATAGAAATAATGTAGAGAGGAGAGCATATTCTGGTACAACGTGAAGAAGGTAAGGAGAAGTGAAAGTAGAATTTAAGAGTTTAAGAAGTGGGCTTTGTAGTTACGCATTCTGCATCAGAGCTGAGCTGTGCCATTGCTCACCCTGCTTCTGTTTTGGGAAGAAATTGTCTCATAGTATTATTATATTGTTTTAAAAGAAGCATAAACAAAAGGTTGAAGTCTTGACAGCTCTGACAAAGTCTGGTGCCATTATGTGTCACCAGATAAGTGATGCTGTATAGTCTGTGGCAGTCAGCAAAGCATGGCAGCCACTATTTATATGTCAACTTTAAAAGAGAGGAAGTGTTACCCAAAGGGGAGAGAATATCAGAATTTGACAGCATGGTAGACATGTGCGGTTAAATGTCATCTTTTGAATAGATTTAACTTACATATTCATTTTATGTATTGAGATCTGAAATTCCAGCCTTTAAATACTCATTTTGTTACTTTATGGCACTTAAAAACAGAGAAAAGTTTCCTGCTAGAGTAGATGATGTTAAAGGTTAGGTCATAATTTTCAATATCTGACTTATACCATGTAAATATGCAAGTGCATATGCAGCCAGCAACAGGAGAGAGAGAGAGATACATATTTTAGATTTCTTAACTATAAAAAAAATAAGTTGCCTTTCAGCAATAAGCTGTATATTATTGGATTCCTCCTGTATTATATCAAATGATTTTCATATTACCTAAGCTTGCTGTTCTTTATAAGTTCTTCCTACAATTCAAAACTTTAAATTAAAACTTTGTTTGTATATCTCCATGAGCAGTACACATAATGCGTGGAAAGTAACTCTGTAGGTATTGGCATTTTTTTATTTCCCCCCTTCCCTACCATAAGTTGTTTGTCCTTTGAGCATTTGTGTTTTGTTTTTTAACTTACTGGGTATTCTTATCCCTTTATATCACTTGGAATGGGAGGGAATGGAGCAGAAATACTTCTATAGTTATTTTAATGATCTTGGAAGAGCAGAAGTTGTTAGCCTTCAAACAATATTTTCAGCTTGGCATTTATGGGGAACAGGATGCTTTGAAGCACGGGCACTATATCTTCATCTTCTCAAGAAAATTGCCAGTGTCTTTTTTACATTGTAAAGTCTGTGTGAAACTTTCCATTGAATTACAAAGTGTGAATTACAAAGCTTTGATTATATGGCTAAAAAGGTTATTTTCTGCGATTTAACAATTAGTCATAGGCGTTGCAGAGGCTGAAGTTGATAATACCTCGATGCTATTTCATCTGTTCTGTGTGCTATTGTTTTTTTGTGCAAAATTGGTAGTAAATCAAATTATTTTTCTAACAGTTTTACTTGGGAAATATAATTCTTTAGTATTAAAGCCACAGTTTCAGGATTTTAATGATTTTAATCCAAAAACTGGTAGAAGGTAGTTGTCTCAAATACAGATTCTGTGGATGTAGGGGAAAGAGGGAAGCAGAAGGCTGAACTGTGACCTTCATCTTCCGTTCCCCAGCTGTAGTCCAAGTTGCTTGTTCTCTTCTCTCTGCTTTTTGCCTTAAATGCAGCATGCAAATCTGCTGCCTGGCTCCCTAGATCAGGGGAAAAACTACACCCCTGCACAGGAAGATGGAGAATGTGATCTTCAGCCCATTCATGTAGCAGAATGTGAGACTTGAGACTATGGCATGCTGTTGTGCCACTTTGTGTGTTGCAACTGCCCTGCTTTGTGTTGCTTTTGCTTTCACAACCTCCCATTCGTGTGCCTATCCTAGCTTTTCTTAGAAGAGCCTTGCCCACCTTAAAGATCCTTTTGGACCTTTTAACAATAGATGTAAGGTACATGAATGGGGGCACGGGTGGGTTCATCTAAACTGGCGGTGTCAGACTAATTTTCACTGTCCTAGTATTTTACAGTCCTAGTATAAATGTAACTACAGTCCTAAAATTACATTCGGCCCTTTGAAGGCAAACGCGAGGCTGACATGGCCCCGGTGAAAATGAGTTTTACACCCCTGATCTAAACCCTGGATACATGATGTTGAGCTCAGAACTGGCAGTTGCAACTTAGAAGAGAGATCCTGGACCTTCTCTGAATCCCTTGGCTTGATGCACATGCAGCCAGATATGTCAACAGTGGGGCAGGCAAGTGCTGGGAGGGGAATTGAGAACAGGACAAGAGGTTTGATGTGACTTGGTCTTGAGTGAAAAAGCTTTGAGAAGCCTTATGAAGCAATCATGTACCCTTTTTCTTTTTTCTTTTGAATGTTGTCCATTCTGTTTTTTCCTTGTCTGGAAGAAGGTTAGAGCAGTAAGAGAAGGGCAGCTAAAATAGTCACAGGGCCAGCTGTCATACAGGGAAGGCTGGAAACATGGGAACTTCAGCATGTGGGAGCAGGCAGGCTGCAGCCTTTAACATACGTAAGCCAACAGCTGTAGTCCTTGGACAACATGGTGGGGGTGAACAGCAGAAAGTGGCCAGGCTCGCCTGTTCTTCTCCATGGCATTTCCTGTAACTGCTGCTGAGGAGCACTGCTCTCATCCAGCAGTGCCTCTCGTGTCCTCAACAGGAGAATGTCACAGTACTGGTCTTGGACTATGACCTCAATATGAAAGTTAAGTATATTGTTCCGGTACTGTTGTGGTTAGGTGGTGATTGTTATCAGTTGTTTCATTGGTTCATTGTTTTAGAAAGTGTCAAATGATAACTTATTCAAGGTTCTTTTATAGGACATTTGGTGACATTTTCTCGAATGCAAATTTTGAGAGTTGCTTCTGTATTTCAATTAGTGGACTATTGCAAGGTTAATATGTAGTTAGGTACTACTGTTGAAAAGCTAATAGGACCTTCCCCCCCCGCCCCACCTAATTTCTTTTGGATAGGTCCTGTTTTCACAACCTTTTTGTACAATCATTATTTCTGAGGTTAAAAGCCTTTTTTTCTTTTTTTTTTTTCACCTTTTCTCTTTAACAGGTTCTTGAAGATGCAGAGGCTCAACACTTGTTCCAGTCCATTCTTCCTGATATGGTCAAGCTGGCGCTCTGTCTCCCTAATATCTGCACCCAGGTAAGCAAAGACAGCTAGCTATGTGCTCTGTGGGACACCACTTCTCTGGAAACTGTAACTAATGGCTAAGGTCAAAACATCAGGATCATGTTATATTCTTAATATATGCTATAGTTTTTCTGTTGAATGTAGCTGGGGCCTAGGGAGCAGAACAGACAATGCACATCTGTAATGATATACCAGAATGTAAAAAATAAATATCTTGCTGTCATATTTTTAGCTTGAGCTTCAGTAACACTTTCTATATGCTGGAGTTGCTTCTTGCTTTTCTTAAATGAAATGATCATGAAACCTTTCAGGTTTGAAAATCACACTCATAAACTGAAATACCTGAATAATTTTAAAACATCTAGTTTTTTATTTTAGAAACTTTTTAATCCTAGAAACAGTATTTTCATAACGCCTTCGTTTACTTAGGAACGTATCTTAGTCTAGTTTGAGCATCCCAATACTTGTGCACATACAGACCTTAATTAATTCTTTGTTATTGTTATAGGAAGCAGTTTTGTAGGTAGTAAAGCTGATAAAAGTGATCAAGTGAGGATGTATGATAGGTAACACATTAGCAGGTTCATGACTCTTATTTGTAAGCATCTTTGTAACATTGATTTTGTTGGACAGGACCAGGGAAAATCTCTCCCTACTTTGTAGTGCTGCAGGGATCCTACAGTAGATTCATAATTTCGAACAGTATGAGTATTTATTTTAAAAATGGTACCAGTCGCTTGATGGAGGAAGTGCTTGAGAATGCTGTCAAGTTTCTGAACACAAAGTCAAGCACAAGACTTGCAAGTTCGTGTAGTAATGCCTTTTATAAAGATGATATACTGTTAGGCAGTGTAAATTGTGAAGAACTTTGGCAGACTCATTTTTTGGTTAGACACAAAGCTACATTTATTCCAATATAACACACTGTTCAAAATATCCTATTTTTATAGACTTGCAGGACTTATTAGAGATTGCTTCTCAGGCTTTTTCCCCCTCCAGCTATGTGACTTCAGACATAATACAGTTTGTTAATTAAATAGCCAGAAGGCTGAATGAGATTCAGTGAATGTGAATGTAGTAGTTAAAAGAATGAAAGAAAACTTGTTTGTTTTGGGGAGTAAACAGCACTGTGTATTCAACAGTCTAAATTAGTAGCAATTTCTGTATTCACAGCTAAAAGGATTAAAATGTAGCTGCTCAGCTCTCCTGCAGTTAGGCTAATGATGATGGCTGAGAACATTAGAAGAAGTGAAAACTGTGTTCTCTTTGTCCTGTCAAGTGAGTTTACTGTAATTTTTCCTGAACTCCTTAGCAGTCGGAATTTCTCCCCTCTTCACTCCCCCCAGTACTACCACATATTTTTTTTAAAAGTGCAGTACATGTGATGAGTAAAAATTCCACATCAGGAGGCTAAAGCCTGATAAAATACAAGATGTATAACACTTCAGGGTGGTTTCTGTCCTGCTCTACTTTTTGTTTCTTTTCATATTAAAAAAAACCAAACTGACTAGAGTCAAATAAAACTCCAAACTGAAGAACTAAGTGAACTTGAGCTATTTGTTCATTCTGATTATAAAAGAATGGATAATCATGTACTATGCAAATATTACCAGTGTTCTTTCTTCAAGTACGATGGAAAAAAATTCAAAGCAGATTATAGTGATGATCGCTGGCATGACTTCCACCTTACTTTGTAAAGCATAAAGCATAGTTATTATAGCTGAAAGCATTCCTTAAGGGTTCTTAGCTGTACAGCTATTGAGGTTTTGGAGAACTGAAGTTCAGTTTTTAAGATTGCCCAGGATTTGCAACATCCCATCGTTGTTTTTTTTTTAAACTTTTTTTTAAAACTTTTTTTTTTCTCCTCCTTCTTCATTCCCCATGGTTTTGTTTGGTAAGTTGTGTTTTCTTGGTCTTTCTTTTTATTATTGATTATAAATCTGCAGTTTGTCCAGCAAGCTTTTTCTGAATTGTCTTGAATAAACTGCTCTTGACTTTAATGGTGCTGCTGATTAAAGGGTTCACCAATGGCCTCGATTGCTCTTGGTGTAATTTAACAAATGTAATTTTGTGCTCCTGTTTTTTATTTTCAAAGTGGTAAGCTAATTATTTTTCTCTCTCCTTCCCTCCCTTCTCTCCTGTCCCTCCCCCCCTCACGTTTTTGTTGGTAGCCAATACCTCTACTGAAACAAAAGATGAATCACTCCATCACAATGTCACAGGAACAGATTGCTAGTTTTCTGGCCAATGCTTTCTTCTGTACTTTTCCACGTCGCAATGCGAAGATGAAGTCTGAGTATTCTAGTTATCCAGACATTAACTTCAACAGGTATGGCGCTCTGGAGGTAATGAAGCTGATAACCTGTCAATGAAAATATTATTGTTGTCATTTAGGAGAGAAAGTAATTGTTTCTTTCATGTTTCTGTTGCTAATTTCAGTAGTTTGCTTTCTGTCTTTTCTACTTAATTCTAAGGGACAAGAAAACTATGCAGCTATGTAAGAAAGGATCTTGTGCACAGGAAGATAGGCTTAATATTCCAAACTTCTATTTTTTTTTCAGGCATGCAGACATGCTCTTGCTCTGGCATAATTAGACCGATACTATTCCCTACCTCCTCATAAGCCATTCGTGTGTGAATGGTGTATTTCAGTTGTGCCTGAAGTGTTCTGTATGTATTTAAATTAAAGGTCAGTGTTTCCCTAGCCGTGTTTCTGTTGTATCCTTTGCTTCAGCAGTGATCTGCACGTTAAGTCAGATCAATAGGACTTGATTCTTTAGCAGCCATACAATGTCTTATCATTTTAAGGCAGTTGTAGAGCTGCACAGTAAAACAAAGCTGTCCTTTTTACTACAAGTTAGCCTAGAAAGGTTTCAAGATCACAATAGCAATTTAAAGATATTCTGATTTCTAAACAAACACTTTTTTTTTTCCCCCTCAATGCTAGCTTAGACTTATTTGATTAGAATGTTTTCTTCATATCTTTTATTTTTAAATTTGCTTATTTCAGTTTTAAATGGCAGAAGAGGATGGAGACATTTCCTGCTGCAGAATATGATGTTTCACATGGACTTGTAGATTAAAAACGAGTTTATCTTCTTCTGTGCACTTCCATACAAGTCTGTGTAGATCAACCTTAAGTTTATTAGGCTGGAGCGTGGATAGATTATTGATCTAAAGTTGTTCTTATTCCTCACAGTTAATGTATGTCATATACATGCTCTAAACACTGAGATGAAATATAAAAATACTGTTACCTGTGATCCAGCACAGTTGGATGTGTGTGTCATGAGGGCTACGTTAGACTAGAACTGCCCAGAATAAATTGTCAGGCATGCCAATGCATTAATAATGGTTTTGGTGCTTGCTGTCTTTAAGGGATAGCACAGGTTTCTCTACACGGTGTATTTCAGAAGAGAGACCAGAAAACTACACTGGTAAAGGGCTTCGCTGTCTTGGCGTTTATCCCAACGGTGCAGTGAGTTATAGAAGAGAAGTGTGGGTGCGCATTAGTGCACCATACGATTCAGCTTGTTTTCTCGCCATTAGTTCATAAGAATAAATGAAAAGTACTGTCCATGCATTAAAAAAGATTTATGTTCAAAGCAGTGAAGGAGGACAGTAAAGTTCTGAAAAGAGTTCTTGTTTGACTGTACTGGCTACACACTTCTAGCTGACTATTTCTTTTTCAAAGGCCTTTACGGTACCAGTTTTTGTTGTAACTTAAGCATGTTATAAATGAAGCAGTTAAATTCTAGACAACTGCAGAATAGAATTATGTTAAATCACTGGTGTGAAATTAATATTCTGTTCTATGAGCATTGCACAGGAATGTTATATCACAGTATTAGTGGTTGACTCCGGGCATAATATTTTGAACTAATCTTAAATAAAAAAGCCTTGGCAAATTATTAGGTACATAGTTTCCAGCTATAGACTTTATGAATGACCAGTATAAAGTATTAACTATTCAGGATTTTCTGCACTATTCCAGTCAGTCTTCCTTTGTTTTCTGACTTGGCTTTCTCGTGCTGTCACTCATAGTAAGTTCCAAAAGTGTTATTTAAGAGGGATAATACAGCAGACAATCTTCATACCTTTCTCTTGCATTATGGATGACGTAATGTTCAGCTTTTAGTCATATAGGGCAGAAGGCCATTTTTATTTGTGTAAGTGCGAGAATATCGTTGCCAAACTGGAGGAAAGAAGGGAAGCTGATGTCCTTTTGTTCCTGAGGATTAAAAGTGGCTGTTCCTCAGTGTTTGCCAATTTATGTGGTTTTTATGTAATTACAGTTTCCTTTTTCAGTCATTTTTTTACTTAACCATTTGTTGGACCAAAATTTCTCCCCGCTGTGTATTTTGCATTTGATAATGAGCATATTAGTGAATGAGAATAGAGGTGTGACAGGCAGTGGATAAAATAAAAAGGAATGTCAGTGAGAGGGGGACTGTCAGGATAAAAGCAAAAGGAGATTGAAGCGAGTGAGTGATGGAGAGACTACTACAAGAATTTACAGTTTTCTATCATGGTACGGTGTGTAACCTGACTTAAGTGAAATCTAAAATGGGAGGGGAGAAAGAGGATGGATAGTATTCTATTTTTTTTTTCCCATCAACCCTGTATTTTCTCACCCTGAAAAGCTAGTTCCTTAGTAGCAAGGACAGAAAATAAAATGTCGTGTTTCCAGCTATTGTTTCAGACTTATGAAGACTATAAGGCTTGGTCTATTGCAGTGTGTATTTCCAGCTTTTACAAAAAAGCCTTTGGTGAAGCTGGACATACTCAAAATGCAGTAGGCAATGACTGAAGTCAAAATGTTTGTGACTTTTTTTTTTTTTCCCTCTTTATGACAATGTTTTCATGTAAAAGCTTTGGAGGCTGCTGCTCTGCTCTGTCTGCTTAGGGAGGGCCATAACAGGTTGTTCCACACAGCAACCCTTTCTCCCGACAGTATTATGGTCTGCAGCTTTTTCCAGACTTATTTCTTTCCTAGGCATAATTTGTCTGCTGCATGACTATGAATGAATTACTTTGTTCTTTGCATACAAAAATATGATCTGCCATGGTTCTTTGACAAAGCAAAATGACTCAGTGGATGCTGGTGTTTGAGGAAATTTTCCTTTAGCAAATGTGATGTTCCTTGATTCCACTATGCATGCCCTTTCTGTGTTCATACAAAAGGCTTTCACCCCTCAGAATTTTGAGGAGAAAAAAAAATATTGTACCTTAAGTTAGAAACAGAACTGTATAACCTGTGTCTTTCCTGTGTCCTCAGTTTTATGCAGCAGTCATTTATCAAACCACTTTATGCAGACTTCAATATTAGGATGTTTTTATACACTATAAAATAGTTATGGTTTCTACGCGTAAGGGTTCTCGTGTTCCCTCTTCCCTCACAATCTTCTCCCTGCTTCAGGTTTTTATGTGGTATTAACTAGCATATTGTGACTTCTGCTCCCACTCCCCCCCGAGATACAAATCTGTCTGACAAAAAATAGACACTCAGTGTAAGATATGGAGAATTTATTCTTCCTCCCTGCCACCGCTGTTAAGCATTTTCCGGTGCACCAGTGCTTGGCACTGTCACTACAATGATGATGGCAAGTTGCTTGAATGCTGGTGCATGTACTAATAATTGCAACTGATTGGGAGGAAGGCCATTTTGTGTGTTACGTTTAACATAAATCATCTATGCTTCACCTCTCATCTCCTGTCTGTTGGTCTTGCCAGATGAGCAGAGAAAAAAGCACAGCATTCCTTTTCTCACACTGAAACCCTTAGTTTAAAAGTGTATTGTGACACCGACTGTCTATTTTTATTGTTCGTCTTACTACAGACTGAAAGTCGCTTGTGGATAATTAAACACTCAGTAATTTAATTAAATTTGTCCCTTTCATACTTGGCAAGGATGGGCCTATTATGTTTCTTAAGTCATTAATAACATAATTCATTAAAAATGTAGTAAATAAAATGGAATCCATAGTTTAACTTTGAGAGCTTGAGTATTTATGTATTCTAGTAGATAGAATTACATCTGTTCAGTGGCCAAATGGTAGATCATTCTAAATAGCACGAAATACTGCTTCTGTTCAAAACATCAAGCTAAATTTAAAAAGCTTGATTTCCCTTTGCCCTTTCCTTTTTTCTTTTCCCTTTTCCTTTCCCTTTTATAGTATCTAACATGGAAATTGAGCGGGTTTACACAAAAATATCCCACTATGAAATAAAGAAATCATTAAATTTGCCATTTTATTCCTTTTACTGATAAATTTCCCATAAAAGTTGCAAGCTGGTTAAATGTGGAGCATGGATTGCATTGACTCTTCTGAGATAATCTCTGCAATTATGACTTTGGTTACACAGTTTAGTTTCTTATGGTGATGCTCAATTAGTCTTTGTTAATAGTTTGTGGTTTAATGTAGCATTTTTCTAAAAAGGGAGAAAAGTTTGTTGTTCCTCTCTCAAAATATATTGAAGATAATGTTGAACTATGCTTTCTTGCACTTATTTTTGAGAAGGTACAGAAACAGATACAGTCCATTGTCATACAACACTTGGCTCTGTGGACGTTTTTCTTCCCGCTGTTGACTAAGTTATCACACCTGTGTCTCATCACTACAGAATTTAGTAATTTAGGAAAATACCTAGTTTGTCTATATGTAAAAGCAATGTATAAGGAAAAAAATTTCCTCAATCTTGAGTCAGTGTTTGTATGACTGAAAAGGAGACGGGCCTGTCAAGGACCCACTTTGCTTTTGCTGTGTCTTTGATTCTGTCTTAGCTGTTGTGTCAAGTTATAGTAACTCCTGTTTTCCTTCTGCAAAAACCTACTGTAGTTAAACTGGAGATATATATGTAATAGCAATTGAAGTTATATTCGTAATTGAAAGTACTATGTCTAATGACATAAGCCTAGTGGATCTTTTTGCCCCTGTATTAGTTGGGTGCTCTGTTCTGAGACTGCCAGTATTCTAATAGGGCTGAATTTCTTAATCTTTGTCAAGGAAACCTTTAAAGTAATTTCAAGTGATTGGAAATGAGGGGGAAAACCTACTAGTTAAGTTATATATGTGGTTTATGGAACATATAATATATGAAAGGAAATGGACAAACTATATAGTACGTTTATGCAGGAGAATTGAAATCTAATTTACCAGTAATGCAATTGCTTCTTTAAACAACATCAGTTTTGCAACGCTAATGAGTATTCTTTGGGGAATAAATTGTCTAGTGACTTTGAGAGAGCTTGGTTTGGGCTGAGAGATGCATTGCTTCTCTGAAAAGTGGTTCTAGGTTTTCTGAGTTTATAGGCACTGGTCCTACAAAGCTGAGTCTGTTGTACCTACCTTAGCTCTATGTTCTAATTATCCTTGGATGGGATACTTTAAGTTGAGTGTGATTTCTGAAAAATTTTAGATCAACATTTGTGTGTGGTAGATGATGAAATACTATTTAAATAGGCAACTTTAAAAGGACACTAATCTTTAAAAGTCTGACATAGTTACTGTGCTATAGTGATTGAAACAGTACTCAGTCTGAATACTTTTTGATTAGCTTAGTAAATATAGTAATTTAGTCCAGAACTTAGTTGTACCGTGCTGTGGTTTTCAGGTTTTGATCCTTAGGGTAAAACATTTTACCCTGCTATTCGTTGGTATTGATTACTTGGAGTTAGCATCTTTTCATCAGTCAAGTATCAATCTGATGTATTTTTAAGACTCCTAAATCATGAACAATTTCTTAAAACGGGTTTATAATGCTCCAAGTTAATTGCCACAATAAAAAAAGTACAATATGAAAAGCACAGACAAAAAAGATGTGGATATATGTGAGTATATAAGATGGAAAGACAACTTTTGCACCTAGATCACCAACAAAATGACGTTGCTCAATGTTTTGTTTATACAAATCTTAAAAGTCACTATTTAATCAAACGATGAAGTTCTAATTAAATGTAAGGGTGTTGAATAGTACGATGTTCTTAACTTTGAAGTGCAGACAGCTCATACCTATGACACATGACAGTAAGAAAGAAATTGCCTATGAGATTGAATTACTGGATGTATTGTTTTTCTCCTACTTGACGCCAAGGGAATTCAGAAACTCTAAATTACTTCCTATATAAACAGAGAGAAGGAAGGCAGTTTTCATACAGAAGGACAGAATTCATGTTATTAGGTGGGAGAGACATAACACTCAGCACCAGGAAAGCAGAGCAGAGGTTGCTGTATCTGACTTGTGTGAGGTTGTGCTGGGCTTTGTTGTCGGGAAGTGCAAGGTCTGGGCAGGGTCACAGAGCGGGTTAATTTGTTTGCCTTTCTTCTCTCTGGAAGGAGTTTCTCGTCTGGATTATTCTACTTTTCACTCCAATAAAGTCCAAATTTCATGAATTGAAGTTTTGGTATTCTGGGCAGCTTTACTTTTAGTTTTCACTCAAAATATTTTCAATTGCTGCAAGACTTTCTAGTAACGGTTTATATTTTATATTGGATATAAGAATTTCCCATTTAAAATTTGCTAAGGTTTCCTCATCTTAGATAAGTGATGTTTAAAGTATTTAAACTGTCTAGGGCAGTGGTTTCCAGGCTTTTTTGATCACACCTATCACTTAAAAAATGTTTGAGTATATAACTCGATATATATCTGTTTATTTACTCATAAAATACGTATAAGTGCTACTGTACTAATATCTAACATTCAAAAACATGCACAAGAAAATTTAATGACGCAAAATGAAGCAAATGATGCAAATGAAGCAAAAATTTAAAAAGCATGAGATAAAGATGAAATAAACACTATTTCAAAATATTTTTTAATGTTATGAATGATACAAAAATATTTTTTTCCTGCATCCTAGTTGATTGTCTTGTGCACCCTCTGGGATGCTTTGGAGATCAGAGTGGTTCTTGAGTATTGTTAATCACAAAAGACAGGTATGTAAGCAGGAATGAAGTATTGTGTAATTCATTTATCTTGGTAAGGGAGTGTAAATGGTAGCAGTGAAACACTTGGTTCAGCTCTATTCTTCATGAAAAGTCCTTGACCAGTAACTGACTGGAACTATATTCCATCCTTTTCATTGAAGTGAATCTGTTATGATGTAGCACTATGGTTTAAAAGGCAGATAATTATTTCTGCACAGAGCGGGAAACCCCACCCAATACCTAATCAATTGAAACAGCTTTCTCAGAAAATAGTTCAAAGTACTTAATATAGTTCCAGTTATTTCTATATGGTAAGGTGAATTGCTTTCATATATTTAGAGAGAGAAAGAGATTGTTCTCTATCCTGTGCAATCTTCTGATAAGCATAAATCACTGTATACACATTCCAATGCTTACAAGATGGGATTGTCACTCTGCACATAAATGCATACAGTTTTCCTAGACATTAGATACTCTAATATCTCTAGGCAGTCCTTAATATGCATGGCTAAAGTTACGTTGAGCACAATTAAATAAAAATGTCAATACTGTGACAGAGCCCTTACCAAAATAAGGTATTATGATCAACTTTACTTACCACTGCAAATCAAAGCTTAAAACCTCACTTCATTAAAAGTGGTACTGTTTTTGAAAAAGAGAGAGTTTAATTTTTCTCTTCTGTTCTTGGAACTCCCCCCCTTTTTTTTTTTTCCAGAGGGGAAAAAATTGCAGAAGATGGAAGAGATGCTTCTGTGTGCTCTCAAGTGCAGCTGGCATAATCCTAAATGATGAGTTTATTGTGCCGTTCGACACTATATTAGCTTTTCCTTCAGGGTTCCGTGTATCAGTATGA
Organism: Pampusana beccarii; assembly: GCA_013399365.1. Taxonomy (NCBI): domain Eukaryota; kingdom Metazoa; phylum Chordata; class Aves; order Columbiformes; family Columbidae; genus Pampusana; species Pampusana beccarii. Next base: position 108,114 of record VWYH01005950.1, read on the forward strand.
AATTTTAGTGATTCCTGTTGAGACTGTAGCAATTGAGAATGCTCAGCCTTTTAATGAAAGCAGCCCTCAATCATACACAGAGTGATACAGGTTTGACAGTAACATCTGTACACATAGTATTTCCACCCCTACATGTGTACATCAAATAAGCTTAGGCTTGAAGTGCAACAAGATACAAAAAGCAAAATGCTTGGTTTATTTTTTTTAAGTGTTTTGTCATTCTATATATTAGACTAGAGCTCTGCTTAGTAATTAGTTCTGTTCTTGAGATTGAAGGTAATGTCTAGTTAGTATTTTCATTTCTAGCTTATTTGTAGTAGAAAAATTAGGTTTTAGTAAAATGCCTTGCACTTAGATCCAGTATTATCTTCAGTGCGATCACACTAAAATGTAAGAAACAATATGAAAGTGTCTTCAGCTGTAGCAGTAAAGAAAAGGGCACTTTTTGGCTGTGATAATTAAGAAAAAGCACAGGTGGTTAATTGTGAGGACCACAACTACAAATTTTGTGTATCCGCACTTTTGCAAATAGCACACATGAAATGCTGCGGATTTATGGGAAGTGTTCTTTGAAGTATAATCCATAGTGAAAAATTTTGCATATTGTTACAGTGTGGGAAGCTTTCTGAGTTTTATGATAGGTTCCAGTTTCAATGTAAAGACATAATTATACTCTTTGAAAAGGAAACAGTCAAAGGAAGCTCAGCCTGGGATGGGGACATAAAGGCTGGGGATGGAAATAGAGATATTGAAATTATTTAACAGCGAGGTTAGGCCACGTGATTGTAATGGTTCATTCTGCACGTAGGATTACTGGAGCCAGTTCTTCGAGTAACATCAAGGGATCCGTTTAGCTCCCTGGAAATTAAATTTTACAAGTAAATGACTGTATTTTAATTATACCTTAATCAGAAACAACATATTTTGGAGCTGTTTATTTAAGCTGGTGCAATGTTTCCCCAGTAAACTATATGCATGCCAAGGTCACTTTTGTGTAGCTCTTAATGTTATGAAGGCATGTCGATGTTGCATCATTGCAAACGCACTCTTTGTAGTACCTCGCAGGTTTGACACGTGCCGAGATACTTCTAAAAGTCCGTAAAACACTGTGCAAGCATGGATTCCTCCTACATGTCTGTATTTGATGCACGTTCTTTGCTTCTGTTGTTCCTGCAAAGATGGCATAGTTGTGCAGTAGTGCTGAAATTACCACGTTACTGTTTGGTTACAGAACCGTTTGCAAATAGAAGGTGCAGCCACCACCAGCAGAGGCACTTGTCAAAAGACTTAAGAGCGGGTTAATTAGAGTTTTTCAGCTCCAGCTTTCTAAGCGGGAAAGGTTGGTTAAAAATAACACAATTTTAAGTTTACAGTCAATGAGACTGCAAAAATCAGAATATTGATTACACTTTTTAAAAGTGTTTTTTCTGCCCTAAAATTTTATGAAAATGCCAATGTGGAATAAATGCACGTTTCTGTAATAATTATTGAAATAGTATAAACAATCGCCTTGTAACTTTACTGTATGTTAACTGACAGTTGTTGAGTAGTTGATTATTCATTTGTCTTTTCTAGTATTGGTTCTTATTTTTAATATTTTACTTATATATAGGCTTTCTCTTTAGAACAATTGAATTAGGTGTCTAAATATTTGTTAGGAAAGAGTTTTCGTTTAGCTGCAATGACTTTAACAATCTGCTTTGTGTTTATGACTTTGTTCACCCGTCTGCTTCCTTATGTTTTTACGTCTCTGACCTTGATTCCTCAGAATACCAAAGTGTATCTCTGTAGGGGTCCTTTATCTGGTTAACATTGCCGCTGCCCTGGCTCGGAAGCCGGAGAGCCAGAGATAAACGTGCAGCTGTGTGTGGTGATGAGCCCTGCCAGCTTTCTCAGCTCCTGGATCTGCTGAAATGAAGTTAGCTGCATGGCAGTGGGAACATCTTGTACAAAGCAAAACAGCTTACATATGCAGCTGCCAGCAATATTAATATTTCAATGACTTAGACTGAAAGTGGGCTTGCAGTGTGTTGCATTTGATTTACAGTGCACTTCATTTGGATGAGTTCTTTAATTGGAATTAGTGGGTTTTGGCCTTGGGTTCTTCTGTCAGGAAACTGATTATGTGGTTTCTACTTACGTTTTGGGATTTTTTTTTTCAGTAGGATCTGTGTCTCAGAGCTTGAAGAAGAATTTTATTTGGTACCTTATTGATGCCCTCATCTAGCTTGCTCTTCAAAATAGAGACATTTGTTTCAGAAATAAAACTTCTCATAATGTTGTCTAATTGAGCATTTCAGAAGTAAGGTTTAAGGTTAAAACATTCATAACTTTGCCATGTTGTATATCCTTACTTAAATTATTGAGGCAGGACTGGGCCATTTTTGTTTGTTTTAAATAACACTTGGTTTTACTGCTGCATTCACAAAGATGGCTGGTTACTTTGTGCTGCGCTTAAGAAAGCTCGGGTGCCCGTGTGTATTGTGTGAGAGGTGGTTTTGTGCTTTTCTTCTGACTTCTGTATAGCTTGGTGGAAATCTTCTGAATCATTGATGTGATTGTGATATGATTTCTGTGGGAATTTAAAAGAGCATATGAAGCAATCAAATTCTACTGAGTGGATATAAAAATTTAAACCCACATAGTATCTACTTATTTAAAGGCTAATTTCTAGCCTATTAAAATCTGTGGGGATTTTTTTCACTGGTCTGGCTTTTGAAAGAGATTCCTAATGTTGTAAAGCACTTTTACTTGAAATAGCTGAAGGCAAGAGTTCCTTGCTCTGGTTATACGAAAATGTGCAGGTTTGGTGCAAAAGGAATTGCGGTTTTTGTGTTGTTGAAATTTGCCATTTGATATTGGAATACATTCTTAAATCCATGTGGTTATGTTATACATAATTTGAATGCACTTTTCTCGCTTTATTTTTTTGCTACTGACTTACTGCTTGCTGTTTATTTTATATTTATTTTAGACTATGAAAATTATGTTAAACAAAGAGCAAATTTGAGTGATTTTCTTATTTGAGTTCAAAATGAGTTGTAAAGCAGCGGAGACAACTCGCAATGTCAACAGCACATTTGGCCCAGGAACTGCTAATGAACGTACAGTGCAGTGGTGGCTCCAGAAGTTTTGCAAAGGAGACGAGAGCCTTGAAGATGAGGAGCATATTGGTGGTCATCAGAAGTTGACAAAGATGAATTGAGAGCAATCATTGAAGCTGATCCTCTGACAACTCCATGAGAAGTTGCTGAAGAACAAAACATCGGCCATTCTACAGTTGTTCAGCATTGGAAGTACTCGATAAGTGAGTGCTGAAAAATAAAAAAAAAAGTAATTTTGAAGTGTCCTTCTATGCAACAACAAACTATTTCTCGATCTGATTGTGATGTGCGATGAAAAGTGGATTGTATATGACAACCAGTGATGACCAGCTTCGTGCTTGGACCAAGAAGAACCTCCAAAGCACTTGCTGATGTCAAACTTGCACCAAAAAAAGGTGATGGTCACTGTGTGGTGATCTGCTGCCGATCTGAACCACTCCACCTTTCTGAATCCCAATGAAACCATTCTGTCTGAGAAGTCTGCTCAGGAAATGGATGAGACGCACTGAAAGCTGCAGTGCCTGCAGCCAGTATCCATCACCGAAAAGGGCCCAATTCTTCTCCACGACAACACCCGACTGCATGTTGCACAACCAACACTTCAGAAGTTGAATGAATTGGGCTATGAAGTTTTGCCTCACCCGCCATATTCCACTGACCTCTCGCCAACTGACTACCACTTCTTCAAGCATCTTGACAACTTTTTGCAGGGAAAGCGCTTCCACAACCAGCAGGATGCAGAAAATGCTTTGCAAGAGTTTGTCGAATCCCAAAGCTCAGATTTTTACGCTACAGGAATAAACAAACATTTCTCGTTGGCGAAAATGTGTTGATTGTAATGGTTGCTATTTTGATTAATAAAGATGTGTTTGAGCCCAGTTATAATGATTTAAAATTCAGGGTCCAAAACTGCAGTTACTTTTGCACCAACCTAATACTAGTGTTTTGTATTTTGCAAACTTCTGTATAATGTTTGCAGACAGCCATCTTCAGTTTGCCATTAGCTCACTTGTAAAGGTAAATTCTAGAGACAGAAAATATGAAGTAAATCCAAGCATATTAAGCTCAGGCATGGTGTTTTCAACCTGCCATAAAGAGCTATCCTTTTATGACTGCTTTCTGTTTTGGACAAACATCATTTGTAGTGGCTTCAGTCCTAAAATTTGTGTGCAGGACTGGTGTCGCCTGCCTTTGTTTTTAATAAATAACTTTTAAAAAATTATTTTTCTGTATTTATCAGTGGATTTTCAAACAAAGTACAATTCATGTTATGTCATAGCAAAGAAAAGTAAATAATGTGAGGAGGAGAAGGGTGATGAGAGCTCTTGTACTAACAGCTATATAAGATCTGATGCATATAGGTGCCGGAACCATATATCTACTGGGTCAAAATACAGGTAACTTAAGACACCACAGGATTTTTCTGTCCCCACTGTAATGAGTATCCCTCTACAGCAAGGGATGCCGTTACCAGAACCCAGAGCTTTTCAGATTGTTTAGCACTGCCCTATGTTTTTTACCCAGCCATATGGGGCTAGAATGGAAATACAGATATCCCTTCTCATTATCATAATTGTAGATGGTGTTTTGAGAATATTTATCTGCTGAAAACAAGATTTTTCAAAGCAAATCAGCATTCCTCTAGCTTTGATCCCAGAGGAGAAAGAAGAGAGGTAGTTATCACAGCTTTTAACAAGAGAAAAGACAGTCCAATTCTGAACACCACAGGTTTAAAAATATTTTGTTTAAATTCCTTATTTGACAGAGTAACTGCATTTTGGTGAGTAACTGCAATGGAGGGAACTAAGTTCATCTGCCTTGCCATTGCCTTTTAGCTTGATCTGACTTATTTCGGACATAGTTTTTCCAGTTCTGGAGTTCTGCCCATCTGCTAGTTATGCCGAATCATGTACCTCTCCTGAGAGTTTGCGACGTAAGCAAGATTTCCATTTGATGTAAAGAGGCAAAAAAACTAGTAAAGACATGATTGGATTAATAGATAAATTAGCCAGTTTAAAGGATTCATACGAAATGAGACTTCCAGATAAAAGGTCAAGAGATCATTTATGCAAGACCTGCACACACACATACATCAGTTCTTTCTTTTATGAACCCCTTATTAGTTGTGCAAACACAGCCCCTTGATAGAACTTCCATATTTGCCTATTTTACAATAGACTGCGTAAGTCTGGAGTTTGCCTTCTTAAAGTCCTGATTGGTTATTCAAAGAATAAAGAAGTTTTCAGAAAAAACTTTCTAGCCTTTTTAAAATTAGCTTCTGTTGACATAATATAGATTTTGGATGAAAGTGGTCTCTTCAGCCTGTGTACTTCATGAGAATTTTTAAATACTGAAAAAAAATCTGGTTCACTTCACTAGTAAAAGCTAAATTCACCTGACAGCATTCTGGTTTCAAAGGCAGGTTGTCATTCCAGTACACAGAAACAAATGAATAATGTTGTGTCATTGCTTTACTTAGACTGTTTATTGCGGGGGGAATCTTACAGCCTCAGGGCTTCTCTGTAGCAGACATCTCTTAGTGGACTTCCTACTCAAAGGATATTATTTCTGAAGTTGCCGCTATTCTTCCTTCCAGATAAATTCCATTATGTGTTGCCAATAACAATGCCTTGTCACTGTGTTGGAAGTGGAATTAAGTAATGTGCATTCAAGTTGCTGGAAGATAGATGATGCAGTAAAAGTATTTCAGCTGACCTTAAAAGAATACATTCACTTAATGGCTAAAACCAGGATGCTTCTTTTTAATGCTTAGATTTTTACAAATGACTATTAGAATGCCAGTAATAGCCAAGTGGATGAAGCTGTTTCTGTTGGGGGTAGGGTCCTTTCTTCAGAAACCCTGCTGGTGCAGCGCAACTCTTGAAAGCAGCGTGGTTGTGCTAATTCTTCTCTGCAGCTCACTGAGCTGAAAGTAGGGCAGGATGTTTGGATCGTGGAGCACTCAACATACATGTTTTCACCCCTTGGTGAATGAGTGAAAATTTCACTCGTTTTAATCCAAGCCAGTCTGTTGCAAATAAAACTAGTAGCTTTCCTGGATGTCCTTATTGAAATTACATTTTTTTTTAAATATATATTACAAAATCAGGATGAGTGAGATGGGCATTCACTTAGCATCTTCCCCAGAAACTTAGAACTCTTTACTCCTGAATGCTGGTGGTAGAGAGGTACTGTCTAGAGTTCTTTACACAGTAGAGAATTTAAAAGCAAGGCTAATTGAAGTCTGTGCATAATAGCTAGGAAATCGAATCACAATTAATAAGTATCCTAATTACTATGCGCTATACCCCTGAAATCTAATTAATTGCTTTTGTTTCTTGTTTTTCAGATTGTTTGAAGGACGGTCACCAAGGAAGCCTGAGAAACTTAAGACCCTTTTCTGCTATTTTAGGAGAGTCACAGAAAAAAGTATATCCTTTATTCTTTTTTTGGGCTACAGAGCAGATACATGAAAAATTTAATCACGGTACATTTAAGAATGGCTATGCGGCATTACAATGGAAGCGTATAACAAAAGCCAACTTGCTAAGTACACTGATATTTGTATTAATGTCACTTCTTCTCATATAGATGATTGGTGCAATTACATTTTTTGCACTGAGCTTAATCTATTTTTTGGGGATATATATATGGGGGCATGTGTAAAATATAGAGAGATATATTCAGCCCCCTTATATATGTATATAAAGTGTGTGTTTATATAAATGTGTATATATACATACGTATAATGTTTGTATTATATGCAACTACTTGCTGCACCACGTCAGACTGAGAACATAGAGGGAACTTAGCCCCGTATGCAGTTATTAAAATCACAGGCTTAAAGCCACTGAATCAAGCTTCTGATTTCCTGCAGTACGCACATTTAGTCCTTTGTCTATAACACTTGTGGTTCTGAGGGTTTTTCTGTTCTGCTCACAAGAGCTTTGCTCTGGGAGAAGTTTGCCCAGTTCAAATGAAATAAGTGATAGCAAGACATGAGATATTCTGAACTCTTTTAGAAGTTAGTGCAATGTTTTCATTAGTGTGCATAGTCAGATCATCTGTTGTTACCATGAATTTCAACATCAGCATACGCTTTCAAAAATAGGTTTATTTTTGTGAGAACTGTATCAGAGCTTATATATTGTATTTTGGGGGAGAAAAAGATTTTACCGCAGTAGCATACATTACATCTGCAGCAATATCCATATTATAGTATTTTTTTAAAGAATATTCTGTTTACGTGCCAGTATTTCACTATCAGCTTCGTATGCTCTCAGAAGGGTTTGTTTTAAGGGAAAGAAAGCTTGAAGCTATTAAATATAAAAATCCCTTTACTTGGTTCAGTCCATCTTCAGTTCATCATTTTAATTCACCACAAATTAAATGCAGCTACATCCTGTTTCAGCTATCAGACTTTCGGGAATGTCAGTAGTGAATCTCAGAGGTATAAAGTAGATTGTGGTCTATGTGTGGGACCGAGAAGAGAGGTAGTGAGGTAGTTGTGGGTTTTGGTTTGTTTTTTATTTAATACTTGAGTAATAATGTTTATATGTGAATCAAATCCTAAATTTATGCAGCTGTCCCTGAGATCTTTTAGGAACGTGCTTTATGAAACTACTGTATTAGATTTCTTAATGTTATAACTTTAAATAGTGTTTAATGAGATTCTTGAGTGCTCTTTTCTTGAATTAAAAATTCCTATCATACCTTTAAAAGATTCCCATTTCTTGTTCTTTTTTTATTGAAGGAATTAGTAAGACTGAAGTAGCTTAGCTCTATAAATTACTGTTGTATTTTTTCAGCCCTTTTTATTGTAAATAGTAATTGAATTCCTTGTAAAAGAACACAGTGGAGACTATATCAGCTGAAGACTTTGTGTTCAAAAGGTGAATGCTTAATTTGTAAAATATCACCAGTGATACCAGAGTTCCCTCGTGGCAAAGCACTTGACTACTTAAAGCTGCGCACTTATTTTTTAAGAATAAGCAACTCTTTTTTCCCCCTGAACCTCTATAATTTTGAAGGAAAGCATAGGATTATTTAAGGCTTTTCGAAGCATGTTTTTGTGCTTTACATACTGTTTTGCATTTTCTTTGCAAGCCAGCACAGTAAACTTACTGGAGCAAAGAAATTAGTCTCAAATGAAGTTTTTATTAGAATTACATCACCTAATAAAAGGTTTATATGTTCTTTCTGTTTCAAAACTGAAGTTTTTTGAAGTTAAAATAAGGAGAGAAGATATGTGCATCCTTCCTTTAATGAGCAATGGTTCCTCTTCTTCTGTTAAGGGCAGGAGTCTTTTTCTCGGTTGAAATACAAGGAATTTCAGTAGCATCCTGGCAGGGCTGAAAACAGCTTGATTTGGAATCTACTAAAGCTGCATCTCTATTCACATAGTAGAACTTTCTTGGAAGTATGAGCTGCTGCTTCATCCATCCACAGACTGAGTGCTCTGTGCATTGCCTGGTGACACTGAACAGTCGTCACCTCTCAATATTCACGATTTCTTTTTTCTAAGTGGCTGCACATTTTGCTTCAACTATGAAGTCTTTCAAGCACTGTTTACAGTTTAAGTGAAAATCACTTAAGAAATAGTTTTTCCATGATCTGGAAGAAAAAGACTCAAACTCCAAAGGGAAAAGACAAGGGAATATTTTGGTCTTGTTTTCAATTTGAGCATGGGCTGTCAGGGGAAGATTCAAAGCTGATCTTGAGGAAAGTTAAGCTATTGTGTTTCTGCCAAAAATGATGTTTGTTGTCATTTTAAAAGCTTACCACTTAAAATAAACTAAGGACTAAAACTCCAGCAGTTAATTCATTTTCTTCTGGGGTTGGTTTGCCTGTAGAACCTACGGGATTGGTGACGTTCACAAGGCAGTGTCTCCAGGAGTTTCCAGACTGGGAAAGGTAAGTCAAACATCCTGTTAATGTATGAAATTCCTAAAATCAATGGTAGCTGAATCCCATTAAATGGAATTGAATAAGGCCCAGAAGTACTACAGAAAACAATATTTGGTATGGATTGTTGGGGAGAGAAGTAGAGAGGGAGGTGGGCAAACTGCCGCAAGTAGTTTGAGTGGACTGAATTTTCTAGTCTGTTTGTTTGCTGGTGATGCCAACAAGTCTCAAGTGAGTTTTAAAAACAGTAGCAGTAGCACACCTTTGCTGCTGTTACATGAGTGGGGAAAAAAAGAGGGAGATGACTTGATTTTGGAAGTGACATGAAATATAATGAAGAATGGGTGATAACCAGCATGAAAACACAAGTATTGCAGCTTTCTTGCTGGTTAGCTGGTTGATCTGGGGCAAACTTGCGTGAAAAACGTAGAACTTCAATTTAAAATTTGGGGTTTTACGGTGACAGAGGTGGAGAAACTGAATAATTGACTATGTTCCACCTTTACAAATTGTTTCTGAAACCAAACACATTTTCTGTAATCCATCAGGGTTTTGTTTTTTTTAAAACACCTTATGTTAAGGTGTATAAGGAGTTTGGGGTTGGATGGGTTTTCTTTTAAAATGTCTGTCTCTGTGTGGAGATTCCGTAATCATCCTTTCTGTGCAATATTTTTCCTCAATGATAGATCTCAGAAAAAGCTGTCTAGATTGCATGTCACCTATGAAGGCACCATTGAAAGCAATGGACAAGGTATGCTACAGGTAAGCACATATAAGTAAATGTGGCTTTATGTCATGTTTTTGTCATACTTTTTATGGTCTGCCAGCATAATGAAGTTCTTTGTTTATCCTCAATTGACTTAAATGACAAGATGTTATGCAGTGTAAAGGAAACATCAAAATTAATTCCATGGGCAGTCTTAGTGCTGTCAATATGCCCCAGCTCATCTGGGTTTGCATATGTACCTGGTAGGAGAGAGCTGACAGAAAATCACAGGCCCTGGACAGCTTCAGGTCTTTTGGTTCAAACCAGGATCAAAGATTGACAAGATAAAAGTTTCAGGCTGTGATCTTGATGAGTTGTCAAGAGTTTCAGTTTATTTTTTTAAAATTATTCCTGTGCCCCAGACAGTGACCAGGTCAGCGGTTCAGGAAAATTTCTTGCTGCTGCCAGCACTACTGTTTCAGTCTGGGACCCAGTCAGCAAAAGAAATTCATAGAGAGGATGTCCTGTCCATATCTATATCAAGGAACACATCTGAGTTTTCAAATTAGTTGTTTGGTTTTTTGTTTTCTATATTTTTTCAAGTCTGCCTTCTAGAGTTCATTTATTAAAAAAAAAAAAAAAAAAAAATCACAACTTCTTTAGCCAGGAACAAGTGCTTCAAAGGAAGAGGAGGAGGGAGAATAGTACTTTTTTCTGCAATGCTTTTTGCTCAGACTTTAAAATGTCTTATGACTTTATGAAACTTGAACACTCAGGTGTGTATTGAAATTATTAAGAACCCAGCAACTGCTCACTAATATCCATTTTTCTGCTATCTCTTTATCCAGCTATATTATAACCTCTGAGGGAAAGAAGGTTCAATTATGCCTTTTCATGTACTGTTTCTGTTGTACTCTCTAAAAGCGAGCATTGCCTTTGATGTGATGTTTTTCCTCCTGGCTAATTAAAGTCTTAGCAAACGAAGTATCTCGCCTCAGATGAAGAATGCTCACTCCGAGAGGGAGTAGGATGACCAAGGCAAGACAGTGCGGGGGTCCACAGTGACCCCAGCCTCAGCAGGCAGGGTCGCTGGCTGGGACAAGCAGAGGGGAAACAATGACAATAACAGTTTCTGCTGGTCATCAGAGAAAGGAAGGTGATGAGTCAGGTCACCAAGGCCAATTCTAGACCTCCGATCAGCAAATGGGCACCCCCAGAGGACAGGGCTGGGCCCTACCTGGTGTGTCTCAGGCCAGATCTGCGGCCAGGGTGTGTGTTTGCACAGGGCCAGGTGCTGGGTGAGGATAGGGCCTGAGGAGGCTGCCCAGCACAGTTAAAGTGCTTTTTGGGCCCTGATGCACTGAACGTTTGGGAAGTTTTCATGTTATTTTTTTATATCGTAGTCAAGTTCAGCAAATCTTAACCAACTCCAGGATAGACTCCAGGATCACTCGCTGTTGTCATGGCTGGCTCTCAGTGTGCTTTAGACTTGGCTGTGACTCCTGAATCAGTTTGTAATCTACACAGATGTTCACGTCACCCCAGTAACTTTTGTTCCCATCCTGTAAATGTATTGTCAAAATCAATAAGAAGCTAATAGCATTTGAAAGATTAAGAGACTTTTAAAAAGTTTAAATTTGTATGAGCAGATGATTTGCATAAATAGTTATCACATTATTGAATAAACCAAATCTTTTAAAAACTTTCTTCTGTATAAAAATGTAATTTGCAATATATGTATTATTGCAGAAAAAAATAGACTCCAGAACTTCTCTGTTTCAAGCAGAAACCTTAATGATCAAAGTGACTTGCATTGTTCAAGTGCATTTCAAGGAGATCTCGTAAGAGAATTTTTTAGGTACAGAACAACTGGTACAGGGGCAATGTTAATCTAAAAATGCTTCAGTGTGAAAGCTGGTGCAGAATGCTTATTAAAGGATAATTTAATAATTCTTCAGTATCCATAAAATGCAAAAAGAATACTGTAATTTGCTATTTTCATCTTTCACATTTACTGAAATCTGTTTTATTCTTAAATACGTGGTCTTGAAAGAAAACCCACATAACTGGATTCAGAGCATTTGGGATGCAAAATTTATTTTGCTGTGTAATATTTCACTTGTTTTAAGTTTTTGGAGAAGTAGAAAGGAAAAAAAGATAAAAGTGTGCTGTTAATCGGGCTCTGTCCTGCTGTTTATATTTTTAAGTGATAGCAGCAGATTTAAACAGAATTATTATTGAAATTTTCACAGGACTTTGTTTACGTTGGTAAATGAAATTATTTTATGCTGTTTTCTTATCTCATAATCCTCCTGAATATGTTTTTGTTAGGTTGATTTTGCAAACCGTTTTGTTGGAGGGGGTGTGACAGGGGCAGGACTAGTACAAGAAGAAATTCGGTTTTTAATCAACCCGGAACTGATTGTATCGAGGCTCATCACTGAAGTCTTGGATCACAATGAATGTCTTATCATCACAGGTTAGTCTTTGCAGAAAGTGTTTCACATCACATTCTGATTTTATATATAGAAAATATTTCAAGTTGAAGTTTAGTATGTTTAAATGTTGTGGGGATTAAAAAAAAAGTCAATGCTCATTTGGCAAAGAGCTTCCTTCTTCACCCCACCTCTTAAGATCATAGGGCCGCTGTTCCAATAGATAATTGTGAAACAAACAAACAAAAGTGACAGCAAGCAGACACAACTTCTTTTATGCTATGTAAATGTGTTTGAGGACTCAGTGTCTCTAGGCCTAGATGAAGAATACTGTTGGACAGTGTAAGTAAAAGCCCCAATTACCAGCTATTATCTGGTCCCAGCTATTAGCAAGTAATGCTTCTGTTCTGTTAAAACACAGGGTTGGGGTTTTTTTTTCCTATCTGGAATTTGTGACATTTGATGTGATCAGTAGGACTGGAAACTCTGAGAAGAGGAACTGCCTTCTGGTTACCAAAAAGGGTCAGGAGTGGAAGAGGAGGAAATACCATCCTTTAAAAAGGGTAGAAAGTCAGAAAATGTCTTTTAAGGATTTTGATCCTCTAAGTTACAAGCAGGTGTTTGTGTTACTTGTTAGTTATGGGTTTGTAATTACAACATCAAAAACTAAATGCTTCTCCAGTATGTTGTTGAGGGGCTGTATATGGAGATGTGCTGTCTGTCCAGTGCTTTGCTGAAAGTGTTTTTCATTTTGTTTCCACCTCTATCATAAAACTTGGGATGTTTTATTATCCATTGGATCAGAACATTTAGCATTGAAACACCAAATGTCACTGTTAAGAACTGGAGAGGCCCAGTTCATGCTGTGTGAGTCTGAGTTCTATACATGGGAACACAGTGAGCCCTTTTTATGACTGAAAAATAGAAGGATGCTATGGTTTTGTTTTTTTTAATTTACTCTGAAGAATGCCTATATGGAAAAAACTTGATCAGAGAGATCCTCTGGGCAAATATTGTAATAGATTATGTATGTTTTATATTTTTCTGTCTGCTATAGTAAAAATGTCGATTTGACTTACCTGAGCTGCATCAACAGTCAGGAATTGGTGCAGGTATTAGAACACATTTCTTGGAAAAGTCTTTCCAAAGCACTTCTTTCTCTCACCTGCATGCACAGTAGAAATTTGAGCATAGATCTTGGAAATCTTAACTCTGTCCTGAGCTATTGATTGTACTGGGCTGGGCATCTTTTGTTTTCAGTCTTATAAATGGTAATCTTTTTAAGATGTTTTATTTTGTTTTTCCACCCTGTCAAAATTAATGCCTTTTCTGTGAAAGCTTTTTGATAGATTGCAATTTAAAAAACATGAGTCAGAAAATTCTTGGCTATCGCTGGTTTCTGTGGTGTATTCTGGATATGATGCTGTAACTAGATGAACACATTGACGTACTGTCCTCTGGGTGAGGCTCTTCTGGGCAGGGTGAAACCGGAGCGCAGCCGTGAGTGTGTGTAATAACTGATTGGGGGAATGCACTAACTGAATGGTTTGAAATACCTTCTTCCACTCCCTTGCAAAAAGTAGTGATTTGGCATGAACAAGTAAAGGTGAGGATGTTTTTTTACTGCAGCAATATTCTTTTAGTTTTCTTGAGTACTTTATAGTGTTTTGCAATTAGTATTTGTGATATAGTGTTCTTTCTCTAATGGACATGGCCATTCCATCATTTTCATTTAATCCCTGGAGCTCTTCTACCTTGGTTCTTAGCCAAGTTTCCACTGTGTGTCATAATCTTCTTGATAAATTACATTCTTTGTGATACATCTTGACTCAGCGGCCTAATGGGTATAACTGTGTAGCTTAAATTTGCAGAAGAGTCTGAGAAATTGGAGATAAATTAAATTTGTTGTGATTGTGCAGTATCTGGTTAAGATCACTGCTGTAATGAATATGGAACTGGTCATGCAAACAATCAAGTTCTTCAACACAAACATCTACCTACAGAAATGTCAGCAGCAATGCCAGAGATTCCCACAGTTGCATTTCTGGTAGAGCTGTGAATAAGTGTCAGTGTTTTTAATTATTTTCTTTTATTTTCTTTTCTTTTTTTCCTCTCTTTGAGGACACGTATAGTTGGGCAGCGTTAAGAGCGGATGAAGCTGTGTTCCATGTTTGCTTTAAATCTATGGATGCGGTCCCGACCACATCTTAGTGATGCATTTTTAGAGACTTCTAAGCCCATTACCCATGCAGTAAATGAGATCAGATAATTGGTTCAGCTGAAAATTTACTTAGAGGAAAAAAAAATATTTTTCAGCTGGATTTAGCAGGCTGATTGTGCCACTGTCTGCAGAGCCAGAAGACTAATGGTGGCACAAGATAAGGATCAGAAGAACTGATTGAAAGAGAGAGAAGGACCTTGCCCTCAGTTTTGGCAGTAAATGTACGTTTATATTGGTGACTACAAAACTCTATCCTTGTGCTTTTCACATGTACTCCTTTTTATTCAGTGCTATATTCAGCGATGTAATTTCTAGCTCATAAGAAATACTAGAGGAACTGCATGGTGGGGTTTTTCCCCAGTCCCTGGGAACTTTCTTTAATGCCATAGAGAAATTATGCAACTGAAAAGCTAGACCATGGAGTCTGAGAAAGTTATATTTATTTTTAGTAATAATTGTTACTCTTTCTAGATGAATGAGGTCCCATAAGCAATAATACTTGGCAGTTTCACTGTCTGATGCTGTAGCTGTTACAAGTTTCACAAACAATGTATTTTTGAATGATACTTTATAGACTTTCTTTTTAAAGTTCTGATGTAACTGTGCTATTATGCTATCTTTATGGCTTCACTTTTTTTACCCCTTTATTCTTTTTTTATGGGAAGAAAATATTTACCAGAAACATTAACATATCCAGTTTATCCTGTACTGCTCCTGTTCTCCCAGCAACAGCAGTTTGTAGCCCAGTAGTTTAGAGGCAAAAGTGCTGCCAGTCGAATAACCATTTTTGTACGACACATTTTCCAGACCTTTACTTATGAAAAGCCATTGATTTTCATTAACTTTGGGTTTCTGGGCTGTGAGTGTAGAGGTCGTGTGATTTCTTTGAATTTCTCTGTTATTGATTTTGTTTGTTTATATATGTGTATTTGCTTGGTTGTTTCCTGGTGCTTTCGTCATCAGACACTGCACTTCCATTAAAATAGTAGAAACAGTGAACCTTGAAAAAGTCAGCTTAATACTTTGACTGTCATTAAATCTATCCTGTTACAATATCTTGATAACCTAGTCTTTTCTTTCCACATGCTAGATACCAAAGGAAATGCTTCCTTTCCAAGTTGGAAGTTTTGCTAGGTTGTCCCCTAAAGAGACCTCAGAAAGTCACATACTTCCTTTGTCTGTCTGTCTTACAATTTGCTCAGATTCTTTTTCCTTGTGTATCAGTAAAACTGAATGTTACCTATGTCAGGAAAAGTCTTACTGAAGCCGACAATTTGATTAGAAGGCTGACTTCTGAATATTTAAGCTGCTCACAGTTGTCCTTTGTATGAGGTCACGGATGTGTGTGAATATACAGGCGTATTCTGCTGTCACAATTTGGGGGACTTTGATTTTATAACAGGAAGTGAATTCTTGGTGAGGAATCTTTACCATCCCACTCATTTTGCGTAGCACCTTCTCAAAATAGCCTTGAGTGGAATTTGTGTTCACTAAGTATGGTTAATCATCTAGACAAATCTAAATAAATACTGAGTGGATAATAGGGCAGACGAGTTAGAGAAGCACTGATGAGTCTTTTCAGTTAAAATTAGTTAGAGTAAACGTGGAAAATGCCTTGAAGTATGTGAATAATTTTAAACAGTTTTTAACAGCTTGTGTTTCCTAGGCTTCGGACTACTGAAAGCAAGCATTGAAATTGCCTTGTCAGATGAGGTTAAGGGCAAATAGTTTTATGTTTCTGATTGTTCAACTTTATTTTTATTTAGAGATTGAAAAGCTTTGAGATTAAATTTAAACGTTTGTATTTTTAGAGTATGGCTGATCTGTGCAGTAGTTAGGCATTGCTCGTAGTAATCAGCTGGTTTGTGCTGTCAGCTTACCCGTCTTTCGAAAACCTATTTTTCTGTTACATTTATAGGCATAGCTGCTGTCACTGTAATTCGGGGGTTAACAATTCTCTTACTCTTATTGTTTATAACTTGTGCCACACTGTGCCTGTATGAGCTGAAATTTTCCAGACAAAGTATTCTTTTCACTCCCCTACTCTTGAAATTCAGCTGTTGCGAGCTCAAAACAGGGGGAAAAGTGATTTTGCTGTGATGTTACTTTAGGAGTATTTCTTTGAAGCGTTTGTGCATCCCTAGGTTCTGAAGCAAGGTCCTGAAGTTCAGTAAAACGAAGTGAAAAAGTTTTAGAAAGGTTGTGATCCTTACTCTCAGTTAAAATGCTCTCCTTCTTGGTGTTGGGATAAACCTTTGAAAAGGAGTTGGCATAGCACAGCATAATAGCTAAAACTTCTGGAGGTCTTAATGAGCCGCTTTCTTCCAGCCCTTAGTGCTTGCCAGGATACCCTACTGGACTTCTTCACAGAACAGCTAAGTATGTTCCACACTGTAGTTTTGTGGGTCCTGAAGCTTTTACAAGGTAGCTTCTTGGTACTGGCTCTACAGCTGAGAGCAGTGGCCTTTCGGTCCATTCCATGCCATTAACTGGTGTGATATCTGAGAATTCGGGTCGGGAACCATAGTGCAGGAATCCTGCTGAACAAATGCAAACCAAAACGATAACAAGGGAAATATGTGATTTATTGGGCAATGGGACCTGTTTGTCCTTATGTCAGGTTGCCCTCAGGAGACTGTAAAGCCAACAAACTGGGTAACATTGGCATGTCAGAAATCTGCTTGGTTTCTGACCATCAGGATTTTCTTTGGCTTCATGGATTTTAATTTTGTTAGAGAAATAAAACTTGTTAGATGAAATAAAATGTACAAACATGTAGCTCACCACATCCACTTTTGAATCTCTGTATTTTTCTTCTTATGTTTCTGTCGGTCCAGATGTTTGCTACATTGTGATGAAGTAGGGTTGCCATGTTTTCAATAACGGAGTGATTCTTTTATCATCGTCTTTACAGGCAGTAGTCTCAAAAAAAGAAGAGCGATATACCGGTGGCGTGAAGGCTCACAGTCTTTGTTAACCAGATGCTAGCCAGTAAAACTTTAAAGATGACAGCCAGTTTATTGAGAAGCTATTGAACTTGAGAGTGTCAAAGTTGAAAACTGTCTTCTTGCTCTGTACCGGAGAGCATACGTGAATCTTCATTTGTATTGTTCTACGGTAGATGCTACACATCATCTGTGGAAAAAAAGCTTCTGCTGGTTACCAGAACATCTTGTATTCTTGGTGCAGATATGAATCTCTATTTTCCTATTGCTTCTGGGAGCTGCATGGTCATTAAGAGAAGCAGTGATTCCTATGAAAGGTTTGCCTAGTGAAAAAATGTATACGTATTTTGTACGTAATACAGAAAATCATTTTTTTTCAGGTACTGAGCAGTACAGTGAGTATACAGGCTATGCAGAAACTTACCGGTGGGCAAGAAGCCATGAAGATAAGACCCCAAGGTAAACTTGCACATAAATATTTCAAGCGAATGAATAAATAAATGTTATAAATTTGCAAACTTGGTGCTTTAAGTATTTCCTAGCATTTGCCTTAATGGAGAATTTCACTGATCTTGCTCTCTTCAGTAGAGCCAACAAGCTAAGAAAGTTATATCATATTAATAATAAGATTAATGCTAAGAAATGCTACCTGCCAATGTAGCAGTTCTTAGACCAACACCCCTTACAGTTGTATGTATTTTATTATTTTGGTAATTTACTGACTGAACTGTGGATTGTAATGTCACAAGAAGTTTGACGGTACTTCAGGTCCACAGTGTAACTGATGTGTGGCAAAATAAGATTTAATATCATGAATCTGAGTAGAAAGCTCTGAGCTCTTGAATATATTTCTCCAATGATGTTATCATAGTGTATACACAAAATTATCCATTTGGTATAGAAACATATACAATGTACTCTCATTGAAATGATGGAGGAAGACAGAGCCGAAATGCTTATCTTTGACCTCGCCATGTTCTTATGTGCTTAATAAATAGTGCTGTGTAATTAATTTGTTTCACATTTATGCCTGAAGTCTAGCCAGAGTATTTCTAAATTTATAGGGAGACCTGTCTCATTTCTGGTGCTGCTTTCATTCTTGACCCACAAGCGTGCTCCATTGTCTGTGATGAGCTCACATTTCCAGCTGCTTCTAACAGAGCAGCTCTGCCAGGGGATTGCTCATTTTGAGTCATCGTTGTATGGCCAGTATTAAAAAACTAATGTAATCTACTTTTCCCTCCGATTTTAGGGATGAATGGCAGCGACGCTACACTGAAATTGTTGCTATAGATGCATTTCACTTCAGACGTTTCCTTGATCAGTTTGGTCCGGAGAAAATTAGAAGAGAGCTCAACAAGGCTAGTAACTTGTTACAACAGCCTGCAGTCTGAGAGTGTTTCATTAATGTTTATAGTACCTTTTCAAATATTTTTTTATTATTATCTTCAACTAAGGAAGTTCTTGCTTAGGTCTGTCTCTTATAAAAGGTGTATATTTCAGGGTTTTGCTGTTCAATATTAAAGCAGAAGCTTGTAAAATAGAATTACTCTTATTCTTTGATTTGCTATTCGAAGGTGTATTTTATTTAACTTTCAGAAATATAAATGAAATTTGGATATACATTTTTGTTAGTTCTCCCCTGTCCTGCTTGGAAGTTATGATTAAGTTCTCATCCCATGCTGAATCTCGGCCCTGCTGAATCCTACTCAGCCCTCCAGTCAAGATGAAGAAAGGGGGTGCCTCGTGTTTAACATGGTGACAGTTCGTAAATACAGTGCCACTTGCTTTTCTTCCACCTTTCTTGTTTGCTCTTGGAGTATTGTCTGAGAGTTTATCCTTTCATATATTGTCTTCTTGAGATCAGGTCCAGCTTTTCATCAGTCTCCTGTCTTTATTTGCACAATAGCTGTAAGGGCTGTTGCAACTGGGACTGTGTATATACAGACCAGTTAGAGCTTGCAGGGATAAGGGTGTTCAGAAGGCTGATAAATCAGTGCAGTTTTAATCCTTTAAACAAAACTTTTAGACAGACATTTAGAAATGGCGTACTTCCTACTAATAATTCGTACACATTATTAATCATTATCACTATGTATCCAGAGCAGTCAGTCCTTGACCTTCCCCTGCATTAGCTGTGTGTATACACAACTGCACAGTTTGCTCCAGCAGCTGTGGTCCTTCATAGTCTTAGTAATCAAGGTTGCCAGGCTCAAGAGCTCTTTTACAGGGGAACTGTGGTTGGATATATTTTTCCTCTCCCCTGCCCTCCCTAATTTGAGATCTTGTCCTTAAATGAGATGTTTGAGTTTCTAGGTGGTTCCCAGCCCATGATCTCTGCCCTGGAGTATGTGCTGTATAATGGCTGGGAACTCAGGGTTACTTTCCCAAGCCGTGGCAGGTGCTTTGTCTTATTGCATGGCTGAGATTTTCATGTTGTTTTCCTTCTGGCTCTGCTGCTGATGCTTTTATTGAAGCTGAAGCAGTCTTTTTCCAGCTCTTGAGCCTGTACTTTTTCAGTGACTAGTAATTGCCATCAGTGAGCTGTTTATAGTTCTGAGACCTTCGATTTCAACCTGTGCAAATGTTTCCAAGGCCTTTGCTGTTATTTTATCTCCTAACAAGAGATGCCTGGTATCGGCCTCCAGTTCACGTAGCAAATTATCATAAGCTAATAAGAAGGCTAATGGGCCAGAATGAGGGCCTTGTACAGTTAGTATAAGGTGTAGGTAGTGAAAGGTCTGTGGCCTGTTACAGCAATGGCAGTGATATTTTTTTACTGGGCAGTTGAGTACAGGAATGCTCATACAGTTGTACGGTATTGGTGTGCTTATACTTGGGTTCAAAACACACTAGTTATAAAGTCTGCTTAATGTGCTTCTACATTTACAGATACAGCAGGCCTCTGCTTTAGCTAGGATGTTAAATATAAGGGCACAACACTACCATTGTTAAAGTCTCCTGTTTTCTGTAGTATAGAATAAATAAATTCAAACATAGGGCAATGTGTTTGTAATTCTCAGCTGGAAAGGGAAATATACCTGAAAGTTAATTTTTTTTTTTCCCCCCCCCTTCCAGAAATTATGTACAGAGCTGAAGGACTAATTTGATTTAGTCATAAAACATTAACATCTTGACTAAAGTAACATTTATCAGCTTGTTTCTTCATGGTTGGTAATGAAATTAGCCCTGAAAAAGACAGTAAATACATTTTGTGAATTTCAGTGATATCTTAGTACAAAATTCAAATTACCTACTCTAGTGAATTTATGATCTGCCTACAATTTTCAATATTATTGATCTGTTTTGGATTTTTAAATAAATTATGGTAGATCCATGTGACTTTTGTACAGTATATTGGTTTGGTTGATGTTGTTTGATGAGGACTGATTGGTATTTAAAGAAAATTTTAAACCTGAGTTAATTCTCTGTTTACTTCAGTAAAAATTTCATTAAGTTTATTGGAGGTTCTATATTATTTTAACAAATCAATATTTTTAATGTACTGTGGTGGGTTTTTTCAGTTTGATTTAAAATTAATATTAACCTTAAGACTTTTCTGTGGGTGAAAACAAGTTGATGGAATAACCTGCAACTCTTTCTGTTATGATTTCATAAATCAGGGTGCGGTAAGCACAGTACGTGCACACAGGCTTTGAAATACAGGAGTATTACATATTAGTAAACGGAGCTCAGTGTCCATTTGTTTCCAGAGGTCCTTTTGCTTGTCTGTTATTTTGTTAGACATTAGGAATGATTGAAACAACTTACAGTGATTCTTCTTACAACTTGTATTTTCTTATAAGCCTGTGTGATTTTTCTTTTATAAGATCCATTTGTCTTAAAGAACCAGATGTTCACTATTGATTAGTTTTCTCAAAAGGTATTTGTCTGAGGCTGACCCCTGTTTCTGGTTTAATGTGTCGTCAGAAAACAAGATTAATATTGTCTAAAGTCAGCTGTTCAGAATAAGAAAAAAAATCATTTCCTGATTTCAGCATTAAGATTTGCAGATACATATGTAAGAGGTGTCGCTGTTTCATCCTTGCTGGCCCCTTGAGATTATTGCCTTAGAAAGACTCTCATAGCAATAAATTTCCAGTTGCAAGCTCCACTTTCCAGTTCCTAAGGAACAACCAACTTATAACTGGGCTTGCAATCCCACTCAATGTCATCACAGCTGTTTTGATAATCACCAATTGAAAAAAGATACAGCTTCCTCCTTGGCAAGAAATGCTGCCCTGAGAATTACAGTATGCAGAACAGTTACATTTCAAACAGTATTAACTGTGAGAACTATATATAACAGTTCTATATGAGAACAAACTAATTGTAAACATCACACAACTTCTAGATAATGAGATACCATACATTTGAAGTTGTGTACAACTTCAAAACAGATTCATTTATGTCATTAAAAAGGAACAGCTTTTCTCCTTCCCATATGGAAGCAGCTGCTTTAAAACTGCACAGAAAGCTTTCATGTTCCCATATTCCTAAGTGAAAACTGTTTAAAAATATTGGTGCACTGTCTTTTTTTTCTTTTTTAAGTGAATAGTTTTATCTTTATCCTCAATTTGCTATGAAAAATCATAGAGGAGCACTTACTTAGATGTTTTTCTTCACGGCTGCTGAAGTTCTTCTACGTATTTTCTGACCTTTTTTATTATGTCTGACTAGACATTTTAGGTTTTTTTCTCCATGTCCTGGTGAGTTAAGAAATACGTGCCTGTTAGGTAAAATCTGAAATAAAATGGCATGCTGATGCAACAGCAATCCACTTCCCTTACTGGGAGGGTGGAATTTGAAGGATTATTGCCCACACAGCCTCTGTACTGGCTTGCTTGGCCCACTAGTTTCATACAAAGGTGCTTTGAACATCAAGCCCACTGGTACCTTCGGCCTGAGAGAGCTCAAGAAGCTGCATGCACCTGAACATGTGTAAGTGCTCCTTATGCCAGCTCTGTGTCATGGTACCCTGCTAAATTATAACAGGAGTCTGAATTTGCAGCCTAGATCAGATTGGGGTGGAAGTGTGAGTACCTCAATCTGTACCAGACAATTGTACCAATTCAATAAATTTGTACTGTTGAAAAAACTTCCCAAAGAGGTTTATGCTCTTTTTCTGTACCTGGAAACACCTGCCTTTACTCAAAATTTCCTACTGAATATCACACTTTTTCCTCCTACCCTCATTTATTGCATTAGACCTGTTTTCTAAGATGCCATTTTAAATTTTATTTTCAGTTTGGAGGAGTTTCGGTAATACTGGACACAGCAGTTCAGCTGTGATATATGCTGAATGGGCTAAAAAGCAACAAATACGGTATAATCTACTGTTGAAGTTATTCTCTGCTCTATCCTGAAGTTTCCTGTAGTTGTGATAAAATCCCTACAAGTCAGCACCTGTATCTAACTTTAACTTGGATCCAAATAAGGCAAAATTCTTCTTGCCTTAAACTCTTTAATGTTTGACCTTAAATTTAAAGGAAGACTAATGGTGTATTCGAGTAGTTTGAACTCTGTATTGCTAGAAGACAATGCTGATTATTGTTATCATCTGATTGTTTGAAAAAAATCACTCCAGGTTGCCTGTCAGCTTCACCTTGTGCCTCTGTCTGCCTGCAGGCCTACTGCGGCTTCTCTCGACCCAGTGTTCCACCGCAGCATCTCTCTGCAATAGCCACAGGAAACTGGGGATGTGGTGCCTTTGGAGGGGACTCCCGATTAAAAGGTAAATTGTAGCAGTTCAGTAATGACCAAGTGAACCAAATAACTTAGATTTCGATTCTTGGCCTTTTTTTGTTTTGTTTTGTTCAAATACATTTTTCAGTTTTGTTTGAATTAATACGTTTTAGCTGGCATAATAATCATAGCTGGAATAATAGTTAAACTGTCCATAGAACTGGTTCATTGGCTTTGATCTTTATGCCATGAGTACCGTGGCTTTAAATAACAAAATGCATGCTGCTCGTATATGCTATTTTCAGTTTAAAGTTTGAGGTAAGTATATGATGGGGAAATGCCAGGTTTACAAGGACCTGCAGCACTGAAACCTTCAAAAGCACAGACACGCAATATTAGCTCGCAAAAGAATATATTAATTGCAGTTCTCAGTCATATCAGTCAGTTGACCTTTCTGGAGCAGTTTTCTTAGATTATGCCTAAAATTCATATCTCTGCAAAGCTGTTTAAAGTATCTGGTAATTTGCAAGGCTTCCCAAATTTGCTGGCAGTGCCTAATGTTTAGTTTTGCTCCTTAATATATTGCTGTATGCCAGAGAGGTTTCCAGTTGCTCAGACATGCTTCTTTCTTTCCTGGCTTGCCTGCTATATCACTCACTTTCTCATGTTTTTATTTTTAATTAAGGTATTTATAATGCAGCAGCAATCACTTGCCTACATTCATTTAAGGCTTTTTCCCATCAAGTCAAGAACTGATGGATCCTGACATTTAAATTGATATCGTGATTCATATAGTTCTAAGTAGAAATCTACATTTTTGTTGTTTTCAAGCATTTGCAGAGTATTTAAAATTTGCTTTTCTGAATAGCTTTAAGTAGTTACGTTGAGACAAAAAATCATCAGGCTACCAGCCTCCTTAGTTTTCTAAAGTGTTTTATTCATTGAGCATGGTTTGTTTATTTGGTTTTTTCCTAAGTGCTCACTGATTTTCTGACAGTTGTTTTTTGATTTCCATTAGATAAAATGGGCTGCCAAATGCAGATCATCAATATCAGGAGTGGTATTTACTGCAGGATCTGATCATACTTGATTATGATGTTAGCAAGGTCTAATAAATGCTTTGGTTTGCATAAGGCCTCCTCTTGGATCTGAACTGTAACATCCCATGTGTGTGTTTTTAATGTATGGGTTTCTCATAAAAATATGGCTCATCTGATCTAAGCCATTATTTGTTCACCACTGTGTGTGACTTGTAGAATCGAGATTGCTCAGTGCAATGCTTTACTCCTCTCCCCGTTGGTCAGAGCTTAAAACTGAAGCACACAGACAAAGACCATGAGAGCTGAGTCCATTTGGTGAGGTAGCCTGTAAGAAAAGTCTTTAATTTAGACAAATAAATGAGGCATGAGATGTGGTGCTTCGTAACTTAGGTATGAACTCTGGTCAGAACAAGAGCATGTAAAGACCTGAACATTCTCTCAGTTTTATTTTAACTTAATATTTTATTTTGAGCTTTCATTTATGTAGCTTTTCCTCTGGTTTTGGAGCAACTTTATTTTTTTCCAAAGTATGTGAGAATTAACACTTAACAGCAAGTTACAGCACTGCTGCTGTTATGAGAAATTCAGCTAAATATACGTATGTACTCTCAAGTCTTCTGTTCTTTTGGCAGACCTTACAAAGACAGACATTGGTTTAACTTGCACTTAATTTACTCTTTTTGTAAACTCAGCTTAATTTTTTAGTTGACTCTGAAACATCAATAATTAATAAAGAGAATAAAATGACAGTGATGTGCTATGGGATGTGAATCTAGTCATTTAGTATGTGACGTTTCTCTGAGCTCATGCTCACTAGAAACAGGGCAGCTTCATTATTTTTTGTAAACTAAGAGCTACAAAAAGAGTACAATAGTTTGTCATGTGTGGTTTTCTCAGAATAGAGTTGCGTTTGATGTGTGATGACCAAATGAAGTCTTTTCTAGTTCACAGATAGTCCCTGCACTGTCATCAAGTGCTAAAGGTGCTTTTCCCTTTTATTCTAAAATGCCGTATGGGGTTATTCTGAATTGCAGGTTCTCTCAATGGTTTCACTTCATTATAAGCAAATTTCTTGCACCGGAGAATAATCTTTTACACTTCATAGGGAGTCATAAATTCTTCATTCCAGAGTATGTTTTAGAAAACTCTGAGATTATCAGTATCACGATTTCACTGAACCCAAATAAATAGCTTTTGGTGAGTACACAGGCTTGACAACAGTGTATTGCAATGACGAAACAGATTTCATAGTTTAAAATCTTGCTTTTTCATTTAACATTCTTAAATATATGCCCTTGTCCTTTCAAAAGTAGCATCTGGATCTGTAACAGAGACTTCAGAACCACCAAAGTGTTTGATGTAATTGGATACAACTGGATAAGTGCCATAATGCATTATGACATTATGATATTTTATCTTTTTTTTTTTTAGTTGTGAATTAAAGGAACGTTGTTGTGTATAAACTATGGTTTCACTCAAGGTCACAGATGATGCAAAAACTAAAGTCATCTTAAGGGAGGAAAAAATAATATGGCCTTATAAATTAAGACCTGGTCCATAAACAAGGCGAATTCCAGCTAAGTTAGTGATATTTCCACAAAATTTTAATATAAACTTAAGGCTTTCAATACTGAAAAAATTATGCTTATATAATGGGGAGAAGTTGGAAGATCTTGCCTTGCTTTTCAGACCAGATGATAACTTAAGAATTACTAGCTGCAGGGCCTCTGTGCAGCTGTCTGAAGATTGGAAGAGTGTTGTTTTACTGAGAATACAAAGGAGATGTTCTGATGACACATCTCATAAATGTATGCATTTAACTTCCAACAATTGTGAGAAGGTACTTTTCAGCTGAATTGGTGGTGGTATTTACCCGAGAAAATGAAGGCCAGTAGGAAGACTGCCATCAGCTTTAAAAAGACCCCTGTAGGATCAGTGACAGGAGAGAAAATCACGAATCTCGCCTCGTGTAAACACGTGCAATACTGCGGTGCTACCATGGTTCTGAACCCATATACCAGGTGAGGCCACGGCCGCGATGGGAGTTTAACTCACACAGCCCGGCCACACTGTGGGAGCCGGGGCTCTGCTCCCGGGCCCAGCTCTGCAGTCCGGCCGTGCTGCTGCAGTGGGGACAACCCTGGTGCTGCATCCCGTCTAGGGGGCCCCAGAGGGATTTGTGTGGTGCTTCTGCACCCGTGCTGGATGGCAGAAAAAGGTTTATCAGCACAGCCATTCCTTTGGGTGTGAGTCCAAAAGAGTTAAATAGGATCACGTCAGCTGGGTGCAAGTGGTGGGGGAGCCCAAATCCCCTGAGTCATTGGTACCGCAGGCTCTATTGCTCTTCCTGTGATGCTCCTTTCTGTGTCAGTACTGTGGATGCTTCACATGGCATTGTATATCATTAATGCCCAGCAGATTGTGAAGCCTGATTCTTGACAGAAATTTTGACCCTCATTTCGTAAAACATATGGCAGTTCAGAATAAACAGTGGGATATTTTTAATATCTTCTGTAAAGTGAAACTGCGTTGTTTGTTTGGAATGAGTAATAAGATTCATTAGGTTCTGTTCCCTTATGTAAGCTAGCTAATTAGACCCTTTAAAAGCCGAACTACTGAGGCTTTACCAAATCCACAGCTGGTTCAGTGGTTTAATTAAAATATCGTTCCCAGATTGAGATTAATTTCACATGTGAATAATGTAATTTAGATTTTTAGCCATGGGTTTACAAGAGGTTTTTTGATTAAAGAATGCACTATTTTATTAGGATTCTGTTTAAAAATGTGAAAGATTCTTGAGCTGAGCTATGAACAGCTTTCTGTTTAGTTTCCGCTAGCAGGTGGTAATGCGGTACATACACTGTTTTATTTAACATTAATCTTTACAAAGACAATATTAATCACACTTTAATTAACTCTACTTACTGGGTAGGAAAGGAAAGAATTAATATCAAAACTGCACCCATAGGCTCTGAAATAAGACAAGCTGCAATACATTAAATGGTTGCTGAGGTTCATTATTTGGACTGTTGTAAGATTACCTGAAATGAATGTGTGATAGATTGCCTACGTCTGTGGCACTCCAGCCTCACGGTACTGGCTGGTGACAAAGCTGCGCTCTTGTCACAGTGTGGTGCTGCCTACAAGGGTCCTGGTTGTTGTTCTCCCCTTCCCCGTTCTTGACTGTACGGTCAGTGCCCTCTCATCAACTCTGGCCCTTAGCAAACCCTTCACTCAGCCAATTCTACTGCTAATCTAGCCGAAAACAATTCGCTTTTATTCTTCTGTCACATAACTTTTCGTTTTGTTTGGTGAGTGGAATTGGCTCAGTGAGATGTCTGATGAGCACCTGAGAGCTGCGGAAGAGTCAGGAGGTGGGTGAGAAGGGAGAAAATGTAGCTGGACCAGAGCCACTTTCTCCGGTTGCAGTCAGTCATTAGCTTAGCTCAGCTGGACCGTTGATCAAAACCCTAGAGGATTTCCCAAGATGAGTCTCCAATAATCTGTTTCCAAGATAGGAAGCATTCTTCTTTCTTTTCCATATGGAAAAACAAAGTCTGTTTTTTAATGTTAGCCATTGATAGAACTTGGGATGCAGCTTGATCCAGGGAGTTTGACATCAAAGCTGGAAATTAAATAACCTGAATTGCATTCCTGGCATTGCCACTCACTTTTTGTAGGTCAGAATGACCCATTGTATTTCATGCTGCATATTTCTATTATAAGTAAAATGGACACCTTAAATTGTGCAGTAAGAGGCTGCAGGACCATAGATCTCCTCTTGAGGGATAAAAGTCGGGTCAGCTACTGCTTTATGTAGCTTATTCTAGTGAAAGGGCTGGCTCCGTTCCTTCCAAATGGTGGCAGAAGTGGAAATTGTGATGTGCTAATAGATGCCTTTTAATCCACTGTTTGTCACTTGATGCAAGCAGCTTAAACTGGGGAGTAAGGTGGTGCTCTGTGTTCTTGTGCTGCTGCATGTGTTTATTGGGAAATTACCTTCTGCATGCTGCTTGGCCAGAGACACAGCCCAAAAAAACCCTTTGGATTTTTAAGTGAATTGTTTATCTGAAAGTAAGGATTGTTGTCACTCGTGACTCCAGCAGAATACTTCAGCGCTCTGAGCTGCAGTGCCCCCTGTGCTGTCCTTTGTTTCAAAAGTGGAAGTAGCACTTATCCACCCATGGGTCAGATTGCTTTGCAGTGTTCATCTGGAGATGGGTGGTATGATTATTTGCTGTAAACTTAGGCTGTGTTTTTCCCTTCAGCAAACTATTTTACCTGTACTTATGTGTGTAATTTCATTTGTTGTTTCAGCCTTAATACAGATATTGGCAGCTGCTGAGGCTGGACGTGATGTTGTTTATTTTACCTTTGGAGATGTGGAGCTGATGCGGGATATTTACAGCATGCACACTTTTCTCTGTGAGAAGGGCCAAACTATTGGTGAGTATAAATAAACCTTTCTGTGCAGCAAAGAGACTTCACCATCTCTGTAAATGGAAATTGTTAAATAAGAATTATTGTCATCAAGTCCTGAAGGCAAGCAAATGCATCTCAGTTTATTTGCACCTGTTTCCAGGGTGGGGAGCTCTTCTGATTCAGGGTCAAACTTCTAGAATCCTTTTGTAAACCGCTTGGGAGTTATGCTTCAGAATTTGGAAAACATAGATATATGTGGTAGACAGAAGGTTTGCAAAAGTTTTAATATAACTCAAAATGCTTTGAAAAGGAAATATCTGCGTATGCATTCTTGATATAGATTTGTCTTGTAGTGGTTCGGGCTTGATCCCGCAAGCTGAGTTAGAGGTCAGATGTGTTATTCAGTAGCAACAAAAGCAATGTATCCATTGCCCCAC
This sequence comes from Pampusana beccarii, assembly GCA_013399365.1. Taxonomy (NCBI): domain Eukaryota; kingdom Metazoa; phylum Chordata; class Aves; order Columbiformes; family Columbidae; genus Pampusana; species Pampusana beccarii. The sequence goes on from VWYH01005950.1 coordinate 137,013, forward strand.
TGTGATTGTTAAATATCATTAATTTCTGGGACAGGAACACAAAGGTAGGTAATTGGCAACAGATTTGTATGTGATACATATGCAAGCCTAATGTTGGATAGTTTGTGCAGAAGCTCAGCAGAAAGTTGAGGAAGCGCAACCTGTGTTCTGAACAAGCTTGGAAACAGTTGCGTTCCCCTTACGCAGTTGTCTGCCTCCTCTTTCACTGCTCATGTGAAGAGGTGTTCTAGCCGCTGTTGCAGTGTGAGTGGGCATTTCTGATCTTCCGTTGCAATCATATGTTCTTCATATGGCTTGATCTTATGTGTTTTTTAATTATTTCTTTTTGTTTTTAAGGGGATATTTATAGGCTGTTACTGAGATATTACAATGAAGAATGCAGAAGCTGTTCTACTTCAGGACCAGATGTCAAGCTGTACTCTTTCATATACAACACCCTTGAGTCCTATGCAGTTTCTAATGATGATGATGAAGAAAAAGGGTTGTGCTTTGAGGATTAAAATAAATGTATTTGATCAGAGAATAGTTTATCTCCTCCAACTGGTATATTGTGTGAATTGATGGGTATAATATATGAATTGGCTTAACATAGTATATATTGACTGCATTGGTAGTTATGTATAACACCCAAACATAAAAAACCCGCCTTTGAGACATGAGATTTTTTGTTTATTTGTTTAATGGTTTCATACATGAAAACCTTATTCATGTGTGTACAGAAAAGATTTCTCTAGTAAATCTGGTTTGCATTGTACCTTGTTAAACAGGATGTTTTGGTACACATTTGTATTTCAGTTAAGAAACTGCTGAAAGACTTTGGAAGATTTCTTTATACTCATTTGCCTTTATTTTTCAGAGATCTGATCTAGATTTCTCATGTGAGCTTAGTGATGGAGTTCAGGCTGTCACTCCCGAGATTATCTTAGAGAGAAGCATTATCATAATCGGTCTTACTGAAAATGATAATAATTTTATTACCTCCTTAAGACTGCCACACCTTCATTGTTCTTATCAACGTTTTAATTCATTTAACTCTAAATGTCCTAGGTTTAATCTATTTTTTTGATAAATGGTTAAAAATTGAAAGATTCTGGAGGAGGTGTAGTGCATTTTACAACTGGATTGTCTTTATCAAATCAGACACTTAAATTAGCATGAAAAAGTAGAGAAAAAATGAAGTATGGGAGGCTGGGAAAATGAGAAATGTGACCAAAGTTAGAAGCAGAGGGAAACATTTTCACTAAAACTCCAATACCATTTTGTTGGTGCTGTTCGTTACAACATTGAACAAGGTCTTAGACATGTTAGTATATTTGGAGTTTCTTAAGGTTCACTGTTGTTGGTGATATCAGTCAAATTAAGCTCTGCTGGCTGCGTTTAGGTTGTCATAGCAGTTCTTTATCACAATATGCATATATGTGAGGATAAGATCCCTGTGGGATAACATGAGTGAGGAAATGGAGATCACTTGCATATCAGCGGAAGGAAGTCTGCAGGCTACACAGAAGGACGTGAGGTCTTGTTAGGAGTTTGTGCCTGTGTCTTTTTAGATATGGGGCTGATAATGATGAAGAGAGGGCAAAAGATGTGTAAAACCTGTGCTGTTCCCTTCTCTGTGAGTATCAAATTAGTGTTGCTGTAGTACATTAATAGTTTACAGAAAACTGCAGACGCATCTGTGATAAAACTTCTCTGGGTCTATGTAAGGGCAAATCCAATGAAACATTTGTCTATTAGTAAATTAAAGTTTAAGCCCAAATTACTAAGTTTAGCCTCCTCTGTGTTAAATTTTCTGGCCTGTCATGGTTCCTATTACCAGTTTAATAATACAAGTGAAAACAGCAGCAGGAAATGTAGGGACCTAAAGGCTCTAGCATCAACAAATTCTTTCAGCTAATGTCAGATAAAACCTCTCCAAGCCCGAAACACAACGTGGTCATTAAATGCTGGAAGGTGTTGGCAGTCTGGCTTATAATAAAGCACTGGCTGCTTGAGCTGCTGTTGTGGAAGCAGTAGCAAAGCGTTTGGGTTGTTTATGAACACCTTCGGAGCGCTGCACGTTTGCATTAATGCTACAGCGGGCAGTCTATTGCTCGGAAGGTGACTGACACAGCAGCTTAAGGGTTTCTTCCTATTCTTCCCTCCAGCTGTAGTTTTCTCTACCCCATGCATTATCAGGAAAAGATTTGGGATAGAATTTCAGGCCTTTTTCTGTGTTTCTATTTGTGTTCTTAGAGTTGGCGGAAATCTTTCCTTCTGCTCCTGGTATTTCAGTGTTGGCTCAGATTCCGGCAGTAGGAATAACAGTGTTTTATAATAGGCTCTTACTTAGGTTCAATTGCAATAGTGCTTCTAGATGGATTGCTCATTATAAAAGTACCCTGTTAATTAAGACAAGTGACAGAAAATTGGTGCTATCTGCCAAACCTTCTTTACCTTGCTACTCAGGATTTCCTATAGAAAAAGTGAACAGAATTTGCTCCTAAACAACTGGAAGAAAATATAGCAAAAAGCTTTGGGTGGCTAGATATGACCTCCCCTTTATTGTAAATAAATACATCTTTATTGGTGCAATAGTAATTTTCATTGTGAGGGGAGGTGATTTGTCAGGTATGAAAAATGTACCAAAACAAGATGGCATAAAATTCTACTTCAACTCCAGAAGCAGAAGAGTATATTTAAATTTGGAAAGATTCTTTAAGATCATATTATAGGGTTAAGAGACCTTTTGCAATGTTAAGTGATTCCAGGATAATCCTCATCATTTTATGCAGTCTGTATTTTCACTGATATCTGAGAATTTTCTAGTATGGGGAAGAATGCCTTTTATTTGAGATCATTCTTTAGGATATGTTTACCACACATTCCCCCCCACCCCCCCTCCCCTATGAAATACAGTGGTATGGACAGGAGAAAAGGAAAATAATATCTTATTTTCTGTTTAATGTGTCATTGGAATAAGAGCGATAGATCCTGCATTCTTTTGCATGTCCCTGACCTCATAAAGGGCAATGTTGTGAGAACACTTTGAATATTACTTTGATTGCAGAAAGGCTGAGGATTATATTTTTCTTGGTTGTTTTTTTGTTTTGTTTTAAGCAAAACAGCCCAGAGTTAACAAATTACCAACGATGTTACATTCCCATGATTTTCTAGTTCTAGAAAGAGCTAAGCTGCCTGGAATGCTGCATGTGGAAGCAGGAATTTTGCATCAGCCCAATACGTGCTCTGCATCTTTCTTTCTTTCTCTTTCCCTCCACCCGCTAAGTCTCCGTGTATAAACTACCTGAGACATTTTCTTTAGCTGGAGATGCCTTTTGGTGCTCTGTTGGAAGCAGCGGGGAATAGAGATGTGGATGATCTCTTTGTGCAACCGAGTTAGCTTCAGTTTCACTCTTGTTTTATAGAAACCTCTTTATGGAATATTCTGGTTTTTGGGTCTTTTGTTACTTTAGGGATGTTTGCTATATGATTTCAAATAAAGTTCCTACCAAAACTTTTGTTTTATACTTTTTAGCAGCTAAATGGGATGCTTAATATGAAACAACAACAGGCAGTCACGTAGATTGCAATGTTGCCGCATAGTCAAGTTTGGTGTTGGAGCACATCTTTTGTTTTATAGCTCTTGCACCTAAATTCCTCAGTTTTGAGGTGTTCTTATCAAATGATGAGTACCCATTACTGTATATATTAATTTATAAACTGTTGAAGTGCTCCTGACATTCTTCTGAACTCACGGTTTATGCACCATTATATGATATTGATTTTTCTGGATCTGTATGCTAATGTTTACATGATTTTGTAGGAATACAATTAAAAAATTCTGACTGAATGAATATTGTGTGCTTTGTCTTGTAATGTACTCTCCAGGACAGAGAAATTCTAGCACACGTGAATGTACGCGGCACAATACTACGGATGGTTCTAGCAGCATTTTAATAATTCAAGTATTTTGACACATAAAATATAGCTAAGTAATTTATTCTTACTGTACATGGGAAGGGTGCTGGCATGACTATGAGATTTCATGTGTATGTGTGGCCCTATGCAGGCGTTCTGATGCTAATTCCCAACTTGGTTTTGATAAGCAAGTGACTATTCTTTGAACTTCATGAAGGAAATATAACAAAATAAAAGTGAATAAAACCCTAAAAATATAGAAATAATTAACATGCGTAAATGTTTGCATGGTTTGTAAAAGTGGGACTCGCATCCTCCTGAAAGAAAAAATTTAGAAATGTTTTTCAAAAATCTTGTTCTAAGCCAATAAAGAACTCATTTTTAGCATGACGGAAAATCAGGATAAAATATAATTGCTGATTGCACCTAATGTTTTAGATGCAGCAGGGCTGCTTCCTCATGGACTTTTTCCATCTTTCTGCATGGCAAACCATTGGCTTCCCACCTGTGTCACCGCTGGGATAGAAGAGCCCCAGACAACTGAATTAGTCACTGCTCCTGGCATTTATGTTCCAAACAGTCTGTGTCCTCTCAGCGCACGCAGCTTTCTGTGACAGGACAGACGGATGGGTGTCAGACCTTGGGAGACCAAAAGCTGTTATAAATTCTGTGAGGTTCACTGATGTATTTGTGTATTAGTCAGTGTAGGATGATGCAATATTTGCTCTGGATCAATGACTTTTTTTTTTCATTTAAAAAAAAATGTATTTATTTAAATCCACAAAAACTCTTTCACTATTTCATGGTACATTTTTGACAAGAGTGAGAACAGCCATAAAATCATGGAAACTGCAAAATGCTGCAGCTCTCTGAACTTGTCGGGTGTTTTTAACTAAGAATTGAGTATTTATGGTCTTGTTTTGTGCTAACAGTGTTTTATGCTCATTTATCATTGCTTAAGTGAGTGTGACCTGGAAGCTGGATAGGAGGTATCTGTCACTGATAACTCCATTACAGCTACACCATCAATTTCTGCTTAAGTGAGCTGTCAGCCGGGGTTACATTACGCCAGTCTGGGCAGCGGCACTTGGTGCACAGCTGAGGGGAGTACTGGTTTGTTCCAGGTCCTCCTGATAACGCAGGGTACGTGGTCGTGGTGTTTGCAGATCTATAGGGTGTGCATATGCTGTGCTATGCATGCTGGCTCGATACATACACTGCAGAAGCTTAAAGGAAGGTATCGCAAACTATGGGGAGTGCAGATCGTTAATATGTAATTAGCTGTCAGTCTGGCAAGCAGAGGACAGTGGAACCTGTGCACTATCAGAAGATCTTGCAATATCTTTACCCTCTGGTTTTGCGTGCTGGCTGCCTGGTGTGCACGCACGCCTCAGCCTGTACGGCCAGCTCTGCTGTCTGATGGATTGCACTGAAAATCCTTTCCACATCTTATTTGCCTAACAAAAAAAATACGGACTACTGGTGGTTTTATGGTGAATGGAACAGGTGATATTAAAAATGGGAGATTGTTACCCTTTTTTCCTTTTTCAAGTGTCTTAAGAGGACCACTTTAATGTTCAAGTTTTCAGAGCGATGGAATATGACGAGGGGATTTCTTCACTGGGTATAAGATGGTAAAAGCCTGTCTGACTAGGAAAAGATTACTGAAAAGCCCCAACTCCTCTTTCTGCTCGAGTGGTAAACGTTAGTTTGTGTAAATCTCTTGGAGAGTTCACGTAACATGCAGGTAACTACCCACCTACTCTGTACAGAACCTTCCACAGATACCTTTTCTACCCTGTTCCCAGTTACGTTCACTCAGAAGGCCCAGTTCAGTGACAGCTTCTTTTTTTTCTTTAAAGAGTTGCCTTCTACAGCTGCTTGGAATTTTCTGTATATTATAGCTGCTTCCTTTTGCAATTAATATTGTCAAGTGAGGTTCTGCAGAGGTAAAAACTGCATTCACTAAATGGGAAGGGAGGAAAAACCAGTGGAGCAGGCGTGTTCTTAAAGTCCATGTTTAAAGTTACCAAGAAATAGAACGTGGTGCCACAAAAGGTACTGCCAGTTTGGATGCAAGACACACCTACATGTATTAGCATTTAATCACTGTCCCTGCACAGATGTTGAACTTCAATTCCAAAGGCTATTTTGGTAGGAAAGCAGTTATGACAAACTACGAGCAGTTTTAATGTCTCCTTGTGTCATCACTTTAAAAAATGTATCTGACCTTAGCTAAGGGTTAAAGGCATTAACAGTATTTTTGCGTGGAAGTAGAATGTTTGGTAGCTTGTGTGTGAACTGTCGTTTACACGAGGAACTCTGCCCGGAGTGTTTGAGAAGCGAAATACCTGGATTGGCTGGGTGTCTCTGTAATGGCTTTTGAGCACCTGACATCTCCTTTTGTGGGTGGAGCGGTGTGTTAAGAGGCAAAAAGGGAAAGCTGCAATCTTCTCACTCAAAGCTGAGGTTTTCACCTTTCTTTTACACTCACTTTACGGAGGTAGAGAGGAAATTATTTTGATTGCGAGGGGCAGTTATGTTTATCCTCAGAAATTGCTAACAGTATGTGTTAAAACATGACAGGAAAACAAAGGCAGAAATGAGAGTAAAATTCAACATTTCCAGATTTGTTACAGGAATCTGCTATAGTCATGCTCTTCAAACAACGCTTAGATTCTCTCAGCAGTCGTTACCAAGACCAGTTATAGGGTAGGGGGTGTTGTTCCAGTCGGCCTTTAGTTTCCAAGATCGCAGGTCTTTGCAAAGAAGGCAGAAAACACTTTAGGGAGACAACTGATCTTTGTTTCTGGGTTGCCATGTCCTACATGTTAGTGCTGAGGAAGAAATACCTGTATGGGTTTCCTTAGGTGCCTGTTTGATTAATGTTTTTCATTTGTGAAAGTCTATTCTGACTGGAAGCTGATAGTGGCCTTGCTTTGCTCATGGGGCTGGGGGGTAATAAAAAGACACTGAAGACAGGAATGTGAGCTCTGACCATGTGCAGGTAAGTCATGTTCGTTCTGGAGCTCAGGAAGGAAATGACAGCTGTAAGCACCTTACCTGGCCGTAATGCGTAGCTGGAACATCAGAGAGTAGGTTTGCAGTTGAATTATTTCCATGGGCTGTGCATCTTCATCAGTAGCAATATTCCCGTGTTAATGGTCCTGAGCAGCTGTGTCCCCGTGTGCAGGACAGGGAGCGTCCCCCGGCGTGTGTTGGCTTTGCTGGGCTGACATAGATGAAGCACAGTACTAAGGCCTTTTACCATTGCCCAAGTTCGATCCGGTCCACTGGTAAGGGAAATTCAATGGTTTTAAACCAAATGAGAGGAGACTCAGGCTGGATTCAGGAAGAAACTTTTTACAATGCGGATGGTAATACACAGGAACAGAGAGGTGGTGGATGCCCCATCCCTGGAAACTTTCAAGGCCAGGCTGGAGGGGGCTCTGAGCAACCTGATCTGGTTGCAGATGCCCCTGCTCAGTGCAGGGGGGTTGGACTGGATGAGTTTTGAAGGTGCCTTCCAACCCAACCTGTTCTATGATTCTATGCTATTTCCACATCAGATGTTACCTACAAAGGGACACCTGAGAATGTTAATTACCTTGAATTATGATGCTAATGTGGATTATCACTAAGCAGAAAGAAACTTGGTTTACTTCCAATTGGAAGCGGAGGAAGGTAAATCAAATCACTCAGTTTTGAAGAGTGTACACTTAAGATTTGGAAGTAGTTTATCTCATCTGCCTTAGAGACGCTTCAGAAGAACCTTCCTGCATGGCTTGATATCGGTGAGGACATCACTCTGCGCATGTACGCAGGGCTTTCGGCTGCAAGTCAAAGGCAAGTGCTGAATTTGCTAATTTCTTTCATTCGTCAAGGCGTCTTGGCACACCAGATGCAATAAAGATATTGTATAGATCAAAGTGTTTCACCATGGCATGAAGTTAATTTTGCTAAGATTTGAAGACTTACCTTTTCTAAATCAAAGGTTAAGAAAATTGCTATGAATAGCTAAATCCCGTTATTGAATAATGACAAGATTTTCCTTAATGTACTGGGAACTGATTGGATCTAAACCAAAATGTCATGGAAATAAATTAAAGTAATTGTAAGTGTTTTACACCCTTTTATATAAAGGATAAGGTCCTAAAAAATTGTATTTTCAAATCCAGAGCTAATTCTATGTTCAAAAGGCCTGCATTGTAAGGTAATTATCCTGTTGGAGTTTTAAGTCATTATTTTGCCTATCGCCTGAGGAATTTTACAGCAGAGCAGTATTAATAAGGTGCCAGGAGTACAAATTTCATAACTTCATCTCTGTCATAAACAGAACTCGTATAAACAAAGTGGCATTTTCATTCATAATTACTCGACCTACTGCAAATGTGGGTCAGGAATGAGGGATGTTTGATTCTTCGTTCTGTAGAAAATCAAAACTTTTGCATTTTAAGAAGAAATGCAAAAAAATCCACAGTGTCTTCTGGGAAAGGATTGAACATACCATAACTTTGCGAAAAGGAGGCTTCTAATTCTTTCAGGTTGTAAATTTCAGCTAACTGGCATTTAGACTTTCCTGTTGGTGATGACAACTCCCTGAGTGTTCATGATGAAAAAAGGACCTATAGATTGATTGGGTCCACCCCTCCCTCGTTCTCCCAGCTCCATGTGCACAAATATGACAGCTAAACCCAGCAGATTAAATTTAAAATGCAACAAATCTTTAGCCTTTTTTTTTTTTTTTTTTTTTAATCTGAAACTTGACTGTTTGATTGCAGGCAATCACGAGGACTAGATGTTTTTAATGAAAACTGAGTACCTCCTGAAGTCATCTGACTTGAGCAATCTGGGGCTCTAAATCTTTTGACTGACTGCTTTTTAAAAAATATATATATTTTTTAAGTATTTAAAGTCTTAAAACTGTTTATCAGCCATAGGGATGTGAGATCTGGTAACTCTCAGATGAACTTGCACGTTCTGCATGTCACTTTGGGAAGGACTTTGTCACCCTGACTGACAGCAGGAAGCTCCTTTGCCTGCCAAGAAGGATCTTGACCCCAGTAGTTTGAAGGGTTTCAGGGCTAATCAAATTCTTGTTTGCTTTAAACAATCACCCCCCTCTTTTTGCCTCGAATCTTGATTACATGTGACCTTCAGATAGCCTCAAAATGTTAATAAATTACTTCGAGATTGATTTCTGCTACAGTCCAGTCAAATCTCTTGGCAGATCTGTCTAAAACTGCACCCATGAAAAACGTTTTAGTCTATGATAAAAATAATGCATTTATATACTTAAATGAGCAGAGGAAGGCTTTGCTGTCCTGAAAACAACCTCACAGAGCTATGACTTCAGTGAGTTAGATCCAACTTCAGATTCTGATCTCTGGTAATATTTAGCCAATGTTTTACTGAAGGGCATGCACAGGAATGTACGGGTCACAGCAACCAGGGTCTTGAAAGAACAATTAACACCAGCCATTCTCTGCCTTCTGAGTGTGTCTCTAGGGCAAAGGCACACCACGGGCAGTAAGCAGTGGCCAAAGCATGCTAATGTTCTATTTAGTAGTTTGTACCTTAAAGCATTTCCAAAAATGAGTACTTGGAAAGTCCCTGGGTGGGGGGACATTCTCTGTAGTGGGCTGAGGGAGGGAACGGGCCAGGAGGATTTGGGGATGTGTGCAGGTCCCCTGCTCAGCCAGTGCAAGCAGACACAGGCAGCGCCTTGTCCTCAGGTAGAACACACCAGTGCCACAGAACCAGGCCTGGTGGGTGAAACCCACCTGTGTTTGTCCCATGCTTGAGGAGGTGTTGATTCCTCACCGAAGTCTCTTTGTTTACCCAAGTGCCTGCGTTTTTCCCCTGTTCTGGTCCGACGCCCCCGCTGCCGCCCAGCTCCCCAGTGGTGTCTCGCTGATGATCTCAGCCCAAAAGGTTCGCCCTGTCTGCAAGAGGAATCGTAATTCAGCTCCTGCCTCGTTCCTGCACAGCCTCTGTGACACGCAGAGAGCCCGTGCTGACGGTGGGTGCTAGCTGTGCTGAGTGCCTCTGGAGTATTGAGTCACCTGTCAGCTTCAAACTCATTTACCTAAGACTTGGGCTAATCACAGTCCCCAAAGTGACGTGTGATCCCTGTTCTTCAGAGTGAGATCCTTCTCTTGCTACAATGTGCGAGGGTGGTAATGAGAGAGAATCATGATTTGCTAGCTGGATTGAGTGAGAAATGACAGGTAGGATTTATTTCTCGCCTTCCAAACACCTTAGAGAGTTTTCAATTATTTTCATTAGTTAGCTTCAGCGACAGCCTACCATAGGGGCTGTGCACGTCTGGGGAAATGGGTCTGTGCTGGAAAGGTCTGTTCGTTAAGGCAACGTCTGTGGGTGCCTTTGGCTGCCACAGCAATAGCTTTCAAAACCCAACCCTAGCATCATTACAATCCCAAACTCATCTCTCTGTGGGCTCTGCCTTTCGCTTAATGATGTCCTTCTTCATGTAGTGTACTCTGCATTGAAAGTGATATTGTGACTGATCAGACTAGGATTTCATGCAGCTCGAAAAGCCTTAAAATGGAGCTGTAGCAATATTACTTTCATGTTAGCAAACCAAACACTACCTGGACTTCTACTGGTCACTGCTCTGCAAAGAGGACTAGGGCTGGACACCGTTACGGTGCTGCATCCAGAGCCGCCTCGTGTTGATAAGCATTAATGCAGTTCAACAAGCTCAGCATCAATAGGTGAAGACTTTGTAAAACAAGAGGACCTGTGTGACGTGACAGCCTGAACTGCACAGCAGCGGTCTGAAAGGAATTCAGAGCAAGTTAGAACAACTTATTCTAAGCTGATAAAATAAGCATAAAACAACATCCTGGGGGGTAAGTCTGGGGTGATTTGTTGCATTTTTCCTGTAACATCCACATGATTTCTCTGAAAATCTCTTCAGTGATATGGTGGCTGCTAACAGGTCGACGGTGCACGTGAAGCATGAACAGCAAGCTCACCTTGCTAACTGAGATGCTCGAATTATTTCCTGCTTTACTGGAGAACAATTGTACAGTAAAATACAGGCAACAAATATTAAGGGAAGTGTAGAGCTGTTTCAGCTGTGAACAAGAGTCACTCTCTAGTGTTGTCCAGCTGTGTGCAGCACTGTGAATGTAATGTTTCCAAATGGCCACCATCAGGAAAACAAGAAATGATTGTTACTCTGTGTGTAATAGATTTGATATTTACAGCCCACCCTTGAGCCCTCGAGATATTCTACATTAACGCTTTTGCTGAAGGTCCCTGTGGCTCAGGCAGCAGAGGAGAAGGGGTCAGGAGCTGCAACAGGAAAGTGTTAGAAAGAAATTATGAAGTTTTAACTGTACAACAGGTTTGGATAGCAGCTTCAAAGGATCCTATTAAAAAAATATATATATATAGTGCCAGAACAGAAGTAAACAGAAAAGTGTGTTTAGTTATTGCAAAGTAACTCGGTAGGGACAGTGCATCTAAGGTAACTCTAGCTTTGAGGCACAACATGGTGTTGATTAGTGCAAATAAACCTCTTCAGGAGTCACCTTTCAGCAATTACAATCAGACACGGCCACTGTGGCTTCAAAAGCTTCATTAGCAAATGCTACTCCCAGTGAGAGCCACAAATCTCAGATACCCCAGAAGTTTTAACTGATGGAGAACTGTCTCACCTTATTTATTTTCTTCCAAAAGAAAGAAGTGGGAAGATAATTACACATTCCCTCATCAGGATAAATAGCATTAAAATAGATCCCCCTGAAGAAAACACAGCCAGTGGTATAGAACAAGAGATGAGGATAATTTTCCAATTGAGTATGATGATGTACCTTCATGTTTTATTTTCATCTAAAGGAACAATCAAAAAAAACACAGCCCATTTTAGAAGTAGCTAAAAGAAAGCTATCAAAAATAAAGATTGTATCTATTTTTTCTGAAACACCTGCAAATATTGAAAACTATTTTGTAGCACCTTTCTCTTAATTCACTGGTAAAACAGAAAAATTAGTATTTTCAATTCTTTTTTGGTTAAGGACAGGGCATTTGGCAGTGCTTCGTTCATCGCCGCATGTCAAATGCTGGCAGGCTGTTTTTGCAGTGCCAATGGTGATCCACTTCCACAGTTAGTGGGAAAACCTCTTGTTTCTCCTACCACCATACTGACTTCCTATTAAAATGCTAGGACAAACAAAGTTTCATTCTTTTGCTAATTTCAACATTATGTAACAAATACTGCATGCCAGAGCTCCTCCCTAACCTGCCTTTCTTATTGACTCACTGCGTTGTATACGCTGTAGTTCTTTGTTTACTCTGATATTTTAGTTATAATACAGTAAGATATCAGGGAAATAGCATCTTTGGCCAGACAAATGTGATCCTACAGTTCAATTCCACCCAGGAATAAGTTCAAAGAATAAAGTCACTTGAAAATAACCTGTTGTCCACAATCAGTTGAGCAGCAGTTTTCAGTGATCTTGGTCTTCTAATGAAACACTCTGTACTTCTAAGCTACTGTTTTCCCTAGAGCAGTAAAGCCTGAAATTTTAGAACAGAGAGTAATTAAACCCAAGATAGATGCTATCCGTATAAAACTATCAATATGAGCTTGTCTGTTGACCAGATAACAATTGCATGATTAACCTTAGGTTTGACATGACTTCTACTGTGAAACCGATACGAACAATGGGCACCTCAGTCAGGTTTGAAGGAATCTTGGAGGCCACTCAGGGCAACTCCTGCTCAAAGCAGGATCAACGCTGGTGTCAGACCAGGCTGTCCGGGACTTTGCTCAGGGAATCTTGAGGACTCCGGGGATGGAGGCAGCCGTGTAAAACTGGGACTTATTTTTCAGTCCCTCAGACATCCAGCAGCCTGTGTCTCCTTTACCACGGGAAGTTCGTTCTGGGAAGTCAGAGATATTAGTGACACTTGTGGCACACAAAGGCAAGGTTTTGGCAAGCAAAGGGAATGGAAATAACCCGTGTGAAATTCTCCATGTTGACTTTGGTGCAGGAAGTGTCAGAGGTAATTAACATGCTTCTCCCATGTAGCACTGGGGAGGGAGAAAAGCCTGATAAACGATACCAGTTGACAAAAAAAGGAAGATAAAAGAGACTGGGGGAAAGCACTGAAGTGGGCTGAAATTTGCTGCTGATTCGTTAGGGTGATGGTTTCATATATTGACTTCGTAGTAGTAAAATGTGCTGAATGTGGCAGTGTAGCTACTACAGAGAAGCATCCAGGAAGAGTATTCCCGGATGCTAGAACACACTTGAGCCCAGTGCTGAGAACATCAGCATGAAGCCACCACGCTGTGCTATTTCAAACGAGCCTTCTGCCAAGGCCTAAGCATGTGCCATTTTAGGGAGTGTAATAAGTTCAGCACAAAATGCAGTACTGTTACCCTGGCTACATAGCAGCTCAAAGCAGAGCTGTACTAGTGCTACCAAAAAATATTTTCCCGTTCAATGCAGATAGGTCTCCTAGAACAAAACCAAAAGCTGTGGAGCAAACCCAAGGAAGTGTGAATTAGAAATCTGCCAGGGGAACTGTCTGGCAGCGCTTGGCAGTTGCCAGTGCCTGCTAAAAGTAATTTGATTCCTCCTGAAAACACGGTATGAACGCCAGGCTGAAAAACATGTTTACAATTAATATAGTTTCACACTAAGGGACATAATTGGAGCACTGACAGCGCAGGATGCTTGGCGGCGGGCAGGAGGCAGGGTGCTGCAGGGGGAGGCTGTGGTGTGTGATGACAGCAGACAGTGCCGGGATGGGCCTGGTGGGGAAAGTCTTCCTTGTGCTGCATGTGGCCCAAAGCAAGAATTTGTGGTTACCCTTCTGTTGTGTGAGCTGCTCTAGACGTGGAGCATTTCTGGGGGGAATGGCCCAAGCAGCTGCAACCACCCCAGGTGATGTGCCCTGCCCAGGAAAGGCTCCCGTGTCTGGCAGAGAGCGTCTGCCAAATAATTTCAGGGTAATTCCAACTGAGATGGTTGTGGAAATGGAGGAGAAATGTTGTACATGTACAAGAAACTGGTGCAAATCCCAGCTGGAGTAGTGAGTGCCATTATTCTACTACTGTTTACAGGGATTTAAAATTTTTTTTAGCACTACCTTGGATAAGCAGTAAAAAATCTAAAGCCTCCCCTTTGAAAACTGACAGCATCATTTGTTGGAGCTGTTTGGTCTAGGATGCTCTAAGGTTTTTGAGTCTCAAGTTTAAACATTAAACAAATGTCATGACCAGAGCCCCATAGGCCATTCATTGGATTTATCGTTAGCCTCAAAGTGAGAGGATGCTTTACCATTCCCAAATTGCCTCGATTTAAGAAGAGGTGATACTTCAGATTGGAACCTATGCTAGTTTGTGGTCTTCATGTATAATAAACACATCCTCATGTATAATAAACACATTGGGAAACAAAGTAAAGTGGAGTTTCTGTGCTTGACTTAAGAGAACTTCTGGTAAACATTGTCTCTAGTGGAATTACATTACCAATGACAATGAAGAGTTGCCAAAAATACATAAATGTATCTATCTCAGGAGGGGAAGCTATTAATGAGATTGTCCTTCTATGAGTAATCCTGTACCCAGACCACCTCCTACGAGATTACCCTTTGAAGAATCAAGCCTACTGAGAAGTCATGCTGTCATCAGAGAGGGCTGCATGAAGCAATTAACCACAGGAACTGCAATGATGATTGCAAGTAGCTGCTGATCCGGCAGGGAAAGCCAATGTACCAAAACCAAGCAAAGACAGAGGCGAGGCATCAGAGAGTCATGCAATACCACACCCCAGAACAAATGATGGGGTACATCATGCCCCCAGTGGGCAACACGGTGTGTTTCCAAAAACAGCTTGGTTCTGGTTTGCTAAGATGTCATTTGGTTTGATCAAATAGGTTAGTTCTAGTTTTGTCAACTCATGCCTGAGTTAAGACATAAAAGAGGCAAAAATAAAGCAAGCATGTCAGATTCACGGTGACATGCTACAGAAAATACAGATAAATGTAAAAATAAATTGTGGTGAGGCAGTTTGTCTCTTAATACAACAGACAATTTCACATCTGACTTCCATGTTGGGGTACTGTCATGACTACCCTGTGTTATACATTCTATATGGTGCAAAACTTCTTCGACACATAATACTCATTCAGTGCAGAGCTGGCATGAGAACGATGCTAAGCAAGCTGGCAAATTTGGCTCTGTGTCTGCTATGAATTGCATTTTTTTCTAATTTTTAGTTTCACTGATGGACTTTCATTCCAGCTGATTTTGAAGTGTGATAGTTTAGCAGGAAGCAAAGCTCATGTATATATCTCCCCGCGGGTGGTGGGAGGGAGAGGTAAGTGTACAAGTGGACACAAATGGGCAGGTAAATGTGAATTGTAATTGGAAATTTGAAGAATTAAAACTAGTACAATGAGAAAATAGCTGATTGTCCATCACAGGGGCAAACAGATTGACGGCAAGGAGGTATGGCGCAGGAGGTGCAGACAAGTGACAAAGTGACACCGACCGAAGGAAAGGCAGCAGCAGGATGGCAACATCTGAGTACAGCGAGAGCTGATGGGGCACACAACAAAAGCTGAGTGGGAGAGAGTGGAGGGAAATCCAATTACAACAAGCATTGGAGAAATTTGGAGTTGCTCTAAAGCACAATAAACCAGAATTTTGCTGTTTCAAGCACCCATATTCCCATTGTGCGAAGAATCAAAAAAAAAAAAAAGAACATAAATGTGATATTGGGCAAAGGCTTCAGGGAACAACAGAAGCACTTAAAACATACTGTAATGTCTTATTGTCTATCCAAGCATATCCTGCTCTCTGTAATGGTATTCAAAGCCAGATTTGACATGTGGGTTTCCCTCTGAAATAGAGGCGAGGCCTGCTTGTCCTCACTATCATTTTTAATTGAATTTATGTTCAGTCAGCATAACGTGATTGCTCTAAAGATGGCTTCTGTCTGCTCATAATAAGGTTAAAGCTCAATTAGTAGCTGCAGCATCTAACAATATTTCACCACTCGCCAGAAGGCTCAACCAGCATCTGGCTAGCTGGAGGTAACCGGTTCAGCCCGTGCTTTGTTTTGCAGGGGAGTCGGGCTCGTCCCTGGGCAGCGTGGTGGTCACGGTCCCCAGCAGCACCGTCCCTGGGACAGGCTGTCCCCAGAGCCTCTGTACCCTGGCTCTTCCTTGCACTGAGTACTGTATCACAAAAATGTTAACGCAAAATCATCCAGTCCTTCACTTTGCGGTATTTAGCAATTTCTTAAAGGTGCACACCTGCTAGGAAAGCTGCTGAGATGATAATAAGGCTTTTGATTTATTTATATGAGGACTGGCATTTTGTTTTTAATCTAGAAGAAATTAATTTTACTCTAATCAGCGACAACCAATAAGCCTCATGAAAATCTGTGTGACCATTAGGTGACAAAGTCCCAGATGAAACCTGTTGTGTTTCTTCCTAAGGTTTTTACTTTCCATTTCTGCTCACCTGTGATAAACTCATTTCTGCAGTATACCTTTAGCACAAAATAAATTATAGCTCTCTTTCTCTCCTCTTTCCTTTTAAGGCATGCCCAGTTTTCCCATTATTTGTATTTTATTATTTACCTAGAAAATTACCAAACATTGGTATTCATGTGATGGTATCAATCTTTACCTGAAATATCAGTTTTAGTGTCTGCATAGATGATTGACCTTGATTGTATTTACTGTGTAACTTGATTAAGAGCAGGTAAATAACAAGTATGTCATGTTGTGAATTATTACAGAAAACGGATGGACATTTGTAATTCGAAGACATCCTGCACAGAAGAAGACTTGGAAGATATAAATAAGAATTCTGCCAGCAAAGGAACACTTAAAATGGTGTTGTCTTGCATTTTATATTTGGCCACATAACCTGGGACAATCATTCACTCAAGCACCTCAAATGTAGTTCCAGTGATTTTGTCAAGGTCTGCTACTTTCAGTCTGCTTTTTGTACAAATTTTGGAGAGGAAGTGTAAGTGTCCTTGGAACACTTTACATTTCCTTTGTGGAGCTTCCAGTCACTCCTGTGCAGCAGTTGTGTGAACAACTTGTCCTTCAGATGAGCTTTCTTCCCGTGTCCCCTTCACAGCTGTTCCTCTGATTGGTGCCTTTGTTTGTACTTCGTTTTTAATGAAGCAGCTGGGCAGGGATGACTGAGGGACGTTCTGTGTACACATGAGGTATGACGCTGTCCCCTGCCATTGACACCAAGGGCGATCCCTTGCACTGTGCGGGTATCTCCGTGGGCCTGGAGCGGTGCGGGAGGTGCAGCACTGGCCTCTGCGTCCCTGCGGTGCCGCGCCCTGTGCAGCTGCAATGGTGACCGCAGCTCGTACCGGTTTTCTTGGCAAGCGCCCGGCACTCTTGCAGGTGGATGCTCATTTCATCCTCTCTCCCCTCCTGCTGGCAGATCTCCTGGAGCGGACCCCCGAGGGCGGGTGGCCCTACCCGAGTACCGGGGCGGTGCCCAGCACAGCGGGAGAGGTGACCGAGGCACCCGGGGCTCCAGGCACGCCCGGCTCCTACCTGGAGCTCACCTGGAGCTCACTGGCACCGCGATCTCCCGCGGCGCCGGGCAGGTGCCGACCCTTCGATGGGCGTGGCCCGGGGGGTGGGCGTGGCCCGGGCGTGGCGTGGCCCGGGGCGTGGGCGCGGCGGCCGCGCCTGTGGGCAGCGGTG